>JALPQD010000355.1:191936-701511 GCA_023101885.1 Typhlomys cinereus | reverse complement strand
TCTGTACATAATGACTCAACCACCCACGAGGTGCCAGACACTGCTTTGGGAAAACTCTCGGGCTTCTGTCTTCTTCTATCCCACCTTCTCCTTAGTTCGTTTCAGAAAGTGAACATTTGCTGCTCACAGCTTTGGCCCTGAGTCACTCCAGATGGCTGGCCTCAGTTGTGATAGTAACTGTTATATATTCTGTACTCTCTTTTAGCCTTTCAGTATATGATTTAAAACTTCTCATTCAGTTACCCTTTTCAATTTTGAAACTGTGGTTGAGTCTTCTCCACTTAATTGAGGCAGAAGAAGATGTTAAATGTTCTATCAAAGTCGAGCGTTACTGTGCAGCTTTCAACATAACTTCCAGAGAGCCGTTGCATGGCAACTCCATCACACACAGACTTCAGGCTGATGCTGAAGCCCAACTGTGGCCCTTGAAGTGTTCAGAAGACAGAAGTGTTGATAACTTAAGCATGAAATTGCTTTGAAAAGATGAAGCAACAATGCATTATTCTTCCCAATCAAATCTTCTGTGGAAATCCTGACAGCAGGTTTAATTGATGCCCTTGAAATCTAATCTGCAGTGTTATTTTTTAACACCTTGGTCTCCTTTTCTGCCACATCTCCCTTAATGCAGCCCATATGCCCCTAAATCACTCACATTAACATTGTTGGATACCTGGTAAACAGCTTCAAGCATGACCCTTGAATTGAACTGACAATTGAACTGACGGACAATACCTTGCACCAGTTTCAAGATACTTATTTCTCAAATACCAATAGCATGGTGGAGTTCAACCACTAGAAGAGCTCAGCCTAGAGAGAGGTTGAGTCCACCCGCCTTTCCCAGACAATCTTTTTTTTTTCAAATGGGACCATGGGATTTGCTTTTAATCTTACTGTGGAATTATAGCCTTATCTGCACCCAACTGCGCAGCACCATAGAGTTCTGGTTAGAAGTGAAGAGAGGCCACTGCAGTGAGTCAGTCTATGCCATTTACAGGTCTATTAACCCGCCTGTGGTACTGAGATAGACTAGTGATTATGCCCAAGATCTACAGCACCAGAGGTAGGAAAGTAATGTCTTTGTGCCATTGAGTTCTCATTTATGTGTACAGATTTTAATAGTTTCCACTTCACAGGGTCGTTGTCGTGATTAAGCAAGATCATACATAGTACACCCTTATAACCTGTAGGTTATATAGGTAGTATATAGGCATTCCATATGCATTTCTAGTAAGTGCTTTGCTTTTCTAGCTACAAATGAAGGTTAAATTCAACAACCCTTAAGCCCTATTCTGCTTCTGTTTCTGTTCTGTTTATCTGACAGAAAGAAACTCTCAAATGTTGAAGTTGAGCTAGGAATTCCCAGAGCTACCATACTTGTTTTTGCACTAAAATCCTGAAAATATGGCATGACTAGAGAATAAGTGATTCTGGTTGACTCAAGTTTTTCAAATTACTAAGGACTTACCTTCCATATTCCCAGGTCAAACAGCTGTGCCCAGTACCTCCCACCACAGCTGGCGGGTTCTTATCTTCAAGACTGTCTCTTTGCCACCTTTCTCTGAATTTCTTATTTATTTTATCTGATAGTTTCATACACCACATTACGTCCTTTTATCTTGGATTGAAGTCCTGCCTCTCTATCTGGGTTCTTTCCTCTGCTTTGCCTGCCCTGGCTCTCTAGAGCCTTCCGTTTTCCATTTAACTTTCATTCCAGGCTGGTCAGAGGCTCCCAAAACATGCTGCCACAGAACTTAGCCCTCAACTTTCACAGCACTCACTACATTGAAATGGTGTACTCTGAGCATTTTGGAATCAACAGAGGGGAAGTATTCATCCATCCAATGTCCATTCATCCATCCAGTCATTCAAGCAGTTTTACCTTTTTAGTCGAAAACTAATTATAGAGGAACTGGAATAATCACTGAAGTCTTGTTTTTTTTTTTGGGGGGCTCTTTTTCATATGTATGTTTGCAGAATGAGTCTCTGCCGCCAAGGATGATCACGAAAGCAGATACTAAAAGTACACAATGCTAAGTAGCATTGCTCTGAGTACTGAGGGCATTAAAGGGTGCCTGTAAGTGGTTAAAACCTCAAATTTATTTTTGATTTTTTAAATTCCATTTAAAGTTTTTCTTCAAAACACTTTAAGAAAATTATATGCTAGGATTATTTCATGTTCAAAGACACAGAATAATGACTATTACTAGTCATTTCCCAGTATTTTGGGTAGTCAGGAAATTGCCCTAGTGAAAAATATTGTAAGTAGACCATCGCCTCTCTCTTTTGAGACAATTTTAATTATCAACATTCAAACACTCAATCCTATAGTCAATCTTTAGTAGATAATTATCTTCAGTTGAAATAAAAGATACAGTGCTTTCTGGCACGGATTTCTCATTTTGATTGCAATGTGATCTTTCCAGAAATATATGGTTATGCAATGGTTTTAATAAAAGGTGTTTATGTTATTAACAATTGTTAGATTTACCATCCAACCTGTGTTGTGGATTATGTCTGAATCTCAGCACTTGAGAGGAAGAAGAGTCAAGTTCAGACTGGGTCACCGAGTGAATTCCAGGCTTCTTGGACTACCCAGTAGGATTCTTCCTCATAATCTAAAACTAAACAAAAATCAGCACCTATTTACAAATAGCATATTCGCTTTTAGACTCAGACTTCAAAATAATATTTTTCTTCTTTGGACTGATTCCCTGCAAAGTCAAAAAACTGTAAGTAGTTTGGGGAATGAACAGAAAGTTTTTCTTTTCCTTTTTTCAAAATAAACTGAAAGGTGATCTAATGACTGGCATGTATGCCTACATTTTTTGCCATGTTCTACTGGGGCAAAAATAGCTATTCTCTTTTCTTTTGGAAGTTAACAATTTCCTATTTAAAACATAACGATTACTTCATAACAGCTGCTTTCATTAATACAACGATTGCATGCATGCTTTTTGTGGAAGACAAAAATCCAGGAGATTTCAATCCCACACTGCAGTAACTACACTGAAATCTTGCCAGACCTTGGGAAAACACCAAGAAAGAGATAAGTGGGTAAAAAGCATGTAGCACAGGGTCAGGTGTGTGTAAGCACAGTTTGAAACCAGCAGCCCAGGTTTCTCTTCTGTAGCTAGTATCAATTAGCAATAGAATTAAATCAGGGAACAGTGAATTAGGCTGAGAAGAATATGAACATCCTAATATCTGGAAAGAGAAAAGCACTAGGCATCTATAGTTGACTGGGCTCCAAAAATCTAGGTCAGATTTCTGAGCTTTAACAGCACCACAGAATCATCCGAAGGACATTTTTATGCAACACCTTACTTGAGATAGCATTCAAATTCATGAACCTCCTGTCAGAATCTCCTGGGTGGGTGCTGAAGTGATGTGTCATGATGCCCAGCTACACCTCACCCACTTGAAATGTACAGGTGTAGGTTTTTAGTATATTTCAGTATACAGAGTTATGCAGCCATTACTGTCAACAATTTAAAAACATTTCAACAGCCCCCAAAGAAACTCCAGATCCTCAGTTACCTTCCTCCAATCTCCACCTTTCTTCATCACCTAGAAACATCCATTCTGTCATCTTTCTCTACAAATTTTCCTATTTGACCATTTCATAAGCGGAATCATGCATTTGTACATGACCTCAATGATTGTAGTGGCTCCATGGCTTAATCCATTTTGTAGCATGCATTAGTATTTCCTCTCTGTTTATGGATGAGTATGCTAACACATATATGTACCACATGTTGCTGACCCAGTCTACAGTGGATGAAGACTTGGGTTGTTTCTACCTTCCTTTTGGCTTACTATGATTTTTCAGGTGCAGATATTGTTATCAACTAAGACTCAAAATTAGGTCTGCAGTAACTCAAGGGAAATCCTTATGAATGTTTCCTAGAGAGAAACTGCAATCCAAATCAACATTTCTTTTTCATGCCAGTCCCTATGCTATTAATAGATGCCAGACTCACAGATGAGAATAAAATATGGTCCCTCCCTTCAGCTCGGAAAGTATTGAAAGAAAAAGACTGAGAAAGTATTTGCTGGGCTGAGCACTATAACACGGTGGTAGAGTGCTTGCCTATCACACACAAAGCTCTTGGTTCAATTCAATTACCACAAAAGTGTTTCCTTCTATAATGGTTCTCTTCTTTATCTTTATTTTGATTGATCTGATAGGGAGATGGTTTGAAGTTCATTGGGAGATGTTAACCTAAACATTTACACAGGAACAACTGCTTAACCTGTCTGCCCAGACATGCATTCTATAATGTATGGTATCTAGACTTATTGTACAAATAACAGATAAAAATGTCTGATATTTTATAAGGAAACCTTATGCGTGACAAGAAACTGAAGTAGCTATATACCCATTATATACCAGGGGAGGACCCCAAGAGAGAGTAACTTAAATGCAATATGAATCTGACTTGTTTCCCATTAAGTTCTTCCTTCCGGAATTTCAACTGCTTAATTATCATCCTGGAATTGCATTTGATTCATTCTTGACAAGACCATATGTGCCTATTTTGCCTGCCTCTTAGAAAATAGATATTCTACGCCATGTTTCAACATTCTGCCATTTGTAAAATTAGCAATTTCAGGGAAGCAAAAGGCTACTTGCTGTTTTGCTGGATCAGCACCTCATTTGGTCTGCTTGCATATGCTGTGAGTAGAATTAAAGAATGCACAATGTTGTCTCTAGATAAATAAATTGAATGCAAAATAGATGCAAAGCTGTGTCTTGAGAGACAGGGTTCATTTAAATCTCAAAGTAGCTCTCATATCAAAAACGTAGCACTTGGGTTTAGATAAAAGCTTCCTTCTGCCCTGGAAATGTGCTTTGAGGATGTGGAAGCCTGTCCACCATTGGGAAGAACAGCACCACTTTTCTCTCATCTAAAGGATAATGTCTATTACGTGACTGTTTGTACTTAACTTTCTCATAATCACTTATATTTATGTGGAGCATGAGAATTTTGGAATATTTTCACATCCCCTCATTTAATCTGTACAATGATCAGGAAATGCATAATGGGAAAGGATTATTCTAGTCACTGGGCAGACACAAAGGTTGAAGCTAAGTGACTTGTTTATAAGCATCAGATGGTAAGACTAGCTTTGATGTATGATCTTCTGATCCCTACTTTTTGTTTTGTTTTGTTTTGTCAGATTTTTTTAAAATTTCCATTCATACAAACTTAACAGGTACACTGGTCTCCCCTCCCTCCAACCCCCTATCCCTCTATGGCCCCCTCTCCTCCCCCTTCTCTCCCCATCCCCTAGTGCCTCCCACTCCCATCCCCGGAGCATCCTTTAATGTTCATGCCAAACTCTCCTCTGGGTCCTCCTCTCCGATGAGGTGCAATGAACCAGTAGCATTTCTGATCCCCACTTTAAGACCTTATCCACTACTTGAGTGTGGTGGAGCCACTTTAGGATTGACATCTTGCCTGCTGGGACCGTGTCTTTGTTCTGATGGCACAAGCAGTGGAATTTACAGGGGAACGAAGAGAAACAGTTCAGCTGAGAGAAACAAAATTCTGTCTTCAACCTTTTCCATCCTTTCTTGCCTATGCCAGCTCATCTCAGCTGTCAACCTAATACCTGAGATGGACCTGTGGTCACACCTATGAAGAATCATTGAGTCAAAGCAGAACTCTTGGAAAGTGTGTGGGAAATTGTCTCGATTTCTTAACTGAAGTGGGAAAACCCAGTCTATATTGAGTGGGACCATTCCCTGGGCAGATGGATAAAGATACAGTTGGAATTTGGCAAAGCTTGATAGTAAGCTGATATGCATTGATCTTTGTCCTCTGCTCTTGCTGCATATATGGTTATGACTAGTCTCCTCGGTTCCCAATGCTGGTAAGTTTCTTATCATGATTGACTGCTACTTGAGATTGGATGAATAATATCCCCTTGTTCTCCTAATTTTGGGGAAAGTGGTCAGTCACTCATTGAGGAATGGCTATAAAACCACACATGTCCCTAGCTAACGTCGCCGCCTCCTCCCCACCACCACTTCGTGGGACTGTGCTGCTGTCTCAAAGCCACCCCTGACCTTCTTTTCTGTCCTCAACTGCATTCATGGAAGTTGAAGCAATGTGAACTGACTAGAAGCCTCTTGTCAGAAACCTGTGTGCTCCCATCCCCAGGGATGCCTAGATGAATCCACCTGGCTACATGGGAAATAGCTGACATGCTCAAAGCCCTTATGAAGAGGAACCACATCTTTTTGTCAATTTTTTAAGTGCCTTTTCCTTGCTTGCCAGACTTCCAAATAAAATACAGAGCAAGAAACTTAAAGTAGATAAGCTTTAATCATGCCTGTGGCCTATGACTTCTCAGTTGTATTATCATCATCAACTTAACTGATTTTCTCTTCAGTAACATGAACATAATATCCTTTGCTTTGTATGACCCATATGAGGATGATATAAGATGATGTGAATAAAGTTTGATAGTATTTTTAATAAATTCTCAAAGCCTACTAGCATTTCTTGAGCACATTAAGAGGGGAGGAGACAGGAGGATGGTTTTGGTTAAGTGTGACACAGTTCTGAAACACCTTTCCAAGTTTCCCTTATGCTGGGCAGAAGACTCTTTGCCTGGGGATCTGCAAATCACATCTAACTTGTTTCTGTTCTTTTCATGAAAGCTCATTAACTATAAATATCTCTCATCCCCCCTACCAAATTCCTCCTGCCACCTGGATACCATTTCTTCCTTTTTAATTTTTGCTCCACTTTATGGCACCATGACGGGGTCTGGCCTAGGTTTGCTCTTAAGTGTCTACCACATGTTTTCATTAAAAAACAAAGAAAGACTGTGCCCAGACTGTATTGAAAGGGGCAGTCACACACAGACTAGTAAATTTCATGGGAGTGTATCTTACAGAACTTTCATTTGGACTTCTAGTATCCATCACACAAACTGCAATGCTCAGATTTGAACAGCAGTGTGGCTTTGATATAAACAAAGGTACATTCATAAAATGGGCCTTCACTGTGATATCTTTCAAGGTCTTGAGTCAGATGATCACATTACAGTCAACAGGCTTTCGGTGGCAAGAAGATCCCTGAGTTCTAACAACGACGTCATATGAGTCTCCCCACTTTGAAGAAAAGATGCAGGCCCAACTATGGAGCCAAAGCAATAGAGCTGTTAAAGTCCATGAAAGGAACAAGAGATGAAAGCATTTTTCAGGGCAAATTACTATCTGTTGGTCAGTGGGAGATGAAGAACTGCCACACTTTCTTATTTTTTTCAGTCTAGTTTAAAGAATAGAAAGCTTAATATAAAATGCTAAATGATAGATAGGGAAGGAAAAATTAGGATAGAAGTTACAGGGTGGATTTGTACTCAGAATGCTTTATATTCTTTGAGCCACCAAACTTGTCCCCCCCCCCCTCCCCCCCCTCTCTCCCCCTCCCCCCCTCCCCCCCTCCCCCCTTTGTTCACTTTCCCAAACTAGTCCCATCCGCCAGGTCCAAGTTCTCCCAATCCCCCCCCGCAGGATCCCCCCGCAAATCCTCTCTTTTGTTCCCATCCTTTTCTCCCCTTCTCCTCCCCTCCCCCCCTCCCCCCCCCCCCCCCCCCCCCCCCCCCCTCCCTCCCCCCTCTTTTTCTTTCTCCCCTCCCCCCTCCTTCCCCCCCTCCCCCCCCCCCCCCCCCTCCCTTCCCCTTTCCCTCCCCTTCCCTCTCTCTCCTCTCCTCCTCTTTTTCCTCCTCCTCCTCTCTCCCTCCTCCCCCCCCCCCCCCCCCTCCCCCCCTCCCCCCCCCCCCCTTCTTCTCCCTCTTTCTCCCCTTCTTTTCTTCTTTCCCTTTCCTCTTTTTCCTCCTTCCCCCCCTCCTCCCTCCTCCCTCCCCTCCCCCCCCCTTCCCCTCCTCCCCCCTTCCCTTTTTTCTCCCCCCCACCTTCCCCCTTCCTCCTTTTCCCCTCCTTTCCTTTCCTTCTTTCTTCCTTCTTCTTCCCCCCCCCCCCCCCCCCCTTCCCCCTCCTCCTCCTTTCCCCCCCCCTCCCCTCCCTCCCCCCCCCCCCCCCTCTCTCCCCCCCCCCCCCCCTTCCCTCTCCTCTCTCCCTCTTTTTTCCTTCCCTCTCCCCCCCTCCCCCCCTCCTTTCCCCCCCCCCTCCCCCCCTTTTTTCCCCTTTCCTCCCCCCTCCCCCTCCCGAGCACTGTGTACTTTTCCTACCTTTATCAGGCACCGCACCAACTGGCCGCCTTGAGCACCGCGCCCGCGCGCAGCGAACGCGCTTGCAACCGACGAGCGATGCGAGAGCCGCGACGATAGCACTTCCACCGTAACGCCACGTGCATTGGCTACTTCAATCCAAAACCCCGTTGCGCCCCAAGGAAACTCGTCATTTTTCCCACTGCGCTTTATTTTTCCCCCCGAATAGCTATTTTTGCCCCAGTAGAACATGGCAAAAAATGTAGGCATACATGCCAGTCATTAGATCACCTTTCAGTTTATTTTGAAAAAAGGAAAAGAAAAACTTTCTGTTCATTCCCCAAACTACTTACAGTTTTTTGACTTTGCAGGGAATCAGTCCAAAGAAGAAAAATATTATTTTGAAGTCTGAGTCTAAAAGCGAATATGCTATTTGTAAATTAGGTGCTGATTTTTGTTTAGTTTTAGATTATGAGGAAGAATCTCACTGGGTAGTCCAGATAAGCCTGGAATTCACTCTGTGACCCAGTCTGAACTTGACTCTTCTTCCTCTCAAGTGCTGAGATTCCAGACATAATCCACACAATCAGGTTGGATGGTAAATTCTAACAATTGTTAATAAACATAAACACCTTTTATTAAAACCATTTGCATAACCATATATTTCTGGAAAGATCACATTGCAATCAAAATGAGAAATCCGTGCCAGAAAGCACTGTATCTTTTATTTCAACTGAAGATAATTATCTACTAAAGATTGACTATAGGATTGAGTGTTTGAATGTTGATAATTAAAATTGTCTCAAAAGAGAGAGGCGATGGTCTACTTACAATATTTTTCACTAGGGCAATTTCCTGACTACCCAAAATACTGGGAAATGACTAGTAATAGTCATTATTCTGTGTCTTTGAACATGAATATATCCTAGCATATAATTTTCTTTAAGTGTTTTGAAGAAAAACTTTAAATGGAATTTAAAAAATCAATAATAAATTTGAGGTTTAACCACTTACAGGCACCCTTTTAATGCCCTCAGTACTCAGAGCAATGCTACTTTTAGCATTGTGTACTTTTAGTATCTGCTTTCGTGATTCATCCTTGGCTGCAGAGACTCATTCTGCAAACATACATATGAAAAAGAGCCCCCCCAAAAAAAAAAACAAGACTTCAGTGATTATTCCAGTTCCTCTATAATTAGTTTCATGACTAAAAAGGTAAAACTGCCTTGAATGACTGGATGGATGAATGGACATTGGATGGATGAATACTTCCCCTCTGTTGATTCCAAAATGCTTCAGAGTACACCATTTCAATGTAGTGAGTGCTGTGAAAGTTGAGGGCTAAGTTCTGTGGCAGCATGTTTTGGGAGCCCTCTGACCCAGCCTGGAATGAAATGTTAAATGGAAAACGGAAGGCTCTAGAGAGCCAGGGCAGGCAAAGCAGAGGAAAGAACCCAGATAGAGAGGCAGGACTTCAATCCAAGATAAAAGGACGTAATGTTGTGTATGAAACTATCAGAAATAAAATAAATAAGAAATTCAGAGAAAGGTGGCAAAGAGACAGTCTTGAAGATAAGAACCCGCCAGCTGTGGTGGGAGGTACTGGGCACAGCTGTGTGACTCCTGGGAATATGGAAGGTATAGTCCTTAGTAATTTGAAAAACTTGAGTCAACCAGAATCACTTATTCTCTAGTCATGCCATATTTTCAGGATTTTAGTGCAAAAACAAGTATGGTAGCTCTGGGAATTCCTAGCTTCAACTTCAACATTTGAGAGTTTCTTTCTGTCAGATAAACAGAACAGAAACAGAAGCAGAATAGGGCTTAAGGGTTGTTGAATTTAACCTTCATTTGTAGCTAGAAAAGCAAAGCACTTACTAGTATAATGCATATGGAATGCCTATATACTACCTATATAACCTACAGGTTATAAGGGTGTACTATGTATGATCTTGCTTAATCACGACAACGACCCTGTGAAGTGGAAACTATTAAAATCTGTACACATAAATGAGAACTCAATGGCACAAAGACATTACTTTCCTACCTCTGGTGCTGTAGATCTTGGGCATAATCACTAGTCTATCTCAGTAGCCACAGGGCTGGTTAATAGACCTGTAAATGGCATAGACTGACTCACTGCAGTGGCCTCTCTTCACTTCTAACCAGAACTCTATGGTGCTGCGCAGTTGGGTGCAGATAATGCTATAATTCCACAGTAAGATTAAAAGCAAATCCCATGGTCTCCACTTTGAAAAAAAAAAGATTGTCTGGGAAAGGCGGGTGGACTCAACCTCTCTCTAGGCTGAGCTCTTCTAAGTGTTGAACTCCACCATGCTATTGGTATTTGAGAAATAAGTATCTTGAAACTGGTGCAAGGTATTGTCCGTCAGTTCAATTGTCAGTTCAATTCAATGGTCATGCTTGAAGCTGTTATCCAGGTATCCAACAATGTTAATGTGAGTGATTTAGGGGCATATGGGCTGCATTATAGGGAGATGTGCAGAAAAGGAGACCAAGGTGTTAAAAAATAACACTGCAGATTAGATTTCAAGGGCATCAAGTAAACCTGCTGTCAGGATTTCCACAGAAGATTTGATTGGGAAGAATAATGCATTGTTGCTTCATCTTTTCAAAGCAATTTCATGCTTCAGTTATCAACACTTCTGTCTTCTGAACACTTCAAGGGCCACAGTTGGGCTTCAGCATCAGCCTGAAGTCTTGTGTGATGGAGTTGCCATGCAACGGCTCTCTGGAAGTTATGTTGAAAGCTGCACAGTAACGCTCGACTTTGATAGAACATTTAATCATCTTCTTCTGCCTCAATTAAGTGGAGAAGACTCAACCACAGTTTCAAAATTGAAAAGGGTAACTGAATGAGAAGTTTTATATCATAT
Organism: Typhlomys cinereus; assembly: GCA_023101885.1. Lineage (NCBI taxonomy): Eukaryota > Metazoa > Chordata > Mammalia > Rodentia > Platacanthomyidae > Typhlomys > Typhlomys cinereus. Next base: position 690,430 of record JALPQD010000355.1, on the reverse strand, counting down.
ACTGAAAGGCTAAAAGAGAGTACAGAAATATATTAACAGTTACTATCACAACTGAGGCCAGCCATCTGGAGTGACTCAGGGCCAAAGCTGTGAGCAGCAAATGTTCACTTTTCTGAAACGAACTAAGGAGAAGGTGGGATAGAAGAAGACAGAAGCCCGAGAGTTTTCCCAAAGCAGTGTCTGGCACCTCGTGGGTGGTTGAGTCTATTATGTACAGATTTCAAACACCATATGGTCATTTGTGGAATCTTTTCTTTCCTTTTGTATTTTCAGACAGGTTTTATGTAGCCCAGGCTGCCCGTGCACTCCCTATATAGCTCAGGATGACCATGAACTTCTGATCCTACTGCTTCCCCCTCCTATGTACTGGAATTACAGACATGGGTTGGCTATCATGCTCAGTTTCTCAGGTATTGGTGATGGAACCCAGGCTTCATGCATGTTAGGCAAGTATTCTACCAAATGAGATACACTTCCAACCAGTATGGGATTCTTAATATGATGGCAGTCTAACAAAATGTGCATTCCTGCAGTGGTATGCTTGGTGTCTGTGAGGGAAAGGAGTGGGGATACTCCTTGTTTTCTCTCCCCTGCATTGTAGATTCTGCTTAAGGCTTTGCATGTATTAGAAGAGTGCTGTTAACTCTGGCTCGGGAGTGCTAGTCCCTGGGGGAGTTTTTCTTTAAAAAAAAATAAAGGTTTAGTCCCTTTCTTCTGACATTTCCATTCATTTAATGTGTGTAGAAGTGGGTCTTTCTCATTGGGGTGAGCATGAGAAATCTGGACAATGGTTTCGGTGTTCTGAACACACATGCCAGATTCTGTCAACCTCTCGGGTCAGTGGTTTAGACTGTCTCTCTTTCTTGCTTCTGTTTCTAGCTAAGATGGCAGTCTTCTCCAAGACCAGTTTTTGGTATCCCTTGCTTTAAGTCTACTTTCACATGAATGTCTTCATTGCTTATTGTACTGTCTCAGGGTGAAAAAATTCCCCAAGCAAGGAAACCTTTACCTTTCATGAGAGTTTCACTTACAAAAACCTTTTTCCCAATTGTGCCTTCTGTGACCCTGACCAGACATCCTGGAGATGGTTTCTGAGAACAGAGCTCTAGGGATTCCTGGACAGCTGCAATTCTAGACTGATTCCCTGGCTCCTGTCACTGAAAATTTCCTCAGGAGAACCACTTGTACATCTGGGTGGCTGTTGTCAAGTATTTTGCTCTGCCAAAGACTCCTTGTTCCAGATTGAATGTGCAATAGTGTTTGTGTGGAGAGGGTTAGAAACTTGGGAAAAAATTTTGTTTGTTATAGATGTTTAAAGTGTTCATCAAACAAAGTCTGTGGCTTAGAAGTGAAGAGACAGCACTTATCTGTGCACATTATAGTTTCCTGACAAAGAGGAAAAAAGTCAAATAATCATACACACCCTCCCCACCATTACCTATACCTTTGCCAAGATTTTGAGTTGCAAATCATTACCGGAAATGTCTTATGTCTGTGATTTGGGAAGTAATGATTACTAGGCATGAATCTCCTACTGTGTGCCAAGGACCTAAGTAAATATGGTTACCTATAGGTATCCCCTGTACATGACCTAATCTACTAGCCCTAGGAGGAGCCCATGATTTCTATTTTCATTTTATAGATGAGGAGATTGAAGCTCAGATCATCAGCACAATTTACCCAAACTTGGTAAAGGAGTTGGTTTGTTCTGACATGTGACTGAACTCATCTCTCTCTTGAGGTGCAGAATACTTTCTATGCTTTACACTTTCCATTACATTCCATGTTCCCCCTCCACCATGGCTCTATTTTACAATCGAAAATTCTGTTTTTTTAAAAACTTTATTTATTCTTGTGTGTGTGTGTGTGTGTGTGTGTGTGTGTGTGTGTGTGTGTGAGTCAAAGGGCACTTGTGTCCCTGTAGAGGGCCGAGGGTGACTTCAGTAATCATTCTAGATTGCTTCTACTTCTTTGCTTCACTCTGGGATTTCCCAGGCTCCACCCACCAGGGCTAGAAATGCAGGCCACCGCTGTTTCTGCCTGGCGTTTTTATGTGAGACCTCGGATCTGAACTCAGGACTTTCTGCTTGTGAGGCAGAGATTTAACCCCTGAGCCATCTTTCTAGCCCCAAAAGTCTTGTTTTTTTAAGGTTAATTTTTCTTAAAACATTGCATACATTTGCCTTCTCCAGTTTTAGTTATTTGATCCCTTTAAATCTGGTTTCAAGTCCCACATCTCCAATGAAACCTGCTGAGTCATGGATGACCAGATTTAGCCACACCCAAGTCAGTCCTTAATAGGTTTTCTTAGGAGTTAGCATGAATGCTGGCTCTCTCTTGAAGGGTAGACTAAAGGACATTCCTGTAAAATTCCTAGCTTTGCTTGGACGCATGGTAAATGTAGAACAAATGTTAATTATTATTATTATTATCGTGTGTGTGTTGGATGTGGCAGGGAGAGATACAGAAGGATCTGTGTAGAGAGAGGTTCACAGGGCTAGTTAAAATAATCCCAAATGGGTCTTCTCCCAGTCGAAGTCTGTAAAGATTGCATTTGCCTTCATTCATTAAAAGAAGCTTTGCATTCTTTTCTTTCAAATTGATCTTGCAGCTCAGATTGTAAGGAGTTTTTTTTTTTAAAGCTGTAAAGATTTCGATCCATTTTCAAATGACCCCGTAGGACACCAGGGTCTTTCCAGTATTTTTAACCATTTTTATTTTTTTTCTGCTTTTACAAGCATATTGAGTATTCATCCCAGCTTCACTCCCTCTCTACTCCCTCCCATCCCCTCTTTTCCCTTCACCATTCCCTCCCACTCCCTCCCACCCTTCCACCTGTATGCTTCTATGGACTCCAGGGTTCACTCTGGCATTTAAATGATAGTAATATGATATTTGTTTCTAGTACAAATTATAAATTTCCAGTAATTCTTAGATTATGTAAGACTTACAAACTAGAACAGAGATGGCACATTTAATCTACTTTATATTTTAGGCTGACTTCATTTCCTAGATGGTCCACCTGGGTTTGGGGAAAGAATATAAAGAAACAGTGATGCAGGGTTGTAAGGATGGAGCTGTTTTTGTTCAGAAGGTTTCTAAATCACAGTTGTTGCTTAAACATGTCCACTGCCTAGCTAGCCTAAGCACCACTATTTTTATGGTGTGTGTGTGTGTGTGTGTGTGTGTGTGTGTGTGTGTGTGTGTGTGTGTGTAGCAGACTAGCATGAAACTTTCAGTGATTCTCTAGCCTCTGCCCCCCTGAGTTTTGGAATTGCTGGTGTCTCCTCCTGTGCCTAGTGAAGCCCCCACTAATTTTTCCTTTTGATGTCACATAGTCCTTTCCCCACTGTTCATTTTGCCCCTTTACTTTGTCCTGCATTATTTGGTTCAGAGGTAGTGGCTTGATTAAACACCCATGTGACAATTCTATCATTTTCATATTCTATCTGCAAAGCTGTTTACCCTTGCTTTTACATATTTTTTTGAAAAAAGTATTTCAAAGAACCTTTTGGGGAAAACGGTAGTATTGATGATCAGCTAAATGTTCATATAGTTTTTCTGGACCTGTGAAATACAATGATATTTGATAGCCAAGGGTCAAGAAGGTGTCATGTGGGAAATCAATGGTCCTTAGCATTTCTATCACAGACATTTTCTCAAGGAAAGAAAAAAGGCTGATTCCAATTTCTTTAAGGTAACTTCCTAAAATGTTTTGGCCTTTAAGTCAACTTCACATAGCCTCCTTTCATGTTCTTCCAAATTAGTAGAAAATAAACATATTTATTACTCTGTCTAGTATTTCATTTGCATTTCTGTGCTTAGGCTTGGGTATAACTTATAACCCTGTGGAATCATACTTTGTATATTGAATATGTAATATCTTGGGTCCAGGGACCAAGGTCTATTTTAATAATTGGTTATACATATCACATTATTTTTTGGTTATGATTGCCTTTATATTGCATGCATAGACATAACTGTGCTTTGCCTGGAGTCATAATTCCTTTCATGATTACAGCATTTTTTTGAAGGGGGGAGGAAGGTGTGTGTCATGAAAGTCATAAGACTTCTGCCATTACATAACTTCTGTTGGTAAATGTATCACACCAAAACTCAAGAACTAAGCCTAGTCCAGTGTCAGGTATACAACAAGAATGCATTTTATACCTGTTGAATGGGTAGGTTAATTGTATATAGTCTATTCATATACAACTGGGTAGAAATGAAAGACTGAGACTTCTGTTTGTTTAGGAATTTCTTCTGAAGTTGGATGGGATTTTGATACTTAAAGAGGTTATTTCAGAGTAGAAAACTATATGAGCTGTGCTTCTCACATAGCAATGCAATGTGGTTTGTGTGAATGTTTAGTGGCTAGACTACCAGACTTGGGTGAAATTTGTTAGAATTTTGAAGCATGGAGTAACAGAACTCAAGGGGTATTTGGGCAGTGTCTCTGTAGTATAGAGGATATGTTTGCAAAGGAATGAACAGGAGTACTGTCTTCACTTTCCTCGTTTCTGATTTTAAAAGGAGGCAAGGTAAAACCAAGTCCATCTACACTAAGATTTCTGATGCAGCAATGTTATCTTTTGTGTGTACTATACTTGAAAACACTCCATTCTCTCTCTCTCTCTCTCTCTCTCTCTCTCTCTCTCTCTCTCTCTCTCTTTCCCTCTTTCTCCTTTGCCTGCATTTTGAAAATCAGAAGATTTATATGCCACAATTTTTTTTTGTTCTTGAAAGTAATTGTCTTGCTCTCTGCCTTATTATGCTTCTTTTAGATTAGCTCCTGGGACTAAAATCCATATTCTGCAGACAATTCTGTGTTCAGCTATGGATGTTGCAACATTTTCGTGACCTTATAGTATCTTTCTTGTCCTTAAATTCAAAATGTTCTCAATAAATATTGCCAATAGTGTCCAGTAATATGGTGGTGATTCATTACTTGACTAGCCACCTGCCCCATGATTATAACATTGTGGAATTTAACTGAAGAAAATTTCTTTAGTAGTTTATACTTGTCAAAATATACTATATTCATACTGATAAGATTAAGAGCTCCTTCACATGTAAAATGTTCTCAAAAGCACACCATGTGTGATTTTACATTTTAATAACTTATGGGATAGTCTGTCACACCATCTGTATGTAAGTACCATCCAAATGTGAGACTGAAGTTTAAGGCAGTGATGTGATTCAAGCAGTGGCTGGATAATGTGAAAACCTGTTCAGTAGCTGATATCTTCTAAACACATATGAATTGGGAGAGGACTGTTCACCCAGTTAGGAGCTAGAAGATGATTGAAATATTCTTTATCACACCTAACCTCAAAGTTAATGCACAAATATAGCTTAAAGTATCCACAGTTTGGCTCCATGAATTTGAGTACAATAAACCTGCCATTCAATAATGAAGTGAATGATGTAGTTTGGCATATGATAAGCCAATAGAGGTTTAATCTTAATCAGGATTAATCAAGTTCACTTTACATAGGAAAGAAAAAGAAACATTACCATGATTTTAAATGTATTCTATAAAGAAATCTTCTTGGAAACTTATTTAGAAAAGGAAATCTTCCAAGTGTCTTTTCTTATATCTAAGGTAAGATAAGCTGACAGAATCAGTACTGGTCTAGAAGCTTCTTCATATCTTCTATGTCAGAGGAGTAATTGAAATGGAAGAAGAGTGGCAAGTCATATGATCTGGTCTCTAGGAGCTTATCACTGAGGAGTTCTGTGTGGCATAGACCACAATCAGTATAGCTGGAAAGCAATTGGAATTTTTAAGGTTGAGGTCTGACTTATGACCTAGGGAGAGAATATATTGACATTTTGAGCAATGTGGTATCTGTAGGAAAAATCTAAGTGTTTGTCTAGTTGGAGTAGAGAGACGGAAAAGTGGAGCATGATTAGAGAAAAAGTGGAAGTTAGGGTTGGACAATACCCATGATTTGAAGGAAGGACCTTAGAAGGCAGGCTACATATAGCCATCAGTGATAATAAGCATTGCAGTCCTTGATGCGGAGACCAGGAAAATAGTACGGTGTTTGAAAGGAGATATCTTGGAAACAGAACGAACCCTAGAGTGTTTTACAGGTTAAGTTTAAGTAGAGTGTGTTGTGAAGAGTTCTATACCTAGTATGGCTCATGCTGGTCAGTTCATTGGACACACTTAAATCAATCTCAACTTCATCTGTCCATACCTTTCATTGCTTATTCTGTATTTTTCCCCAACACGCTATCTCTTCCTAGCTGTTTTGATCCACTGAGTGGAGGAAGCATTTTTCTAGAAGGTGAACCATTTGCACTTGGCACTAAGAGGGAATCTGTAGAGTTGAGAACACAGAAAAGCAAATATTTCTTTTTTTTCTTTACAAATGAATAAGGACATTTGCCAGCTCTTCTCCAGATCCTTCCCCAGTCCTTTTTCCGGGCATTCCTCTAAACCTAAAGTCATACCCATTACCCAGAATGTGTAAGGCTAGGTCATTAGGAAGTTACAAATCAAAAGTAGGAGCACTTTGTTATGTTTATGTCTGTATTCTCAGAATCAGGAATAATACTTGGCATATGTTGGATGCTTTATGCCCACCAGCACCCCCCCCCGCCAACAACACATGGGGAAAGTAATGAAGTTTCTAAGTTTTTGACATATATTTTAGTTGAATAGTCTTCTTTACTTAGAGTTTTCCCATTTAATATTGGATTTCCCCACTTAATTGTGAATCTTTAAAGCAGCTCCTAATGCAATTTACACAACATACAATTCACTCACTTGAGAGGTGTTGGTAACTGAGAGTTTGGCACCGTGTTCACTATTTCTAGAATATTTTCAATACTCCAAAAAGAAATCCTGGGTTGAGGAGATGGCTCAGTGGTTAAATCCTTTGCCTCACCACCGAAGGCACCAGCAAATTTGGATACCAGCTCCCACATAAAAATGCCAGGCATGTGTAATTGCTTGCCTGTAACTTTCTCCATGAAAGCAGAGCCTGGGAATCCCCAGAGCACGCTGGCTAGAAGACTAACATAATGGATTTATTTATGGACCCAGGTTCACAGCAATAAAGTAGAAGAGCTATTGTGTATGATTTTCGATATCACCCTTGGGCCTCCAAAAGTACTCTCTCTCTCTCTCTCTCTCTCTCTCTCTCTCTCTCATACCTGCATACACAGTGTATATCCACCCACATGCACACGCGCACACACACACACACACACACACACACACACACACACACACCACATTCATATAAAAAACTAAACCAAAATGAAATGAAATTCCATATTCTTCAGCAGTCCTACAGTATATCTTCCCTTCAACCTTTGGCAGTCAATCTGTACCTCACCTCTGTAGATTTGCCAATATTGCACATTTCATATAAATAGTATCAGCAATATATGATCTTTTATGTCCGGATTTTGTTCAATTTGCTGCGTGTTTCTGTGATGTAATAGCGTCAGTCCTTCATTGATTTTTAGCTGCATAGCATTCCATTGTTTAGATATACCATGTGTATTAATCTAGCCATTGATAGATATTTCAGTTTCTACTCTTGGGCTATTAGGAAGGCAACCACTGTCGTGAATATACAGGTTTTTTCAGGACATATGTTTTCAGTTCTTTGAAGATATCCAAGAATGCGTTTAGTAATTTAATGATGTTTTTCAGAAACTGTCAGATTGTAATCCAAAGTGACTAGACCATTTCAAAATCCTGGCAGAAGTGTCCAAGGATTCTCTGTATCTTTGCCAATAGTTATTGTTGCCTGCCTTTTTAACCTTTTCTATATTACTAAATTAATGCAAACTTTGAAATTATTAATAAATTGTATCTATGGAACACAAATATGAAAGTTTTAAAGTGTTCTAATATTTCCTGTGTTTCACAAATGACCCTGCTTATACAAATTTTCCTTCTCACATTTGCAGTTGAAATTAGTTTTGTTGTTTTATTTCATCATGGAGGAAATGAAAAAGTGGGATTAGTTACCTGCTAAGCCTGATATTAGCACTTTCTTGACTGAAAGTGTGGAAGTCATAAGAAAACATACATTGGGCTTTGAGATCTCATGGAAAATTCTGGAAATATACCATTTCATAATGTCTGTGAAGAAACTGTTTCTATGCCAGTATATTACATATGAAACTATGTTTTGTCTGTGCTCAACTTTTACACAGATCTTGAGAAAGTGAAATTGAATTTTATGCCTCTTTAATTTGATTTGGGACCATGACCAGACCATTTCTTTAGAATAATTACAAGAATGTATCCAATATATGACTTTCATCTTATAGTAATTATGACCATTTACCATTTATAGAACACATAGTTGAGGACCCCATAAGTCACATTTCATGCCAATCACTCTTCTGAAAATAAGGGCTCTGTTGTACAAACCCAAGAACAATGATAGGATGAAAGAAATCAATGACTATATCACATCAAAGAGGAGATCATAATGAAGATGTCAAATACATGCCAAAGGCTTTCGTAATTGTGAATTCACTGGAAACTTCATATTTAGGCAAATGAAATATCTTGAAGGCTCATTAGGAATACTACTTCAAAGCTGATTTGGTGTGACAGTATTTTCTCTTCAGGATTTTGCCTGTTTTGCATGCCAAGGATTTTGCCTGTGAGTACTGTACTGTGAGCTCCAAGACCAAGTGACCAACATCTACTTTGAGATTTTTATCTCAAAGGACAAGAAACCCATTTTTGTGATCTGCTTTCCATTTCCTTCTTTGGGGTTAGTTGAAGAAGTAAAACGTGTCTTAATTTCTAAAGTTAAACGCAGAGCACAAAGAAAGGACTTAAAGAGCTGCTTGGTTTTCTATGGAAATAAAAAATTCTAACAGGATTGGAAGCTTTCCTTCCCTTTTACCTATTATCTATTAACTTTCTCTGGTGTGTGCTTTCATGTGTGTGTGTGTGTGTGTGTGTGTGTGTGTGTGTGTGTGTGTGTGTACACAGGAGTTCCTGTGAAGGCCCAAGAATCACATCAGGAGGCCCAAGGTAGCATCAGGAATCACCCTGCATTGCTCTACGTTCTTATTTGCTTTGCTTTGGGATCTCCCAGGCTCTGCTCGCAGGGCCAGAGTTATAGGGCTGCTGCCATTTTTACCTAACATAGTTATGTGGAATCTGGGATCTGAAATTGGGTCCTGTTGCTTGTGAGGCAAAAGGTTTAACCTCTGAGCCATCTCTCCAGCCCATTTTTAGTTTTTTTAAGGTATTAAATGTAAGATGTGTGTTGTTCATTACAAAACAAATTTAATCTCCATAAAATATTGAAAAGAAAAGAAAAATAATCCATAGTCTCATAACCCAGACTGTTCCATGTGGTTTCATATTCTTTTTTTTTTATTAAAAATTTAATTATACATTTTAAAATTTTTTACCAGTTCCCTCCCTCCCCCCTCTTCCCCCTCCCCTTCCCCCAGTGCCTCCCCCCCAATTCCCAGAGAGTCCTTTATTGTGTGCACCTAACTCTCCACTGTGTCCTCCTCTCCGATGACATATAAGGACCCAGTGGCATTTCCATAAGCCCTTTCTCTTGTTCCCCTTAAGCATAAGATCACTACTATAGCTGTCAATCCCTTGCCTCCAGGGGTCTCGGTGCCCTTAACAGATGCTAGACTTAACGAGGGCAACAGTGCGCTGGACATTGCGCAGGGCATGCAAAGTTCCATTATGATTGCTTTGGCCCCAACTATTGTTGAGAATCTTGCAAATCGTTGCTCCTCCCATCCTTTTGCTCTTACAATCTTACCGCCCCCTCTTCCGCAAATGTCCCTGAGCTCCAGGATAGGGAGAGATTAGGCTGTCCTAGTTCTATGTGATTGATATAGAGTCTCTGAAGTTCTGGATTGTGGTTTGTTGATTTTCTTTTGCAGTTTTGCTGCTCCTGCAATTCCCTTCACTCCATTCTGCTGGGCACTGTATGTCACCCCCTGGCCAGAGACAAAAAGCTGTTAAACTGGAGTCTTGTTGTAATAGCACATTCAAGGGTAGATGTAATAAGAGTAGGAAACCTCACTGAGGGAGGGGTCCATCACCCATTTGCAAAATGATTACTTTTTATCTGCTAGATTATATGCCCTCCCCTTCTGGTGAGATCAGGAAAGAACGTCTGTGAACTTAACCAGGTTTCTCATTACTTACTTGCAGACCTTCATGGAGGCCTATTTTCTCTGCTGTAACATGGTCTCCTCTCTCCTTGTTTCTGGTGTGGCCCTCTTAACCCATCTCTCTTGTTCATAATCCTTGAACTTACTGTGTTACATAGGTTTACTTTTGAGTGTCCCAATGTGGGCTGGGTGAGTTTGGTACTAGGAGCCACCTATTAGGGAGTACATACGGCGCTTAATTTTCTGGGTTTGGGATACTTCACTTAATATAATTCTTTCTAATGGCATCCATTTCCCAGCAAATTCCAGTAATTCATCATTTTTGATGGCTGAGTAGTACTCCATTGTATAGATGTACCACAGTTTCCTTATCCACTCGTCAACTGTTGGACATTTAGGTTGATTCCATGACTTTGCTATTGTAAACAGTGCTGCTATGAACATGGTCGAGCTTGTGCTATCGAGGCGAACCTTTGCTGCTTGGGGGGTTATTCCCAAAAGTGGGATAGCAGGGTCATATGGCATTTCAATCTTTAATTTCTTTAAGAATCTCCAGACAGCTCGCCAGAGTGGCTGTATGAGCCTGCATTCCCACCAACAATGTAGGAGAGTTCCCCTCTCTCCACATCCTCTCCAGCATTTGTCGTTGTTTGTATTGTGGATTTTTGCCATCCTGACCGGGGTGAGATGATATCTCAGGGAAGTTTTGATTTGCATTTCCCTGATGGCGAAGGAAGTGGAGCATTTTTAAGATAATTGTTAGACATTTTAATTTCATCCCTGGTAAAGTTTCTTTGAAGTTCCAGGGCCCATTTTTAATTGGGCCAGTGTTTTCCTTGGAGTTTAATTTTCTAAGTTCTTTGTGCACTCTGGACAGTAGAGCTCTGTCAGATATGTGGTTAGTGAAGATTTTCTCCCATTCTGTGGGTTGCCTTTGAGCTCGTGTGACAATCTCTTTATCTGAACAGAAGCTCTTTAATTTCACAAGATCCCAACTGTTGAGAGTTGGTAGCAGTGACTGTGCCATTGGATGTCTGTTTAGGAAGTGTTGGCCTAGCCCAACCAGCTCGAGGGAGTTCCCTATCCTTTCAACTATGGTTTTTAAAGTCTGTGGCCTGATATCAAGGTCCTTGATCCATTTGGAATTAAGTCTTGTACATGGTGACAAGTACGGGTCCAGCTTTAATCTTCTGCATGTGGAGATCCAGTTTTGCCAGCACCATTTGTTGAAGATGCTGTTCTTTTTCCATTGGATTCTTTGGGCCCCTTTGTCAAAGACCAAATGGCTGTAACTTTGTGGGCTTATATCTGGGTCTTCAATCCTTATCCATTGATCTGTGTGTCTATTTTGGAGCCAGTACCAGGCTGTCTTTATAACTATGGATTTGTAGTATAGACTTAGGTTTGGTATGGTAATACCTCCAGCTGTGTTTTTGTTACTCAGGATTGTTTTTGCTATCCTGGGTCTTTTGTGCCTCCATATGAACTTTGAGATTGTTTGGTCAACTTCTTTGAAGAATTGCTTTGGGATTTTGATTGGTATAGCATTGAATCTGTATATTGCCTTTGGTAGGATGGTCATTTTTACAATGTTGATTCTGCCAATCCAGGAACATGGAAGGTCTTTCCACCTTCTGGTGTCTTCTGCAATTTCTTTCTTTAGGGTTTTAAAGTTTTCATTGTAAAGGTCTTTTACCTCCTTAGTTAGTTTATACCAAGGTATTTCATTTTTTTAGGGGTTATAGTAAATGGCATGGTTTCTCTCAAGGCTTTTTCACTTCTTTCATTCTGGGCATATAGGAAGGCCTCTGATTTTTGCACATTTATTTTGTATCCTGCCACCCTGCTGAACTTCTCAATTAGTTCCAGGAGCTTCCTGGTGGAGTTTTTGGGATCACTCAGGTATAAGATCATGTCATCTGCAAATAGAGATAGCTTGACTTCTTCCTTGCCAATTTGAATCCCTCTTATGTCCCTTTCTTGTCTTATAGCTTCGGCTAAGATTTCAAGTACAATATTGAATAGAAGTGGTGAGAGTGGACAGCCTTGTCTAGTTCCCGATCGAAGTGGGAATGCTTCCAATTGTTCCCCATTGAGCATAATCCTTGCTGTGGGCTTGTTGTATACAGCTTTTATTATATTGATAAAGGTTCCTTCCATTCCTACTGTCTCTAGCGTTTTGATCATAAAAGGCTGTTGGATCTTGTCAAAAGCTTTTCTGCATCTATCGAGAGTATCATGTGGTCTTGGACTTTGGACTGGTTTACATGATGAATTACATTTATTGATTTGCGTATGTTGAACCAACCTTGTGTGCCGGGGATGAAGCCTACTTGGTCCCCATGAATGATCTTTTTAATATGTTTTTGAATCGGATTTGCTAAGACTTGTTGAGAATCTTTGCGTCTGTGTTCATCAGGGAGATCGGCCTATAGTTTTCTTTTTTAAGTGAATCTTTATTAGGTTTTGGGATTAAAACGATATTAGCTTCATAGAAGGAATTTGGTAGTGTTCCTTCTTTTGCTATTTGATGGAACAGTTTAAGGAGTATTGGTGTTATTAACTCCTTAAATGTCTTGTAGAACTCTGTGCTGAATCCATCTGGTCCAGGACATTTTTTGGTGGGAAGATTCGAGATTACTTCCTCAATTTCCTTATATGTTATAGGACTATTTAAATAATTCACAACTTCCTGATTCAATTTAGGTACGTTGTGTTTACTTAGAAATTCATCCATCTCTTTTGTGTTGTCAAACTTCACAGAGTATAAGTTTTTGAAATATGATGTTATAATTCTCTGGATTTCTTGGGTATCCGTAGTGATAACTCCATGTTCATTTCTAATTTTGTTAATTTGGGTTTTCTCTCTCTTGCTTTTGGTTAGTTTAGCTAGGGGTGTATCAATCTTGTTGATTTTTTCAAAGAACCAGCTTTTTGATTGGTTGATTTTTTCTATCGTTTTCTTAGTCTCGATTTCAGATATTTCTCCCCTTATTTTGCTAATCTCTTCTCTTCTACTGCTTTTAGGATCAGATTGCTCTAGTTTCTCTAAAGCTTTAAGCTGCATTGTTAAGTTGTTTATTTCTGATGTTTCCATTTTTTTGACGTGGGCATTAAGAGCTATGAACTTACCTCTTAGAACAGCTTTCATTGTGTCCCAGAGATTTTGGTAAGTTGTATTTTCGTTATCATTCACTTTCAGGAAATCTTGAATTTCCTTTTTAATTTCTTCCTGAATCCAGTTCTCATTCAGCATCATAGTGTTAAGTTTCCAGGAGTTAGTGTATTTTCTCTTGTTTGATGTGTTGTGGATGTCCAGCTTTAGGCCGTGGTGGTCTGATAGGGCACAGGTTAGAATTTCAACTTTCTTGTATATGTGTAGATTCATTTTGTGGCCCAATATGTGATCTCTTTTGGAGAAAGTTCCGTGTGCTGCTGAGAAAGATGTGTATTCTTTGGTGCGTGGGTGAAAAGTTCGATAGAGATCTGTGAGGTCCATTTCTTTCAGGGTTTGATTAAGTTCCAAAGTGTCTCTGTTAAGCTTTTGACCTGTTGATCTATCCCATGTAGAGAGGGCGGTGTTGAAGTCCCCAAGAATTATCGTTTGGGGGTTGATTTTTTGCTTTAGACGCTGTAGGGTTTTCTTAATGAATGTGGAGGGGCCCGTATTGGGTGCATATATGTTCAGTATTGTGAAATCTTCCTGGTGAATTGTACCTCTGACTAAAATGTAGTATCCATCCGTGTCTCTTATAATTTTTTTTGGTTTGAAATACACTTTGTCTGATAGCATAATGGCTACCCCTGCCTGTTTTCTGCTTCCATTTGCTTGTAGAATTGTTGACCAGCCTTTTATTTTTAGAGCGTGCCTATCTTTTGTGGTGAGATGGGTTTCCTGCAGGCAACAGATTGATGGATTGTGATTGTTAATCCAAGTTTGTAATCTGTGTCTCTTGATCGGTGAATTAAGTCCATTAACATTTAGTGTTATAATGGAGAAACTATTGTTAATTCCAGACATTTATTATGTTTAGTAGCTTTTATAAGTATATTGCTTCGCTTTTAATGGTGTTATATTTGCCTTCTGTTCTCCTGGATATGCCTGTTTTTTTCTTCACGCTTGAGTATCATTTCTAGCAGTTTTTGAAGGCCTGGTTTGGTGGCCATGTATCCCTTAAAGTTGTCTTTGTGCTGGAAAATTTTTCTTTCTCCCTCGATCATGACTGATAGTTTTGCTGGGTAAATCAGCCTGGGTTGACATTTTTGCTCATTCAATACTTGAAGTATGTCTCTCCAAGGTCTTCTTGCTTTTACTGTTTCGACTGAGAAGTCATTTGTTATTTTAATAGGTTTGCCTTTAAAAGTGACTTGTTTTTTCTCCCTTGAAGCTCTCATCACCAGTTCTTTATCTTGAATGTGGAGTGTTTTAACTATTATTTGCCGCGGTGTGCTTCTATTTTGGTCGTATCTGTTTGGGGTGCGGAATGCCTCTTGTATATGAATGGGCCTCTCTTTTTTAGATGAGGAAAGTTTTCCTTGATGATCGTTTGAAAAATTTCCTCAGGGGTGGTATTTTGAGATTCTTGCTCCGGTATTCCATGAATACGCATGTTAGGCTTCTTCAGAGTGTCCCATATCTCTTGGATATTTCTCTCAAGTATCTTTTTGGCTTTAACAACCTCTTCCATTGAGCTTGTTAGTACTCCCACTTTATCTTCAAGGTCTGAAATTCTGTTTTCTGCTTCATTAGTTCTGTTGATAAGACTCTCTGTGGCGTTCTGGGTTGAAGATAACTTGTCTTTTAGCTCAGTTTTAAACTCTGCTTGAGTTTGTTTTAACTGTTCTATGCCACTTTTTGTTTCTTGCACTGTTTTTCTCAACTCCTCCAGATGTCTGTTGTGTTCCTCTTCAAAGCGATTGATTCGATTATGTAATTCCTCCTGGATTTCCTCTTTCATAGTATTGAACATGGTAATGATCATATTTTGAAAGTCGTTATCCTGGGTCAGGCTTTCTTGGCCTTTTTCCGCGGGTTTGTTCTTGTTGGAGTCTAACATTATGGGATTAATTTCTTCAGTGGGAAATTTGTTTACTTGAGTGTTGCTTCTCATAGATTTGCACTTTGACTTTGGCATTGTCATTTTAACTCTTAAGATCTCTCAATTTCACTAAACTGAATTATTTGGCCTGGGGTACTGGTGGGCAGGGCCTGAACGGGGACTTACCTAGGATGCGGGGTGAGGCCTTGGTGGACCGCGTGCGTGTCCTGACCGGGGGAGCGGGGTGGGGCGAAAAGGGAGGATGGGCGCGTCGGCGTGGAGCTATTTAACCCGAGGGCAGCTGGGGCGGGGCCCGGGCGTAGGGGGAGGTCCTCCTCGTCCCTCGGCCCCCGCGCGGCTCCGGCTGGATGGTGGGAGTCGGAGCCGGGTCCCCGTGGGCTGACCTGGGGTCGTAGAGCGCGCGTTGAGGCCCGGCTGGATCTCGCGTACGCGTCCCGACAGGCGGACTGGTTTCATATTCTTAAAGCACTCTATTTACATTCCTTCTATTGTCCTTTCACTTAGTAAATGTTTTCTGAGCACATACTATATACTATGTATAGTGCATGGTATTAACATATAAATTCTGATACTATTGTCTTCGTAATGCTTATGTTTATAACTGCTGATCCTCTATCTACTTTTCTTAATTGATTTTACATTGAAGGATGATTTTATTCATCAAATGTGATGTTGTGAGCATTTACCATGTCTTTTAATATTCATGGAAAACAATGCTTTGTGACAGTGCTAGGGATCGTACCCAAGGCCTTGTTCACACTAAGAATTCAACTGTATCACTGAGCCATACACGAGACTGAAGACAATATCTGAGATACCTATACAGGATTTCACTTTAAGCTTTTAATAAAATGTATTCTTTATTATTGATCATTTATTTTCTCTCTTGTATCATAACCGAAGTGGCTTTGAATATCATTTGTGAGTGGTTGCATATTTTATGTTTCTTTGTTATATTAGCAAAACTCTTCTCCAGAAGGTTCTGGCAATGCTATCAATCATCTGCTGGTAGTATAGAATTTTTTATTTCCATAGAAAACCAAATACAGTAAAGAAAGTTACTCAAGAGAAGCTCTAAGGAGTTAAAAACTTGCCACAGTCATTTCATTGTTCAAGGAGTCAATATGACCACCACTACTAGAAAGGAAGACGTTTTTGTAGAAGAACTGAAAATACAGATGAAGTCCTCTCTCAGTATAGTAGGACTGAGATTTGGAGTCAATCATTGGCAATATTTCAAGTACTCTATTTATAGAAGATGATTGATTATCTTTCTAAAGGTAAGAGTGTATAGGAACAATTGTGCTGATACAATATCCAGAAGAAATCCAAATACTTTTATTTCTCTATTAAGCATTATAACTGGAATCAGTATTGGCATGATACAGAGATGAACACAGTTCTTGTCTCAATAATTCAAAATGCAGTAGCAAAAGAAAAGTGTGCCATGAGTTCCAGTTCTGATCTGCTGTGCATAGGTGCAGTAACTCTGGGGAAGTTTCATGATGCTTTTCATCTTGCAAGTCACAAAATAGGGTAAATAATTTTTAGTATGAAGAAAATGAGATAATATATGCAAAAATTTGCAGGAGAATGCCTAGCACAGACCAACTCATGAAATCATTGTCATTACTTTGGTAATGCTGTTTCCTGTCTTTCAAGCAATTAAGAAGATTTTAGAAACTAATGAATGTAAAGCAGTAGTAATACATTTTCAACTTAAAATGGTGATACTAGTGATAATCACAGCCTTCTTGATGAAGAAGAGAAAGGTAGCATGAGTGAGTTGTAACATTTATAGCAAATGCAAAAAAAGGGTAGTTTGCCATTGTCTTAGAAAAGGGAGGGTCTTAAGATTCATTTTTTTAGGAGATCATGCTATCTCAAGTCCTGTGACACAAAGACAGGAAAATCAGATTTTTGAAACCACCACGGGATTTATCTACTCAGATTGTTGGTCATCTGTACTCTTTGTATCACATTGCTCAGTGCATCTGATGTGATTTTGATCCCTGTAGAGTTCTGAGGCCAAGCCTATTGCTGGTCTGGAATTGTTTACTCAACCTAACTCTTCACTGGGTTGTCTCTTGTACTATCTATGAAGAATAGTGTTTGTAGTTGGAAATGAGACAGGGCATTCAAGAGCTCTAAGTGTCTGAAAAAAGAAGTTAGAGACTTGGAAATGTTGCAATGGCAGTCTGCGAAATGTAATTGATGAACACTCTTCCCCCCTGAGCGACTTTCCTGTTATGGGGTGGGAACTGCTCTATTTCAGCGATATGTGCTGACTTTCTCCATCCTAGAGCCCATGCCTTGAATGCCCCTAGGTTTCAAAAGAATGAGGACAAATTAACTGTTCTTCTAAAGTACTAATGCTGCAGGCTCTTGTGAAATAAAACCCTGGCTGAATGGAAAATATTATTGTCTTTCTGCTTTCAAAAGTTACTTGTTTACCTGTTGCTCATAAAGCACAGGGTAATTTGTGGTTGGGAAAAAGGTATTCTTTGTCTGATGGGTTTCATTTCAGCAGCACAGACTTTGCTGAAGATTGCCAAGATGTTCTATTGCTACACATTTATAGAGATTACCCCAAGGAAGGAGAATTAGTGTCTGGTAATACCATCCTGCCTGCCAATTTTACCTCACTGATTCAACCTTTGGAACTGATTTAATCAGTGGATCAGCACATTATTGGGGAGGGGGGCAGTTATCATAGCAAAGTTTTCACAAAGGTTGATGATTCATACAGACCCTGATCAGGACTTTTAATCACATCATATAAAAAAAGCAAATTTGAATGTTGTACATGCCCAGAATTTTGAGGAAAAGTAAAAGATTAAGGAATTGTAGAAGCAGCTCAGGGCTTAGATATGTGGGTGCAGACATTTCTTCTAAGGAAGAAAATTAAGAAGGTTCTAGAAAAAAAATTCACACGCCGGAAAAACAAATCCACTCCTAGGGACAAACAAGATGAAAGTGAGAGGAATGAGGACATTGAAGGACAGACACTGAAAGGCTGACCCTGTTCCTGATGGCCTTCTCCAGGGGAAGAAGCCCCGGCTTTAGGAACAGAGCCCTGGGTTTCCATAGCTCAGCTATTTGAAAACTGAATGTCTCTGATGCTTGCTTTTCCTTTCTTTCATCTTTCTTTCCTCCGAGGAGCTCATGAGGATTTTATTTTTACATTTTAGTATTGCTCATGGAATTTTTCTAAGTTTTGCATATTCAATTATTGGTGCCCCAAACTAGAATCTAGCTGGGCCATGCCAAAGAGATGGCTCAGGGCTTAAGACTCTGCCTCACCAGGAGAAGGTTCTGAGTTTAGATCCTAGGTCTCATATTAAAATACCAGGTGGAAACAGTGGGGACCTGCAGTTCTGGTACTGGTGGATGGAGCTTGGGAAATTGTAGAGTGAAGAAAAAATGAGATAGGAACAATCCTTTGCTTCTCCACAGGGACATACAGTGCCCTGGGAGACATACGCACGCACGCACACATACACGCATACACATACACACACACTAAATAATGTTTTAAATTAAAATAAAAAAGAATCTAAATGGGCCATTAATAAAGTCAAGTCATTTAGCACTATGTGCGTGTGTTTATGTGTTCATGTTCATATGCTTACGTGGGGATGGGGGTGAGTACATATTTTTATATGGATGTACTTGCAAGTGTGTGTGGAAGGCAGAGCTCATCCTTGGGTGTTGTTCTTCAAGAATCATTCACCTTGGGGTTTTGGTTTTTTTTTTTTTTTGATACGGGGTCTCTTGTTGAGATCTGTGTGGCACATTATATTAGACTAGGCTCTTAGCAGCAACTCCTCAAGTATGGATGTTACTTTTCATTACATAGTGCATATATGTTGTCTTTTTAGCATTTAATTCATTTCATGCTATTAAAATCATGCTTGAGTTGGTGGTGTGTACACGGTAGTCACCTCACCACTAGTCGTATGCTTGATTGAGAACTTTACTTCTTCCAGTCTTTGTGGTTGAACATGAAGTTCATAGTCTATGTAAGGTCTCCATATTCACCATAGAAAGGCCTATACAATCATTTCTCAAAATGTCGCCTATGAACCATCCACATCAGTAGCACATGAAAACTTGTGAGAAATGCAGAACCTTATGGCTTCAGTCTGGCCCTACTTACACAACAAAATTTCAGGTGACTGCCTTCTAATACATTGTCACAGTGCTCACTGACACACTGTACATCACCTCTGCTTGATACTCATAGCGCTCTTCTGCATTTTAGACTATACATACTATATATTATTTTATTTTAAAAATTGTTATGTATTTAGTTTTCTTGGGTATGTGCATGTGCGCATATGTGTGTGTATGTGTGTGTGTGTCTGTCTGTCACAGGACACTGTGTACCCCTGTGGAGGACCAAGGGTGACTTCAGAAATCATCCAGGATTGCTTCTACCTCCTTTTTACTTCACCCTGGGATTTCCCAGGTTCTGACCATGAGGGCCAAAAGTACAGGCTGCCCCCATTTCTGCCTGGCTTTTTTTTTTTTTTACATAGAACCTGGGTTTTAAACTCAGGACCTTCAGCTTGCAAAGCACAGTCTTAACTGCTGAGCCATCTCTCCATCCCTATATTATAATTTTCTAAGAGAGGAGTGAACCCTAGCAAAATTGAATGTTTTGCTTGGGACAGAGGTATCACATGATCTGGTTAGCAGCAGGGCCAGGATTAGATTGCTAGCACACAGAAATTCCACCTTCTGCCTTCATTTCACAGCCTCACTCTTTACTATTTGGTCTGCTTTGCATTCCATAGTGTCTACTATCCACTTATCACTCTTTATTCCTCCTCAAATCTCAGTTTCTCTTAGAACTGTATTTCTTAAATATACTGCCAACTATACCATCACAGCAAAATGTCTAAAATGACTTGGTAAATTAATGATGAAAAATGTACTTAGCAGTATGATTCACTGTTGATTATATTTTCTGAAACATTTGGCAATATTTCGGCTTTTTCAATGAACATAAATGCTCTATTGCAGTGGGTTTCAAACATCTGTTTCTTTAATTTTATCTGAGATTCTGGTGTATAATACAGTTTTCTGTGCCCGCATGCACAGAGATTCTGGTTTCTGGGTCTGGGCTGGGGTGTTAAACCTGTGCTTTGAACAAGCTCCTCATGTACTTCTAAGATTAGTGGTAGGAAGTTTGCTCTTTCCTGAATAATCTGTTTGGATTTCTGAGTCAGATTGCCAGGCTTCAAATCCAGGTTCTGCCCTTATCTGGCTGACTGTTCTTGAGCTTTGGCTTCCTCAACTGCAAAAGACGGATAACAATATCTTTCAGTCAATGTAAGGGCGCTATAATGCTTACATGTAATAACAGTTGTGAAGCTCTTGGCATAGTGCTGCGTCCATTTGTAGTTCAAGAAATGTTAACTAGCATTCTTTTTTCAAATCCAGAATATAGTTTTCTGGTTACTAAACAATTATTAATATTAAAGTAAGATTGTCTTTTTAATAAGCATATGCATATCCATCCAATGTAGTGAATCATCCTTTCAAGCTTATCACGAATGTTGTCTTGTCGTTGAAGTACTTCCTATCTTCCTCCCAACTGGAATGACTGTTATTTTTCTTAATAGCTCTTCCACTTGTGCTTCCTTTAGTGCAAAAAGGCATTTTGTTCTCTAACAAGTGTTAGTAAGAACTTTACTGCTCTCTCCCCACATAGCATGTTTTTTAAGAATAGAGGAACTGCCACAGTGATCTTGTGCCCCTACATAAGCCCAATGTAGCTATAGCTCCTAAGTGCTTAGTACTCTGAAGCATCCTGAGCCATCCTGGCTATGTTCAGCTGATACTCTACTGAAACACTCCAGATCAGAATTTCTTCATTCTCCCATTCTTGATAAGAAGTGAGGAGGGTGTAGAAGAAAGCTTGGTTCTTCACTGCCTTGTTTCTTCTGCACATTGAAGGGAGTTGCCCACTCGTTTATTGTTTTTGTTGCTGTAATGAATATGTAACCCAAATATTTTAGGGAAGAAAGGGTTCCAGTGGGGATAGAGTAGACCTTTCAGGGTAAGGAATGCATGGTGGCAGGCATGCTGCTCATGTTACAGCCATCAGCAGGAGGGACAGGCTAGAAGGAGAGCCTGAAAAGCAGAATTTGGAGGAATAACCCCCAAACTACTCCAACAATTGCCAATATTTAGAAACAAATTATGATGACACTGATATTTCCTGAAGATAGCATGTGTAGTTCTTGGAAAAAAGTAAAGGTCATCCCTGTGATTGAGTGAGTGAGTGCATATTAACTTGGTGGGTAAGAGAGATTCAACTTGACCTGGGAGTGGGATTATCATATAGACAGCCAAAAAACAGTTGAACAAAGGAAGACCTTTCCCTTCAGGACGATTTGAAGCAAGACTGTGACTAAATTTTCTGCTTTCACTGGTACTTGAATGTTTATATTCAGTGTTTGTCTATAGATCCAGCACTTGATAGAACAAGGATTTGGACCCTGACAGGTGAAATGTAGACAATACATCAGAAACACCCAGACTACCAATGCTGAAGGGGACCATCTAGACTAAGAATACACATTATTGTTCTTTTCATGCTTCTTTGCTTACTTTTATTTTTATTTATATAGTTTTTTTAAACATATTTTATTATCTCTGCTCATACAAACTTAATAGGTACACCGGTTCCCTCCCTCTCTCCTCCTCCCTCCGAACCCTCTGCTCACCCTCCCCTCACCACCTCCCAGTGCCTCCCCTCCCCCAATCCCCGGAGAATCCTTTAATGTTCATGCCAAACTCTCCTCTGGGTCCTCCTCTCCGATGACGTACAAGGACCCGGAGGCATTTCCCTGAACCCTTTCCTATGTTCCCCTTAGGCATAGGAACAATATTTTGGCTGTCAATCCCTTGCCTACAAGGATCTTGATGCTTTTAGCAAATGCTAGAATTTGTGGGGTCAATACTGTGTTGGATATTGTGCAGGATATGAAAAGTCCAATTATGATTGCTTCCGCCCTAACTAGTGTGAAGTATCTTGCATATTATTGCTCCTCCCATCCTTGTGCTCTTACAATCTTACCACCCCCTCTTCCGCAAATGTCCCTGAGCTTCAGGATGGGGAGAGATTAGGCTGGCCTAGTTCTAGGTGGTTGATATAGAGTGTCTGAAGTTCTGGATGACAGTTTGTTGATTTATTTTTGCGGTTTTGCTGCTCCTGGAATGCCCTTCACTCCATCCTGATGGGTATTGGATGTCACCACCTGGCCAGAGATAAAAAGCTGTGAATCTAGAGTCTTGTTATAAGAGTATATTCAAAGGTAGATGTAATAAAAGTAGGAAACCATAGTGAGGGAGGGGTCAATCACCCATTTGCAAAATGGTTACTTATTATCTGCAAGACTGTATGCCCTCCCCTTCTGGTGCGATCACACCCCCTCAGTTGTAAATGATCAGGAACAAAAAGTCTGTGAACTTAACCAGATGTCTCATTGCTTACTTGCAGTCCTTGATGGTGGCCTATTTTCTCTGCTGTAACATGGTCCCCTCTCTACATGTTTCTGGTGTGGCCCTCCTACAACATCCCTCCTGTTCATACTCCTTGTAATTACAGTATTACAGAGATTTATCGTCGAGTGTCTCTAAGTGAGCTGGGTGGGGTTGGTACTAGGAGCCATCTATTAGGGAGTACATACGGCGCTTAATTTTCTGGGTCTGGGATACTTCACTCAATATAATTGTTTCCAGTGACATCCATTTCCCTGCAAATTCCAGTAATTCATCATTTTTGATGGCTGAGTAGTACTCCATTGTATAGATGTACCACAGTTTCCTTATCCACTCGTCAACTGTTGGACATTTGGGTTGATCCCATAACTTTGCTATTGTAAACAGTGCCGCTATGAACATGGTCGCACTTGTGTTATCGAGGTGAACCTCTGCTGTATGGGGGCTTATTCCCACAAGTGGAATCGCAGGGTCATGTGGCAATTCAATCTTTAATTTCTTTAAGAATCTCCAGATGGCTCGCCAGAGTGAGCCTGCATTCCCACCAGCAATGTAAGAGAGTTCCCCTTTCTCCACATCCTCTCCAGCATTTGGTGTTGTTCGTATTGTGGATTTTTGCCATCCTGACCGGGGTGAGATGATATCTCAGGGAAGTTTTGATTTGCATTTCCCTGATGGCTAAGGAAGTGGAGCATTTTTTAAGATATTTGTTAGACGTTTTAATTTCATCCCTAGTAAAGTTTCGTTTAAGTTCCAGGACCCATTTTTAAATTGGTCCATTAGTTTCCTTGGTGTTTAGTTTTCTAAGTTCTTTGTGCACTCTGGATAGTAGAGCTCTGTCAGATATGTGGTTAGTGAAGATTTCCTCCCATTCTGTGGGTTGCCTTTGAACTCGTGTTACAATCTCTTTATCTGAACAGAAGCTCTTTAGTTTCACAAGATCCCAACTGTTGAGGGTTGGTAGCAGTGACTGTGCCATTGGATGTCTGTTTAGGAACTGTTGGCCTAGCCCAATCAGCTCAAGGGAGGTCCCTATCTGTTCAGTTATGATTTTTATAGTCTCTGGCCTTAAATCAAGGTCCTTGATCCATTTGGAATTAAGTCTTGTACAAGGTGACAAGTACGGGTCCAGTTTTAATCTTCTACATGTGGAGATCCAGTTTTGCCAGCACCATTTGTTGAAAATACTGTTCTTTTTCCATTGGATTTTTCGGGCCCCTTTGTCAAATACCAAATGGCTGTAATTTTGTGGGCTTATATCTGGGTCTTCAACTCTTATCTATTGATCTGTATGTCTATATTGGAGCCAGTACCAGGCTGTTTTTACAACTATGGATTTGTAGTACAGACTAAGGTTTGGTATGGTGATACCTCCAGCAGTGTTTTTGTTACTCAGGATTGTCTTTGCTATCCTGGGTCTTTTGTGTCTCCATATGAATTTTGAGATTGTTTGGTCAACTTCTTTGAAGAATTGCTTTGGGATTTTAATTGGTATAGCATTGAATTTGTACATTGCCTTTGGTAGGATGGTCATTTTTATGATGTTGATTCTGCCAATCCAGGAACATGGCAGGTCTTTCCACCTTCTGGTGTCTTCTGCAATTTCTTTCTTTAGGGTTTTAAAGTTTTCATTGTAAAGGACTTTTACCTCCTTGGTTAGGTTTATACCATGGTATTTCATTTTTTTAGGGGCTATAGTAAATGGGATTGAGTCTTTCAGGGCTTTTTCACTTCTTTCATTCTGGGCATATAGGAAGGCCACTGATTTTTGTACGTTTATTTTGTATCCTGCTACCCTGCTGAACTTCTCAATTAGTTCCAGGAGCTTCCTGGTGGAGTTTGTGGGATCACTCAGATATAAGATCATGTCATCTGCAAATAAGGATAGCTTGACTTCTTCCTTTCCGATTTGAATCCCTTTTATGCCCCTTTCTTGTCTTATGGCTTCAGCTAAGACTTCAAGTACAATATTGAATAGAAGTGATGAGAGTGGACAGCCTTGTATAGTTCCTGATTGAAGTGGGAATGCTTCCAGTTTTTCCCCATTTAGCATAATCCTTGCTGTGGGTTTGTTTTATACAGCTTTTATTATATTGATAAAGGTTCCTTCCATTCCTATTGTCTCTAGCATTTTGATCATAAAAGGCTGTTGGATCTTGTCAAAAGCTTTTTCTGCATCTATCGAGAGTATCATGTGGTCTTGGACTTTGGACTGGTTTACATGATGAATTACATTTATTGATTTGCGTATGGTGAACCAACCTTGTGTGCCGGGGATAAAGCCTACTTGGTCCCGGTGGATTATCTTTTTGATATGTTTTTGAATGCAATTTGCTAAGACTTTGTTGAGATTCTTTGCATCTGTGTTCATCAGAGAGATTGGCCTATAGTTTTCTTTTTTAAGTGAATCTTTATTAGGTTTTGGGATTAAAACGATATTAGCTTCATAGAAGGAATTTAGTAGTGTTCCTTCCTTTGCTATTTGATGGAACAGTTTAAGTACTATTGGTGTTATTAACTGCTTAAATGTCTGGTAGAACTCTGTGCTGAATCCATCTGGTCCTGGACATTTTTTGATGGGAAGTTTCGAGATTACTACTTCAATTTCCTTATATGTTATAGGACTATTTAAATAATTCACAACTTCCTGATTCAATTTAGGTAAGTTATATTTACTCAGGAATTCATCCATCTCTTTTGTGTTGTCAAACTTGACAGAGTATAAGTTTTTGAAATATGATGATATAATTCTCTGGATTTCTTGGGTATCAGCAGTGATATCTCCATTTTCATTTCTAATTTTGTTGATTTGGGTTTTCTCTCTCTTGCTTTTGGTTAATTTAGCTAGGGGTATATCAATCTTATTGATTTTTTCAAAGAACCAGCTTTTTGACTGGTTGATTTTCTCTATCGTTTTCTTAATCTCGATTTCTGATATTTCTTCCCTTATTTTGCTAATCTCCTCTCTTCTACTACTTTTGGGATCAGATTGCTCTAGTTTCTCTAAAGCTTTAAGCTGCATTGTTAAGTTATTTATTTCTGATGTTTCCATTTTTTTGATGTAGGCATTAAGAGCTATGAACTTACCTCTTAGAACAGCTTTCATTGTGTTCCAGAGGTTTTGGTAAGTTTTATTTTCATTATCATTTGCTTTCAGTTAATCTTGAAATTCATTTTTCATTTCTTCCTTAATCCAGTTCTCATTCAGCATCATATTGTTAAGTTTCCAGGAGTTAGTGTATTTTCTGTTGTTTGTTGTGTTGTGGATGTCAAGCTTTAGGCCGTGGTGGTCTGATAGGGCACAGGCTAGAATTTCAACTTTCCTGTATATGTGTCGATTCGTTTTGTGGCCCAATATGTGATCTATTTTGGAGAAAGTACCGTGTGCTGCTGAGAAAAATGTATATTCTTTGGTGCGTGGGTGAAAAGTTCGATAGAGATCTGTAAGGTCCATTTCTTTCAGGGTTTGATTAAGTTCTAAAGTGTCCCTGTTAAGCTTTTGACCTGTTGATCTATCCCATGTTGAGAGGGCGGTGTTGAAATCCCCAAGAATTATCGTTTGGGGGTTGATTTCTTGCTTTAGATGCTGTAGGGTTTTCTTAATGAATGTGGAGGGGCCCGTTTTGGGTCCATAAATGTTCAGTATTGTGAAGTCTTCCTGGTGAATTGTACCTGTGACAAAAATGTAGTATCCATCTGTGTCTCTTATGATTTTTTTTGGTTTGAAGTCCACTTTGTCCGACAGCATAATGGCTACCCCTGCCTGTTTTCTGCTTCCATTAGCTTGCAGTATTTTGGACCAGCCTTTCATTTTTAGGATGTGTCTATCTTTTGTGGTGAGATGAGTTTACTGAAGGCAACAGATTGATGGGTTGTGATTTTTAATCCAAGTTTGTAATCTGTGTCTCTTAATCGTTGAGTTAATACCATTGACATTTAATGTTATAATGGAGAAATTATTTTTAATTCTGGACATTTTTTATGTTTAGTAAATTTTGGAAGCTTATTATTTTACATTTATGTTTTTGTGGTATTATACTACTATTCTGTCTTTCTGGATACGGTTGTTTTTTTCTTCTAGTTTGCATATCATTTCTAGCATTTTTTGAAGTCCTGGTTTGGTAGACATGTATCCCTTCATGTTGTCTTTGTGCTGGATAATTTTTCTTTCTCCCTCGATCATGACAGATAGTTTTGCTGTGTATATCATTCTGGGTTGGCATTTTTGCTCATTTAATACATGAAGTACGTCTTTCCAAGCTCTTCTTGCTTTTACTGTTTCCATTGAGAAGTCATTTGTTATTTTAATAGGTTTGCCTTTA
Organism: Typhlomys cinereus; assembly: GCA_023101885.1. Lineage (NCBI taxonomy): Eukaryota > Metazoa > Chordata > Mammalia > Rodentia > Platacanthomyidae > Typhlomys > Typhlomys cinereus. Next base: position 663,396 of record JALPQD010000355.1, on the reverse strand, counting down.
AAAGTGACTTGCTTTTTTTCTCTTGAAGCTCTCAGCACCTTTTCTTTGTCTTGAATGTGGAGTGTTTTGACTATTATTTACTGTGGCGATTTTCTATTTTGGTCATATCTGTTTGGAGTGCGAAATGCCTCTTGTATTTGGATGGACCTCTTATTCTTCAGTTGAGGGAAATTTTCATTTATGATAATTTGAAAAATTTCCTCAGGTGTGGTATTTTGAGATTCTTGCTGTGGTATTCCATGAATGCGCATGTTAGGCTTCTTCAGGGTGTCCCATATCTCTTGAATGTTCCTCTCAAGTACCTTTTTGGCTTTAACTACATCTTCCATTGAGCTGGTTAATTCTCCCACTTTGTCTTCAAGATCTGAGATTCTATTTTCTGCTTTGTTAGTTCTGCTGATAAGACTCTCTGTTGAACTTTGGGTTGAAGATAGCTTGTCTTTTAGTTCAATTTTAAACTCTGCCTGAGACTGTTTTAACTGCTCTATGCCTATTTTTGTTTCTTGAACTGTTTTTCTCAACTCCTCCAAATGCCTGTTGTGTTCCTGTTCAAGGTGGTTGATGCGGTTGTTTATTTCCTCTTGGATTTCCTGTTTTATAGTATTAATTATGATAATGCTCATAGTTTGAAAGTTGTCTTGGGTCTGGTTTTCTTGGCTATTTTCTTTAAATTTGTTCTGGTTGGAATGCATCCTTAAGGGGTTGATTTTTTCAGTGGGAGATTTGTCTTCCTGGCTTTTGTTTCTCATGTTTCTGCACTTTGACTTGGACATTGTTGTTTTGTCTTCTAGGGCTTTTCAGTTTCTGTGTGTTTTTGACTGAACTGATTTAGTTGCTATTACTACACTTGGGCAGTTGTTACCAGTGCTTGCCTTGGGGTTGGGCATGTTTGTCTTTTGTTATTGTTATTTCCTAACTGAGACTATTAGGCTGTTTAGTATATCAGATAAATCAGGTTAAGTAGACAGGGGGTGAGTATTAGTATGGTAATGCACTTTTACGATGTAGTATTTTGGTGATATGTGAGAGTGAGTGGTGTATTCCCTGGAGTTGTATATGTTTTTGGGGTGGCTGTATGGAAAGGTTAATCTACAGTGATTAATATTAAAAAGGAACAGTTAGGTGAAAAAAAAAACGGGGAGGTTTACTTATCTTTGGGCTGGATGTGAAGAATCTCTCCCATGTGATAGGATGATTGTAGAGGTTTTCAGATGTATGGCCTTTGACCCTTAGAACTTTGCTTGAGTTTTCTTTGGACTCTATTGAATTCTGAGTAGCAGTGTGTCTTCTGTAAACCATTTGTGTGAGTCCCCCGTGGGCCAGAGAGGCAGAGGGGCTGATGTTGTTGGCAGAAGTCTTCACCTGGGACCTGGGACTTGGCTTAGTGGCACTCCCAAGCTCCAGGGATGGAGGAATGTGAGCAAGTCCTGTCAACTTGGTCGGACAGGCGGCCGGGAGGAAGAAAGGGGCTGGGGCCCGGGGGCGGGGCACAGGCCAAAGCCCGAGGAGGGCCCAGGGGGTGGCACAGGGACACGGGGCGACCTGGGGGTTGCTGGGGGGCGGGGCGGACCAGACAGGCTCACTCACCTGGGGATGGCGTCAAGGACCGAGGCGGCGCGGGAGGGAGAAAGGGGGCTATTTATATAGTTTTTTTTTAACAAAGTGTTCGAGTGTCTTAATTGTTAGTTTCAAAAACTGTATGCCCTTCCAAAGTTGTTAGTACTTTGAGTGTTCAAACTCTGCTTCTATCACTGATCAGCTATGTGACCTTGACATTGAGCATGTCAGTGCCTTCTTGGGCCATGAGCTCTTTAAATAAAAGGAGTTAAACTGGATTGAAATTGCATTAGAATATGTCATGATTTGAATGTGAATTGTCCCCTGTAAATTCATGTGTTTCAACAACTGGTCACCAGCTGGTGGTGCTGTTTGGGAAGGTTATGGAACTTTTTAGAAGTGGAGCCTTATGGGGTGATGGTGGGGGATTGAGGTTTGATAACTACACATCTCTCTCTCCCTTCTTTGTGCTCTCTCTCACTCCTTTCTCTCTTTCTCTGTGTCTTTCTCTCTGTCTCTGTCTCTGTCTCTCTCTCTCTCTTTCTTTCCCTCTAGCCTGTCCCTCCTGCTGACGGCTGTAACATGAGCAGCATGCCTGCCACCATGCATTCCTTACCCTGAAAGGTCGACTCTATCCCCACTGGAACCTTTTCTTCTCTAAAATATTTGGGTTACATTCATTACAGCAACAAAAACAATAAATGAGACAGGTTTCTTTTAGTTCAAACACAAGAGATTGTCTCTGAAATGGAATTCTCTTCCTCCTTTTTGGGAAAATCCCTTCTTTCCCAATGTTGAAATTTCTGGCAAGTCCAGCGAGCTAGGATGTCATACTGTAAGAGTTGTACCACAAACTGTTTAGGACACCGGAAAACAGGATATGTTCTGAAATATGATTCTTCTATTAATCTTTGGTATGTTAAGTGACATTCACTTCTGCACAGCTCACATTAAACAGCAACATGCTGCCTGACAGGTCACATCCTGATTAAGACCTGTTCAGAGAAAACATATTCTCTCTAATGGAAATCCAAATGTATTGATCATTTTATCTCCATCAGGAAAGATTGCTTTCTACTTGGTGATGGATAATAACTCACCACACTGCTTTGTCTGCCAATTGGACAGAGGGTGACACAGACAACTTCCAAGGCTTGTGAGCTGAGGCATTAGTTGTGACAGGCAGCTCCCAGCCCTCAGTCACCCTGCCATGACCTTAACATGGTCAAAGTGAGGAAGATCAGACATGTTCCAGCTACAAGATGATGTTAAAACTGATGGTTCAGTGGCAAAAACCTTTAAATGTGACAGGCATATCTTGAAAGTTCCTATCCTGGGCAGGACCTAGAGAGATTTGAGAGCAGAACTCAGCACCTTGCACATAAAATGGCGAGATCTGAGCTGTGTGTTGCCTTTATGCACCACAGGGCATTATCAGGAAACCCCCAAAATTTAAACCCCAGTGTCTCTGGGTTAAATATGGTTCTTGTTACCTCCTCTCAGGTGTGTCTGGTGAGAGTATCACTTACATTTCCATGGAATGCTTGTGTTTCACAAGATATGTTTACCCACATTAGCTCATTTGATCCTTAAAAATATTACTTGTGGGAGAGGTAGATCTTACATTTTTACCATGATACAAATGAATGATTAGATTTGTCCTTTTGTTAGGGTCTGATTTCTCCCCAAAGACCACCTGAGATGTGTATGCAAAAGCAAGAGCGTTTATTCAATCCAGCATGCTGAGGTCCACCATAGGACAAACAAAGTGGCGACCGCCCCTTGAAGCAAGGGAGCTTACAGCTTATATAGCCCTATAGGGAAGCTCTTCTGGGGTATGCCGCCTCCCTGAGAGATTATTGGCTCAAGTATAGTCACATTCTCACAGTATGCCGTTTCTCTGAGATGATTGGCTCATGTATAGCCATGTGTATACTTGGAGAAACTCTATTGGTCCCATCCTCGCCAGTACCTGCAGAACGTGTGTACATGAGAAATGTGTGTCATGATTTCTTTGGTATGTTCTTATCTCAATTGGCCTTTTCCCTGATTGGCTAGGCTCAGCCCAGGGACTTATATGGTCTTTCCCTGGTGAGCCTGGGAGCCTGGGTGGAGCCTGGGAGCTTGGGTAGAACCTGGGTGAAGTCTGTCATGGTGTAAGGCTAGTCCTCTAAGCCCGGTGCCTTCACTTTAATCTCTGGACCTTGACTCTACTACCTGTTCTTTAAGACTTAAACCCTTGGCTTCTCACTCGCACTTTTATTCTAATGGTTTAGACTGCTCAGTTATTCAAGCCTATAGACTGTGAGCCAAGTTGTCATCATACTTACGCACTTATTGAGTTCTTACTGTTTTCAGCACACATGAAATTCTCATTTATTCTTTTTTGAACATTTCTTTTTAAAAATATTTTATTTATTTATTTATTTATTTATCTATCTATTTATTTATTTATTTATTTAGTGTGTGTGTGTGTGTGTGTGTGTGTGTGTGTGTGTGTATCAGAGGGCACTGTGTGTCCTGGTGGAGGACCAAGGGTTACATTGAGAATCATCCTGAATTTCTTCTACTTCTTTCTTGCTTCATTCTGGGATTTTCCATCTTTGCCCACCAGAGCCAGAAATGCAGATCGTTGCCATTTCTTCCTGTTGTTTTTACACTGGACCTGGGATCTGAACTTAGGACCTTCTGCTTGTAACAGAAAATCTTAAGCCCTGAGCCATCTCCCCAGCCCTGTCATTTATTCTTCATAACAACTTAGCAAGGACAATATCAGTTTTGTCATTCTCATTTTACAAAGGAGGAAAACAAAGCCAGAGAGGACTTCTTTTCAGTATTATATGATTATAAATAACAAAATAACAGTTAAGACTGCACTACAGTCAGTTAAAAAGTAGAAAAGTTTTAGCCATGGTGCTATAGTGCTCACTTCTGTGCCTTACCTTTCAAAAAAAAGTGAAGAATGGACATTAAAGAATGGATTTTGTCTCTCGGGCTATGTTAGCAACAGAGGATCGAGGGAAAATACTTTATAATATTTTATTTATGTGTGTGTGTGTGTGTGTGTTGTGTGTGTGTGTGTGTGTGTGTGTGTGAGAGAGAGAGAGAGAGAAAGAGAGAGAGAGAGAGAACATCATATGCTCCTATGGAGGGCCAAAGATGACTTCGGGAATCATCCTGGATTTCTTCTACCCCTTTCTTGCTTTGCTCTGGGATTTCCCAGGCTCTGCCCAACCATTTTCCCCTGGTGTTTTTTATATGGGGCCTGGGATCTGAACTGATGACCTTCTGCTTGTGAAACAGAGTCTTAAACCTTGAGCCATCTCTCCAGCCCAGAAAATAGTTTTTGAGCTAGCTACTTGAAAAGGGGCCATTAGGTGCTGGCATGGTACTGATATAGATCAGCATATCTATAGGCTGAATTCTAGGTCTTTGGAGGCTTCTACCATTCTTGCTCTTCTCTTTGACCTACACATTCCCTTTAGTCTGAATCTTCAACCACATTACCATCTTTCTTTGGATACCACCACTCTGTCATATAGCAGAGACACATAACGTTATGGCAGAGAAATATTTCACAATTGGTGTTAGTTATTTCCCTATATTTTCCCAAAAGGATATGAGGAGATTCCCTGTAGAAGCTAGCATGAAGTGACTCCAACCTTTGAAGACAATATTAACGAGCAACATTTCTGTCAAGAATGTGGAGTGGAAATAATTTAAAACATTTCCTAAGCATTATGAGGCTGGCCCTTGGAATGCTATTAAAGAACAGTGTCACTAAGAGCCAAGGAATTCAAAGTCTTCTAGCATTAGCATGATCACTAAATGCTTGCATTCAATGTGGCTTTGAATTCCAGCCAAGACAAAAAGTGAAACATGATGGATTGTGTAGTACTCACCTGATAAATATAGCAGTAAGAGACAAGCATCTCTGTCAAACTTAATAATACTGATTATTATTTTACTTCAGTAATAGCCAATATTCTTTGAGAGTTCATCATGTGCCAGCTATCACACTAGGCAAAGTGCATGGATTATCCCATTTAATCCTCACCAATATCTCCCGTGGTATATGTTTAATTACCCTCATTGTGCAGATGAAGCAATTAAGGTGAAGATTTACCATGTAGACCCATCCATAGTATAAGGGATTACATCTTCATTGGAGCTTCTGCAGAGGGTTCAGGCCTATCTCTGTACATACATTTTTGTTCCATTTATTTCCTTCCTTCCAGTTTATATGAAGTTGCTATAAACAGACCATCTCCAAAGGTGTTGACTGGGGCCATTATGCTTCAGTATTTCCATTCTGGACCTAAGGGTTCAGAGGATGCAATAACTCTCTTCACATGAACCAATTGCAGAAAACCTCTCTTTGTCAAGCAGCAGCAGGAGCTGGAATAGGCACTTCATTATCTTCCTCTGCCCACTGGGAAGTAGAGATGCTGGTGAGAAGATGATTGGCCAAGAAAATGACAGGGTTTAGAACTCTGACTTTTAAGAGTCAAGAGAGTTTTCTTGCTTCCCATGATGCCCTGGTGTTCACTCCCCTCCTCCCTCCCGCCAGAATGAACTCCAGGGGTTTCTGTCTCAGTGGGTTCCCATTGCCCACCTCTTCCTATTCATCGAAGTAACTGCAGAAGCAGCAACAGCAGGTCTTTTAACTTCTAGGCGCTCATTTCCCAGGGTCCTTTTCAGTCCCTGAGAACCAGTTCTTCTGACTCTGGGAGTTTGCAAAGGCTACTACACCAAGGAGAATAAATGTGCTTTGCCTGCAGATTGCTTTAATCTAGTGAATTGAGCAGATGAAAGATAAGGTTACTTATTTGCTTTTATCTTTCCAGAACTTTCTCAAATAAATCATCCAGGACTTATGTGGGCTTCTGGCTCTAAAACAGAGGAAAAAAATCTTTTCATCCCTTGATATCTTTTAGCTACCTAAAGCTGTTTTACCCCAAATAGTTAATCTTAAGAAACAATGCTTTTCAGTCAAGTTGAATGAATATGACTGAATATATTTTGGTGAGGTGTGGCTGATCACGGCTTCAATTCTGGTTCTGAAAGGTGGTCCTCAAGGCACATCATCCCTTTCATTCTTTGATGGGCCAAGATGGTTCTCTGCAGATGATGACTTTTACTCCAGCTTGTGGCCTTACCAGCGTAGAGAACTGCCCCCATTTGCACACAGTCTGTCTTGTAGGCACTCTTTTGCTTGAGGATAGTTTGGACTTCTTGCAACAAAGGAGGTTACCATCAGCCCTGTCGTTCCTAAAATTCACTCAGAAATAAAGGAGAAAATACAATGCCAGAGAAGGACAAGACTGAGCTGGTTAGGCCAGCTACCAGTGTTTTCCCCACAGATCCTCTGCTCCCAACCCACATGTCTGCTCCGGTGGCCAGTGTTACTGTTTGCTGTTTTGAAGACCTCATCCTGATGCCTTAGTTTTCAGAGAAAGCGAGCTTTGATTTAACTAATTTTCTTCCCCCTGTGTGCATTTTGATTTCTCACATATACACGGTGCCAGCTGTGTGTTCTGCGTGGAATCAGTTCTTAATTTGTTACCTTGAGCATGTCACTTCACTTCTTTGACCCTCCATTTCATTAGTGAATCATAACTAAAACCTACATCATAGGAGGGTTGTGTAAGGATCTAGTGAAATCAGTTACGTCACTTAATATAGTGCCTGGGTCCACAGACAGCTACAAGTCTCATAACTGAGCACTGTGAACTCAGGAGTTTTTGTTGAGTCTTGTGCACCTTTGTGGTGCTGTTTGTTAGCTGTTCAGAATGCAGGACGGACTTTCCTGTAATCGTTGCACTCTTTGCTTTTCACATTCCGTGAAATTCACTATTTAATAATAACTTTTCAGTGGCATACACTGAAAAGCACACTGACAATGCTGTGAAACAATCCTCATTCTCTAATTTCAAAATATTTGCAATTATCCCAAAATGAAACCTCATCATTAACCAATTACACTCTCCCATCTGCCAAATTATTTACTATTAAACTTATTTTTTTGATACTGTGTCATTCCATATATCTGAGGAGTTCAGGGATATGAATCCTAGATGGTGTGGTTTTCCTAAAAGTAAGTCAGAGAAATAGTCCCAAATCGAAGAAATAGATTCTGACATCATAGGACTGCCTTATCACAGACTGGAGTGAAAAAAAAATCCCTAGTGATAAACTCTCACTCTGGCCAACATATAAATTGGCTCTTTGATGCCTATCCATCATACTGTACATTATTTTCTTTATCTTACAGCTTAAAGAGAAAAGAGGCCTGCATCTTTGAGTCAGGGGAGGAGATTTTTTTTTCCTAAGGGGCCCTATAAACAAGCTATGGGAAAGAATGGGAGGAAAGGTTAGCAGGTCAGCCTCTTTGCATTTAATTTCCATCCTGCCATTTTCCAGGAGAGGAATTTTAGTCTTGGGAGGCACCAGATAACCCTCTGGGGCAATGCAGCCCTTTGAAGTTCCTGGTAGTCTGTTTCTGCAGCTGCTGATTTGCCCACACCACCCAGGTTGGAGAGGCCCTGCTCATCAACACTCAGGTAGAGGGGAGTCAGCCACTCCTTTGTACTGGGACAACTTACAAACATCCCCTAGTAGGCTTTGTGAGAAGGGAACAGGCTTGATGAGCTCAGAGGAAGGAGGGCAATTCCAGTGACTGGAGAGAATGATAAATGGTATTTTCCATGGTGAAAATACCCTAGAATTGGGCAGCTGCATGGACAGACTTCATGTGCTGGCCAGTTTGCCCTTGGAAGAGAGGGCTATGTAAACTGGTAGAGTGAATGGTGGTTGAGGCAGGATTTTAGCTCCTGTAGAGTTTGAGGAATTGGTCATTATGTTATTATAAAATGAGACTTCTTTCTAGGAAGGAGTATCTAGCCCTTGAGCCACGTTGTTGCATTTTTTTTCTTTTTGTTTCCTTGGGGACTTTTGGTGGTAGGAATCAAACGCAGGATCATACATCCATGGTAAATGAGTGCTTTGTCACTCAACTGTATGTCTAGTTCTTGTTGCATTTTTAAGGCCATGAAAAGAAGTAGGGAAGGACTTACATACACGGACAACTTTGCTTTAACATCATGGAAAACGAGGTTCTCATATTACTTCTAGAAGCAAATATCTAAGAGATGTCTCAAATTAGAATTGGCTTCCTCAGCTGGGTCTTGATCTCCATCACTCATGTCTCCACACTTTAACCTGCAATGGAAGCATTCTAGAGACCCGGGAAAGATTTTCTTCACAATTCCCATTTCTAATGCCATGAGAAAACATTGCTTTTTAAAGGTTCAGATGCCAGGGCTCCACTCTTGGGAATCAAAAACACTAGCGAGAACAGAGAAACATTTGTGCAAGCAAGTCAAGTGCTTCTGATGTCTTTGATCTCTGAACCAAGCTTGGAGACTTCTTAGTCTCAGAGTCCTGAGAGTGCTGATCAGAATGAAATGATTCTTTACCAAAGTTACATTGAGCAAGTTACGCTGAGAGAGGGTGACCCTGAAATAGAGCTTCTTATTCATTCTCTGTTATGTATAGTTCCTATTTTACTAAGAGACTTTCAAATAAGTGGCCATTATTTGTGATTGAAGACACATTATGTTTTAGGACTAGTTTTGACCATTATAACTTAAGCTTCATTCGTGAGATTAAATTTGAAAAGTATTCTTGAAGGCTTATCTTTGAGTTTAATAAATAGAAATTTCTGAAAGTGTCATGCTTAAGGGGATTTTCTTTTTCTCCTGTTTATTTGTATTGGGAAAGGATGAACTTTTTACCTCCTTCCTATTCACAGGGTAGGAGATTTAATGGCTTCTGCTAAATTAGCCCCTTCACTTCCTGGAGGAAAGTATTTATTAAATTCAGACTACATTGTGGATGGAAGGGGAATGATTTTTTTATGTTGCTGTAGTGAGATGGATTCTTATAAATGAGCCTGAAAGAGTCTGGCACAATTTTTCTTAAAAGGCAAACATTTCACACAAAGGGAAAGGTTTCTTAACAGCGCGAGTCTTGCTTTTGCCCTTTGTATGTGTTGCTCTCAGAGCACTGCCTAAATCAACCCTTCCTATGTAACTTGACCTGAGAAAGAGAGAGAGAGAGAGAGAGAGAGAGAGAGAGAGAGAGAGAGAGAGAGAGAGGAGAGAGAGAGAGATTCTTTATCTCTTACCCCCTTCTTCCTCTTTTATTTCTCAGGATGTCCCAACCTCATTTTGTAGTCTTATTACAGCTATTCATGTCCCACCATTTGTCCACATGAAGGGCTCAGAGTTAAGTTTCCTCTGACACTCTAAGACTGCCTTTGTGGCTGAAATCCAAGGCTGATTATTCAGAGCATGCTTTGTCAGAAATAGAGGAACTTGTTTGTCTATCTACAATGTCAGAATTTATTGAAACAATACATTCACAAGATACAGTCTTATTAAAGGCTGCATTATTATCACTATTATTATATGTATGTGGGGGCACAGACAACATGGTGTGTGTGGCAGTCAGAGAACAACTTTTTAGAGCTGGATCTCTTTTTCTACCTTTCTGAAGTTCCAGGGATCAAACTCAGGTTGTTTGTGCAGCAAACACCCTTAGCAACTGAGTCATTTCACTTATCTTCAATGGCAGCAGTTTGCCAAATATGAACATGTTTTTTTAAATTTAAGTATTAATTACTAATATTAACTCACAAATCACACATTACACAGTAAATATAAATATAAATCTTATACACACAAATATAAATATATATTATATATATTTATATATGTTATATATAAATATATATATTATGCATATATATTATATGTAAGTATATATATATATATATATATATATATAGTAAAGAATGGATACAAAGAGTTTGGAAGGCTACAGCAGAGTTTCAAGAGTATTCAGAAGTAGGCTAATAATGTAAATAGAGTCTGTATTGATAAGATAAGAAACCCAAACCAACTACAGAGAAGAAGTTGTCTCTGTAAAGTCAGCCTGGTGTATCACAGGTTGGGCGTAGAGCTGTAGAAATGCGTCTAGCTGCAGTGGCTCAAAGACAGGACCAGATCCAGGTGCAAGAATGAGTGATGGATAGACAGCAGGTCCAGATGGGCAAACAGGAGGACTGATGGAGTTGGCCATGTCAACAGCAAGGACTGAGTCTAGCTGAAGCCCCAGGGACATTTGGAAGTTCTCTGCCAGATTGGGTCTTCATGCACACTGGGATAATCAGATGGCATGCTGGTTGGAAGCTGTCACCATAGTAGTTCTGGGTGTCTACTTGTTTATGGGGTCTAGGTGAGGGAGTTACTTGCTTTCTTCCATCTGGTATATACAATTAGTTCTTGGACCTGGTTTTTCTGACATGATTTTAATAAGCCCATGCATCTTCGTGGTCTCATTTCACCCCATTAAGTTGTTAGGGTGGCATCCTATCTACTCCCAGGAGTAAGTCTATTATCAGAACTGCATGGGTGGTGCTGGACAGATGGTATTGTTTGCAGGTTCACCCAGGCATGCAGTTATCCTCCATCCTCAAAATGGAACCAAAAGTTGCTTGTGAAACAGGGTCTATCAGAGCAAGGTGCAGTTGGAAAAAACCACTGTTTCCTACAGTATTGGAGTGACTTATAGCAAAATTACAGCCTGATCCATATGACTATAACATTGAAGATTGCTTTTTAACAAACCTCCAGTGTCTCTCCAGAACTCCCTCTTTGACGCTTCTCAGAGACATTGGCTGTTCTAGTTTGAGAAGCCTGTCTGCTAATAACACACTTGAGATATGTTAAGATGTCTTGTCCCTTCAGACTCAGCCCCTGTTCCTTAGAGTAAATTACACTATTAGTCTTAAATAGCCTCAACAGTTAGGGTTTCCCAGAGGATGCTTTTTGGGAAGTGATGTTTCCCCTTTGGTAATTTCCATTGCTTTTAATGAGACTGCTTGCTTCATCTGTAATGACAGTGCTGGGTTGCATATCTCCATCTTCAGAGCACCTTTGTCCCCCGGGGATTTTAGCATTCTCTGGGTTCACTCTTGAGAATTTTGCATTCAGTGGCATTTTCCATGTTGTCGATGAAAAAAAAAAACTTTTCCTTTCCTGTTTCTCCCATTGGTCTAGTTCTGCCTTGTAGTATTCAGTGTATTGAAGGACATGATTATTTTCTTCATAAACACACAGTATGAATAGGGAAATGGATTAGCAAGGCTATGTGTTGCAGTGAGGGGGAGCAGACAACATGATAGAACAATAACACGTGATGTCAAAATCCTATATGAGAGCCCCATGCTAACAAGGATATGTTACAGGTATGTTACAGTTTGAGAAGGAGTTTAAGAGAGATAAAGACCCTCCTGTAGGATCAAGAATGTACTCTATACAAGGTAAGTAACCTTGAGGAACGAGTGCCAAAGAGAGCAGGAGAAAAGGAGAGGCCAGGAGCCACTGAACATACTAGAGCAAGACAGTATAGGAGTGAAGGGAGGAAAGGAAACCTGAGAGGGAGAACCATTCTTCACAAATTAAAGGAATCAACAGGAAAGTCCCCAAGTAAAGAGCCATGCTCTCTACATAGACTGTATTTCAAATGGGATCTCCAAGATATATATATTAAGAATTAATATCTTTTAATTACTTTAAGACTTAAAGCCTGAGCTGGAGATGCTTCTCATTCTGTACAGCCTCGCATGCAAGAAGCCCTGGGTTCTGTAAATTGAGTGTGGTGGATGTAACTGGTTACTCTTCTCTGTTGCTGTGAGAGAACACCTAAAATCGAGCAATTTAAGGGAGAAAGGGAGAGTTGTTCAGCTTACAATTCCAGAGGTGAGATGTAGTCTTTTATGGCAGATGGTGCATGTTTGGAGGCAGGCTAAATCACTGCAGACATCTTGGAAGCTGAGAGCTGTAAAACTGCCTGCTACAAAGGCAGACTTCTTCAGGAGGTAGGGTGGGACTCATTCACCTCAAGGCCAACCCCTTGTGACTGCCTTCCTCCAGCAAGGCTCCACCTCTCAAAAGTGCGATGAACTTTCCCAAAACATGAGACTGTAAGGGACATATATCAAGCCATGGCAGTGGGACGCTCCTGTAATCCCAACACTTGGGAGGTGGAGGCAGGAAGATCAACTGTTCAAGGTCATCCTCAACTGCATAGTGAGGCTACATGAAATCTGTGTTTCAGAAACAAACAGAACAACACACACACAGACTCATACCCCAGCTGGAAACATACTCACACACTCTTTTAAAATTTAAAATTTTAGAGCCAAATGCTCCGGGGATGGGAGGGGGAGGCACTGGGGGATGGGGAGGGAAGAGAGAGGGGAGGGGAGCACAGGGGGATAGGGGGTTGGAGGGAGGGGGGGGCCGGTGTACCTGTTAAGTTTGTAGAGTGGAAATAAAAAAATTTTAGAGCCAAATATTATTATTCCTCATGGAAGGAAATCTGATAATTTCATAGTATCCTTTCACTTTCCCACCCCTTACCACCATGTATAGGCCTTAGTGCTTATCTTAGTGGTTCTCAAGGATAATGTTACAGATTTCTGCTTATTAAAAGATTATGATTCTGCTTTGATTACATTGTACTCTGCATGTTTCATTAGATAGTATGAGTAAGTAACCAGTCAGCTCCTGGACTCGGGTTGATTTTAGAAATTGTCAACTTCTAACACAGTTGTAAATTATATGACTTTCCATAGATTTAGGTACTAAAATAATTGAAGCAACTTAAGCATTGCTTAAGGATTTGTTCTAAGCTAATGTTTGGTTCAACAGTTAAAAATAAGATCATGATTCTGGGTGCTGGGGATTTGGCTCAGTCAGTAAATGCCTAGCATGCAAGCAGAATGACCTGAGAATGGCTCTCCAGTACCTATATAAAAGCAAGGCACAGCACACACATCTGTAATCCCAGAATTGGGTTTGGTAGAAACCCAGTGGATGGATCCCTGGAGCACATTATGTAGATTGTCTAGCTGCATCAGTTCAATGATAGATCCTCTTTCAAAAAATAAGGTGGATAACCATAGAAGAGGACATCAGATGGCCACCTCTAGCCTCCACACACATATCCACCCACCCACCCACATACATTTCTCCACTTCTCCCCCTCTGAGAGTATGATGTCATTACAGCTGGCTGGCTGAAGTCAGGAAGAGGTGTTGATACACAGCTCACTGGGAGATTCTGATTGCCAGCAAGGCTTAGGTTTAAGTTGTAACTTTTCTTGTCAAGCAGCCATAAGTTCACTTGGGTCATTGATCCAGAGCCAGATTGCTTTCTAAAGAGACCCAAACTTGGGGCTGGAGCGGTGGCTCAGGGGTTAAGCCTCTGCCTTAAGGTCCTGAGTTCGGATCCTATGACCCCACGTATAGACGCCAGGCGGAAGCGGGAGCGGCCTGCGTTTCTGGTCCTGGTAGGGTGGAGCCTGTGAATCCCGGGGCAGAGTAAACAAGGAGGAGGTGGAGGCGTCCATGGTGGTTCCCGAATTCGTCCGTGGTTCTACACTCACACACATATAAACACATGCTCACACACGCACACACATGCATACATGCACAATTGAATAAATAATAAAAAAATTTTAAAAAAGAGACCCAAACTTGAAAGGGATGCCAAATGCCTCAATAATCAATGTAAGTAATATTTTAATATGAAGATTTAAAATTCCTGCCGATAAATTCAGGATGAACAAAATATCAAATTTAAGTAAAAAAAAAAAAAAGTAAAGACAGAGTCCATTTTTGCACTTACATACTCCTGCCTCATTTGGCTTGCCCATCCATGGTTCCAGTTAAGCATTGCAAAAATAGCCAGCCAGCTGTGGACCATAATTTGTAGGTGTGATATTGTTTTTAACATCACATTATAGCACTATTTATTCTATTAAGATCCAGATCTTGATTTCCATTGCTATTCTCTAGTCAAAGAAACCAGGGCTCCATGGAGACAGGCTTGGTTCTAATATTGGGGCTGGAAATAACGTAAGTGCCTTGTAGTGCCAGAAAGTAGGGAAGTGCTAATCAACAAACAAAAGCAAAAAGCAAAACATCAATGGGATATTCCACATGAGCCAAATGAAAGAACTACCAATGGCCAAAGCTGGAAAATAATTGAGAAACTGAATAAGTAGCATTATTCTATAGCTTGGTTACCCAAAGCATAGCCAAGAATCAATGTTGATATAATTAAATGATTATGTGTATGACAATTCCAAAGAATTCATGCAGATATTTTGGCCTTATAGAGGTGGAGCCTAGCTCCTCATTTCTTAAAGTGTATTTCGTGAAGAGTAAATTTCCAATAGTAGGTATGTATATGAAAGATGAATAGGCAGAGCCTTCCTGTGGAGAAACCTACCAAATAGTAACTTGGTCAAATGCTCAAAAGCAATATCATGAGTCATAAATCATGTTATTGAGAGAAAGGGCAAAAAAGTCAGCAAAGGCATATTCTGTAAAGATGCTCTTCACAACTGTCAAGATTATCAACAACCAGGAAAAATTACTATAGCCAAGTGGTACCTAAGGGGATATGACAATAGTCCAAGGGAATGTGTGACAAAAACGTAAAAACCAGAAATGTTTGAATATGTGTAGGTTAAAATCAAAATAAGAGGCCACCACTAGTAGCTCAAATTATGAGAAAGGTACTTACTAATTTAAGATGTAAATAATGGGGGAAACCAAAAGGCTTGTGGTGAAGCTCAGTGGTACAGTACTTGCCGAGCATCTCCCTGAAATTCCAGCACTGGGAAGTAAGAGGCAGTAGTATGAGTTCAAGAGCAGCCTAAACTATATATGAGACCCTATCTTAAAAATATTAAGAAAGTTAGGTGTAGAGTATAGAGGAAACTCATGTACTACCATCCAAAATTTTCTGTAGAACAAAATCTATAATAAAATATAAAATCTAATTTAAAAATATATCTTGAGGAATATGTATTTCCATGCCCTCTTTGGTTTTATACTGAAGGTGAGTACCTCAACTACCTCACGTTATTCCTGCCCCTATGTTCCAATTGCTAAACAACTTGCTAGCACTGGGTTTCCTCACACAGAAATACACATACAGTAACCTGTGTGCTCTTTATTTGTGTATAAAGAAAATCAGGAGTCAGCAATATGACTCAGTGAGTAAAGTCACTTGTTTCCAATCCTGGCAAGCTGAGTTTGACACCTGGAACATACATGGTGAAAGGAGAGAACTGACTGCTCCAGGTTGTCCTTTGATATCCATGTGGTACATGTATACGCATTTGCACATGTGCACAGAGACAGACAGGCACACACACACACACACACACACACACACACACACACACACACACACACCTGGAAAGTAAAGGCCGGTATGGTGTCTCTGTTAAGATACTCTGTATGTAAAGAAATCTGGGCATGGCTGTTTGCCATAATTAACTACAGGAGTCAACTTAACAATTGAAGGCTGAGCTCTGGGCACATTTGTAAAGAATTAATAGTTGAGTTAAACCCTGAGCAAGACTGCAGGAGATTGTCTAATTGATTGGAGGGGGGGGGAGTCCCAGCTCATGGTGGGTGGGACCATTCTCTGGGCAGGTGCATAAATGCAGGAAGCTGGTTAACTAAGTGGTAAGTCTTTGTATGCTTAGACAGACATGTTGTTTTGGCAAGTGATAATTATCCCTCTTTCAACAGTCCTGTGGATATGGCATGACCAGTTCCTTTGGTCCCTGGTGCTGGTGAACTCTCATGCAGTGTTGGACAAGGAACTACGATCAGGAATCATAAGAGAGAATAAACCTCTTTGTTTCCCCTTAAGCTATTTGGTATGAATTTAGTAGCAACATACAGAGTAACTGTCACACAGTTCAACTCAGGAGGTTAAGAGAGGATGAGCAGAAGAATTCTAGGTCATTCTTGGGTGACATAGCAAATTTGTGTCCAACTTGAACTACATGAGCTCCTGTCCCAAAAATAAAAAGAAAAACAGGAGGGCTGAAAAGCAAAAGAAGGACGGGGAGAAGGGGAGGGAGGGAGGGAGAGAGAGAGAGAGAGAGAGAGAGAGAGAGAGAGAGAGAGAGAGAGAGAGAGAACTGTCAGCTATAGCCTTCTCTAGACAGAGAGAGAGAGAGAGAGAGAGAGAGAGAGAGAGAGAGAGAGAGAGAGAACTGTCCTATAGCCTTCTCTTTAGAGTAAGCTGTGTTGCATTCCTTGGCTTTTGACAAGAAATACTATAAGAAAAACATCGTGTGTGCTCCTCCTAACTATGGCCCTAAACAAGAGGAGAGGCTATGGTTAGAAGCTTAGGACAAAGAGTGTTGTCCAGGAGAGATCAGCATCCTGGCAGACGGCCTCAGCACTTTGCTGCCTGAACCTGCCTCTGGAAGCTGGGACCTCTGTTCCAGTTGATAAGATCAAAGGAGCTTTCCTCCTTCCCATTGCTCTCTTTCCTCCTTTCACATCAGTACAGATAAGAAAGGACACATATCTATTTAATACCTGGTTTTATAGTTAGAAAGTTCCTTCCTGACCCTTCTCTTCAACTCCACATCGTTACTTTGAGTGGAGAGCCTGCTATCCCATCCTAGAAAGCTCAGTAGACACATTGCTTTCACCTTTCTCCTTCAGGTGAAACTGCATCAATGAAAGCACAATATTGAGTGAACTTGTCTGTGGCAGACATTAGTTTGAAGGGGAGATCCGGGAACAGTTGACTGTGACACTAACTCACAGAATGTGCCTTGTGGTCTCTGATGAACATCTCTGTAAGAAGATCCTTCAAAGCCAGGCCAATCGATTCCCATCTGAGTAAATGGCTGAATCTGGTGTCTGTGCTTTAACAGCTCCATTGCTTGCTGTTGAGCATAGAAAGTACTAGAAAGTGAATGTCAGAGTTGCCACAAAGCCTCACTGTCTTGATGTGTAAAATGGGAATGCCAAAACGGAGTTGCTCTGAGATTAAAGGAACTAGTGAGCTCAACCTAGTGCCCGACACAGGAAGGGTGCTTACTTGATGGTGGCAGTCTGCATCAGTGTAACTCTGTAGTTTGGAACCGAGTTAGGGAACTTCCACTGTTGAGCATCCCCAGAATGACTCGGGAGAGGATGCCAGAGAGAACACCAGCTTTGGTGCGTCATGAATGGGAATTGGTCCAGGAACCAAAACTTTCTCTCGGGAGAATCCTGGAAGAGGCTGCATGGAAAATCTTATTTTCCAAGGTGACACCTCACGTGCATGACATTTCTTATCTGTTCCTTTTCAGGCCCACAGGAAGAAAGGAGGGTTGTTAGTTGGAAAGGAGTTTCGAGTAGAGAGCAATTCTGGAAGCTTGCTCCTGCTTTCCAAGTGTGTTCAGGCTGTAGGTTGTAGCTTTCACGTTAGAATGTATGATGACCCCTGCCTGGGTTTTGCCCTCTGAATCAGGGGCAGGCCTGAGAAAGGGCAGCACTATGCATGTGCCTTTCAGGTCTGCTCCTGAGAATGCACTGATGGGGTTCTGCTTTAATAGCTGTCATATTCTTCTTCTTCTTCTTCTTCTTCTTCTTCTTCTTTTTTTTTTTTTTTTGATTGTGCGGCTGAGGACCAGATGACCTCATTGAAAAGTGGAGGATGGAGCGGGGGCTAGAAGCAGCTGTTGCCACAGGAAACAAGGCTTCTCTCCTTAGGGAACACACTGCTCCTAAAGGTGCTGTGGGGGGTGAAAGTGGATCCAGAGTAGCAGCTGTCTCTTACCCAGATCATTCTGTGTGTACCCAGAGGCTAGACTGAGTTGTAGGTGACCAAACTGTAGACTAAGAAACTATGTATAGCAAGTCCAAAACCAATTCTGGGCTTGCATAATCACACAAGGTTAAATTCTTAAGCTGAAGATTTGATATGCTAATGGTATACATTAAAGACTCAGCTAAAGGTTGATAGTAAGGATTTGGGAACAGGGTTATGTTCCTGGATCCTTGTTCATTTACAGTAGTATTACAACAACTCCTTTCTTCCACAGGTAGTATCATCCCTATTTGGGAAAACTACACATACGTGTCTATCCAGTTCCCCTACCTCTGACCCATCACAATACGGAAATAAAGAAACCCTGAACAAATGTCTGAAGATAAAAACAAAGTGAGAAGTACTACCCACAGCTCACATAGTGTTAGAGCTTTAAAAATAGATTGTGGCTTTTGGTTTACTCACTTTACCCCATTTCCTGTTGGAATAATACTGACCAGGCAAAGTGGCTCGTGAGGTTTCCTTGGCACTTTTTCTTGATTGACATTTTGCACTTTTGAATAAAACCCAAAACACTTCTCCCAAAAATCTAAGTCAACCAACATTTATCGAGCTCCTAACTAGGTTCCCGATACTGAAATGGGAGCAGTACAAGAACATAGACCCCAGCTGGACTTTATCCAGTCTAGAAATAAAGCCTAGTGCCCATAGATCATAGTTTGGGTCTGGCTGAGAAGAGGCAGCTGCTGGCTCCCTGTGTTTCGCAGGAAACCTCAAGAAGGGAGCCGGAGGGAAGTGTGACCTCTTAAGCCCCTGTCCTGGTTAATTTGCTTTGTTTCTGAAACACTCTGACCAGTATCCAAACTGGGCCTAGCTCGCATTCAAAGCTGCGTGTTGCAACTTCATTAGCTCTTTTCAAAGCTCTTTTCCTAATGGTATGGAGCTTCCTCTTAACACTGCCAGCTTCATTGAAAGGTTTATCAGCTGCTCCTGATAGAATCACTTCGAATTTAAATGCTTCATTCGAGAGGATATTTTATTTACAGCCAAGCAACTGTAACCAGTGACATTTCCCCTACCAGGCTGAAGGGACTACAGATCTTTGATTTTGCTCAATGTCTCTGCCAAGGGTTCTAGTTTACTTTTATGTGTGCGAGTTGCCAGATTCCAAATAAATCAGGCTGCTTTACTCTTGTCCCCCTATTTTTCTCCCCCAACATTCACTGTGCTATTTTCCATAAGATGTACCCCTAAGTTCAAAGCTACTGCTCATGCAGTCATCTGTCTACCTAGCATCAAGTTGGTCAACCTTAACTAACTAGTAATTTACCTTGATTGAAAATCATGGTGAGAGTTTAGTTTAAGGGAATGGTTATTTCTATACCAACTTGGTATGGCTCAAGTAGTTACTTTCTTAAACCCCTGAACCATTATGTCTGTCAGACCACATATTTTTACTGTCAGAGAATTTATATTATTTTATTTTTTTATATAACATTTTTTATTATCTCTGCTCATACAAACTTAACAGGTACACCAGTTCCCTCCCTCCCTCCTCCTCCCCCCACCCCTCTGCTCACCCTCCCCTCACTCCTCCCTCCCCATCCCCCAGTGCCTCCCCTCCCCCAATCCCCGGAGAATTCTTTAATGTGCATGCCAAACTCTCCTCTGGGTCCTCCTCTCCGATGACATACAGGGACCCAGCGTCATTTCCCTGAACCCTTTCCTGTGTTCCCCCTAAGCATAGGAACACTATTTTGGCTGTCAATCCCTTGCCTCCAAGGATCTTTGTGCTTTTAGCAAATGCTAGACTTTGTGGGGTCAGTAGTGTGTTGGACATTGCGCAGGGCATGTAAAGTCCATTTATGATTGCTTTGGCCCTAACTTGTGTGGAGTATCTTGCATATCATTGCTCCCCCCATCTTTGTGCTCTCACACTCTTACTGTCACCTCTTCCGCAAATTTCCCTGAGCTTCAGGATGGGGAGAGATTAGGCTGGCCTAGTTCTAGGTGGTTGATATAGAGTCTGTCAGAGAATTTTATATCTAGAAAGGACTGCTTTCTGACTTCCTGTTATAGGCTGCATTTACCCTCCTCCCCATCTCTCCACCCCATGTAGTTGAAGTTCCCCCAAGTTTCCATAGAATGACCTCTCAAGACCAGGAATTTTAATCTTCTTATCTAGATCCTGCCTTCAAGAAGCATGAGGTCTATGAGAGGAGTCAAGCAAGTCTTCACTTGGCTTTAATGCAGTGTGGCAAGTGGTTGGACAGTGGCAAGAACAAAGCATTTCAGGAGAAAGAAGGAAGGAAAGAAGGGAGGAAGGGAGGAAGGGAGGAAGGGAGGAAGGGAGGAAGGGAGGAAGGAAGGAAGGAAGGAAGGAGAAGAAGAAGAAGGAAGGGAAGAGGAAGGAAGGAAGGAAGGAAGGAAGGAAGGAAGGAAGGAAGGAAGGAAGGAAGGAAGGAAGGAAGGAAGAAGGGAAGAAGGAAAGAGGAAGGAGGAAGGAAGGAGGGAAGGAAGGAAGGAATGGAGGAAGGAAGGAAGGAAGGAAGGAAGGAAGGAAGGAAGGAAGGAAGGAAGGAAGGAAGGAAGGAAGGAAGGAAGGAAGGAGGTTCGCTTCCACCTGGGAGGGGAGGGCGAGTTCAGAGCAGCTGCCCTAAGGAGGTGATATTTGAGCTGGATCAGGTGGTAAAGCTATTCTAAGCAAGGGGAACTGTGCAAGTGAGGACTTGCAGTGTTCGGGACCCTTGCCTGGGAGATGGGAGGAAATTAATTATATACAGTAGCTTCTTATAGTGCGGTTCTTTTCAACCATGGTCTGTTCATTCAGATTCAAAAACATTCTGGGTAGCGTTTGTAGAGATCTAGCCATGGGTGGGCGATTGTGGGACTTGCTCCTTGGTTGTCAAAAGTTGGTTTGAGGCTGCCTTCCCTTAAATAGTGGCAATAGTGGCGGCAGCCAAGGGTGGCAGCTTTGTGGGAGAGAGAAGTTAAATCTGAGATTTATTTTGATCTCATTACCAGCGGTCCTTTGCTGAGTGAGGCTTCACAATAGGGAAACTCCTAATGAACTTCTGAGTGTCACCGATGTGTTCAGGGTTGGCTTACAAAGCCAAAGAAAATGAAAAGGAAGAAAGAAATCAAAGCGTCCTTCAAAAAAAAAGAGGGAGACAGTAATGGCTGGGGAGTTTGGAGTTGCTTTTTTTCTTGATGGGCAGGCTGGAATTGCAGCTTAGTTATGTCAAACGGGAGTTCTCTTCTAATACTGTTATTGATACTAGATCTCTCTTCCCACAGAGAGAGTTACATTGAGGAACAAAGAAAATATTTGATCTCTGATTCACGAGCATGCTGAATGGCCCAGGCTTTGTGACAGAGAAGCAACTGCTTTACTTTGGGGGAAAAATGTCATCTCTTTTTCTTTTTTTGTCAAAAATCAAAGCAAGTAATGTAAGACTTTTGTCACTAACAAGTGTTCCTATTATGGGTCTTCATTTGCCACATCTTGTGACCCTACTGCTTCCTTACTGTAGTCTTGAGAACGAAGCCTTGAGGACCAGCAATTATAAAGTGATGACAAGTGACTCTGCCCACGGGCTCCATTCTGTTATACCCTTTGCCCAGTACCGGTCTCACTTTGGGAAAGCCAAAGATCTGAAAGTGTCAGAACTGGGGCAGGGGGAATGTGTTCAGGTAACACTGAATCAAACTCTTTGTACAAATGTGGAAACTGAGGTTCACAGAGTTTGTCTGTCAACTTCTTCATGGATATAAAGCCAGGATTCTAACTCGGGGGTTCTTTCCCTTACTCATTGCACCAATCACAGGATGTAATCTCTCTGTCTCTTGGTCTCTCTTTTTCAGGACACAGTCATGGAGAGGTGAAGGAGTGCCTTTTTCTAGCTTGGCAAGGTGTAAAATAGAGGGAGAGGCCTACTTGTTGCTCTTCTTCCCTAGTTAGACTTGTTTCTTTCCAGTCACATTTCCCAAACCAGAAAGCTGATGCCCATGATATATGCATCATCAGAGACTCAATGAAGTTGTTCAATTGTAAAGGAGATTTTAGGTAGACAAAATCATAAGATCTAAGCCTTCCTTTACAACAGGTGGTGTGATCAGACCACCAGTCAGATATGATATAAGTACCAATTCCCCCAGGAAGCACTCCTTGATTTTCATGGGTGGGCTATACAACTTCTCCCTGTATTATGCCCCATTCATTATTTATGTATCTGTCACCCTTGCTGCGCTGTGAACTCCTGTTTAATGGCTATGTCCCCAGTGTGTAGCTGGCAAGGTCTAGCCCAAAGTAGACAATGAATGCTTTTGAATGAGTGAGGGCTTGGACTCCTGTGACAACACAGTTTGACTCTTGTTCTTGCTGCAACTTAAAATGTCAATAGTTCCAGGTAAAGGAATGACAATCCAAATGAGCTCTTTGTTACTTCTGGGCAATTTACTTCCTGCTCAGATCCCAGACGGCCATTCTCTGTGGTGATATGCTTGTCTTAGTATAATCCTTCAATTTGATTCTCTTGGAGTTGGTGATGGTAGACTTTGGGAAAGAGGATGATGTTATTCAGTAGCTTATAGTTGTCCTAAAAGGCTGGGACTAAATTCTGTTATACTTCATCTGAGCATTACCCAGAAGAGAAGCAAGGGAGATGTGGTGGGGCATGATAACTATGTGGTGGGGCATGATAACTATGATAACAGGTTAGAATATTGTATATCTTACACAAATGTGGCACTGTTGTGTACCTTTTCCAGGAAAGATGAGGATAAATATATATTCTCCTTTGACATGGCACCAGGGATAGACAAAAGAAATAACTTCACCTAAGTTCATCTTAGTGAACCAGTGAGTTTAATTTGGGTCACAGGGAGGAGCATGGGTGAGGGTTTACATAAAAAAGGAGAGCTATGCTCTGAAGAAAAGTCTCCACTCACCAATAATAGTTAACTGCATGCAGATCATCAGATAGGGTGGAGGCCTATGTCTTCTAGTGTACTGCCTTGTGAGACTTCCCTCCCCTTCATTAGGGAATGTTAGTGGATTCAATCTTATGAGAGTCTTGTTTGCACAATCATGACTGTTCTGACTTCGAAACAGCAAAGATCATGTCATGTCCATTCCACAACAGGCTTCCTTCTGGTTTTCTTACCTCCGTGAGTTCCACAGATTTGTATTCAAAGCTATTGCTTTTCCTAGAAGCCATATACTTGCAGCACGCTGGATCATTGTATACACTATCTTTAGTTAGACATGATGTCTTTAGGAGAAACAAAGACATCATCTCCTTTGTGCACTGTTACTAAGAATGTGCAGGGTAACCATCCTAAGTAAAAATCAGAAATCCAAGGGCATATGAGATAGCTCAGCAGGTAAGACACTTGATAGCAATCCTGGCAACCTGACTAAGATTCCTTAAAACCTACATGATAGGAGAGAACTGTCTTCTGACCTCCCATCTATGCACCATGGCATGCATGCACATACCCCCACTTTCACTTTCCATTATCTCAAAGAAAATAAATAAAATATTTTTAGAAATCTGACATCTGAACTGCCTCAAGGTCTGAAGCTTTTGAGCTCTGACCAGATGTTACAAGTGGAACCTCTCACGTATGTCCCATATGATAAGTTGCAGTAAAAACACAAAAATATTAAAATTTCATATAAGAATAGTTCTGGGCTATGTATATAATGTATATATGAAACAAGTGAACTTTGTATTTAGACTTGGGTCCTTTCCCCAAAACACCTCATTATGTATAAACAAATATTTCAAAATCCGAGGAAAACCTGAAATCTGAAATATTTCTAGTCTAATCATTTCAGATTTACTCCAGCAGTAATAGAAACAACAATGGTAATGAGCTATCAGAGACAAATTCTTGAAATTTTGAACACGTTCAAAAACTTGCACATAAAACTGAAAATTTGTCTAAGATTTTAGGGAAGAAAAAGAAATCAAAATGAATACCAGGGTTAATGGGAAGAAATTGTTGGTATTCGAAAACAGCCCAGATCTAGTTCATCACACTGTCATGAGTCAGGCCTGGTAATTTAAAAAAAAATAACTTTTCCACTTGATTTTAATGTGAGACCAGAACTAGGATCTACTGATCCAGGGAGAAGCTGATAATATGCTCAGTATGCTCATTCCTTATTCTGTCTCTTTTTCCCTCCCTCCCTTCCTCCCTCCCTCCCTCCCTCCCTCCCTCCCTCCCTCCCTCCCTCCCTCCCTCTCCTTCTCGCTCTCACTTTTTTTTTGAGGCAGAATCTCATGTATCTTGGGCCATGCTTGAATTCACAGTATAGCTGAGCATTACTTTGAATGTCTATCTTCCTACATCTACCTCCCGCATGCTGGAATCACAGATGTGTGCCACCGTCCCCACTTTGCAAGGTGTTGAGGATTGAAGCCAGGACTTTGTGCATGTGAGACAAGAACTCTACCAACAGAGCCACATTCCTAGCCTTTATTCTTAACTTTTTAAAGGATTCTCAATGCTGTGGCTCTTTAAGTGAGACCTCTCAGAATTTCCCCCAACTCTATGATGGATGGTATGGGACACAAAAGATTTTGAGATAAACATTCTGTCACATCAATTTTGCTTTCATCAGAATTGGTTGAGTAAACATCAAGCATGTGTGTAAGGTACGAAGTTACTGGATGGGGTGTTTCTCTTCCTGGTATGAATTCCAAGCGCTCATATACTAATGAGGTTTTCATTGATCTCATTGGCTTTTCAGTGCATTGAGTTATTTCAGAATTTTACATATACTTTAAAGACATATTTCCAAAGTGCATCCCAAATAATTTAGACAGAGCTGTTTTATAACAAGCTTTCTTTCGGGGCTGGAGAGGTGGCTCAGGGGTTAAGCCTCTGCCTTGCAGGCAGAAAGTCCTGAGTTTGGGTCCTAGACCCCACGTATAGATGACGGGCGGAAGCGGGGGCAGCCTGTGTTTCTGGTCCTGATAGGGCGGAGCCTGTGGATCCCAGGGCAGAGTAAACAAGGAGGAGGTGGAGGTGGACCATGGTGCTTCCCAAATTCGTCTGTGGTTGTACACACATGTGCACACACGCATACACACGCAATTGAATAAATAATAAAAAAAAATAAAAAACAAGCTTTCTTTCATTTATTTGTTCATTCATTCATTTCGTGGGAATGTGTGGAGGGTTCATGTGGTGGGAGAGGATCTTCATCTTCAGTACTTTTGAAGCTTGGAGTTTATTCAGAGGTCTCTAGGTGGATGAGGCACTGTGGTATGTGATTCTTAAGGCAGCTTGGCAGTTCTTTTGTGCAGTTAAGAAAGTCAGTGGAGGGGCTGGAGAGGTGGCTCAGGGGTTAAGCCTCTGCCTTGCAGGCAGAAGGTCCTGAGTTCGGATCCTAGACCCCACGTATAGACGCCAGGCGGAAGTGGGGGTGGCCTGCGTTTCTGGTCCTGGTAGGGCGGAGCCTGTGAATCCCTGGGCAGAGTAAACAAGGAGGAGGTGGTCCATGGTGGTTCCCGAATTCGTCCGTGGTTCTACACACACATACACACACACACACACATACACGTGCACAATTGAATAAATAATAAAAAATTTTTAAAAAGTCAGTGGAATGAAGACACAGCCCAGCAATGGACTGATGGACTGATAGACTATGTGACTGACTGGACTAATGGGGTCACTCAAGGCTGAAGCACAATACTGTAACTTGAAAGGCCTGATAAACAACTGATGCAAAAATATATGTGTAACTGTCAGAGGCACCTTCTCAACTTAAACCATTGGAGCTAGATTTGAGGGCAGACATCAAGTACACTGGGATACCACAAAAGTGGATGAGTTTTCTTCCCTTACATAGAGAAGTTCTTTAAGCCTTTAAAACTGTGTGGCTTAATACACCCCCAAGTTTCCTTCTGAGGGAGAAGAGAGGGGAGCAGAGCTTTGAAATCCAACTCTGAGGCTTCTTATTATGCAAACTTGAATGGGTGAATCCTTATATCTCTGAAGCCTTGGGTACCTTCTCTATGCATAGGAATGCCTCTATTATGTACTTCATAGGGTTGTTGGGAGGGCCCAGTGAGATAGGCATGGAAGAAGTCTATTCTTGATACACATACATGGAAAGTATCTGATAATTGCAAACAATGGTGAAAGTACAAGTAACATGGCACTTGGTTCAGGGCATGGCCCACACATAGGCTTTGGTATTAGGTATTCTAAGTTTGATTCCTGTCTACATGACTTGGATAAGTTATATTAAAATCTAATGGTGGGTCCCACTTTTCTTACTCTGTGCTAGTTGAAGACTCTTTATTAATTTAGCACCATACCTATAAGTAGTCAATAAGCAATGATCATTATTACACTATGTGCCATTACACTATGTGCAAGCACCTTTACCTGTTGAGCCTTTGCACTGACCCAATCTTGAGCTTTTTTAAAAAAGGCATTGAATTCCCATCGTAAGTAAATGGCACATAGTGTAAAATTTCCTAGTTAACTAGGAAATTCTCCCTGTTTCACTGGTCAGTCCAATGAACACTATAATATGCTTTTTTCCACCCTTTGCCCCTCTAATATTGGTGGACCATTTGTTCTTAGCAGCAATGTGGAATACAAAATGCCTTTCCCTATCTATATTCATCATGGTGTCATCCCTCTGTTGGCTGGTATTGAACGTCCTATCTGTAAAGGTAGCCATGTCCTAAGGTTATATTATATGAACAGCTGCTTACACAGGTCTCTTCCAACTTTCATATCATTGATATTCTAGAACATCAGTCTGTAACTTGACCTTTGTCTTTGCCAAATATTGCATGAGGTTTGGTCAATGATTCTAACCCAGTTCTTTGTCTCTGACTTTCATGATTCTTTTAGTCATCTTTGTCATTGGGCATTGTGTGCTGATGCTCATTCACATCATTTGGAATAATGCCAAGACTCAGGATGGTCTTCCTCATGATTCTCTTTTCCCCCATTATTGTTTATGGTTTGGTGAATCTTGTATTGGCACAGCTGCTTTTCATTTAGCCTTACAGTCAACCCTGACTCCTCAACCTAGACTCTCAAAAAAATACTGTTGCACATCTGGTGGCATTTACCAGAAATGCTATGATTGTGCCTAGATAGAACTGTAGAAAGGGTATCTTACACTGCTAAATCATTTGAATATTGTGGAATGTAAGAAGTATGTATGCTGAAAAATATTTACCCAGGTTTGGGAAATTTAGGAAAATTATATGGTGTCATGGTATACCAGATGTCCATGTATAACTTATAGGCTGTCTGGATAATTGTTTTTCATAAATTGATACATAGCAATAAGAGTCAAGCTTTGAATGAATATATAAACAAACAAAACACACATTTGCACCTGTTCATGTGGAAATGTGGCCAATCACAATAAGGTTAGCTGAGGGTATGCAGCAATGACTTATTCACATTTGGAATAATCCTTGCTTGACCTGTATGTAATGATTTCTATAAAGTACTAGCTGTGTGGAGCAGCTACACTGGTAAGTCTCTTTCTTCATAGCTTTGGAATTTAGAACCCATTTTACTCCTCTATAAGTAATTCTCTCTGTGGCTTGGTTAAGCTAATGTTTCTCTCCAGATCTCAGTTCTATATAACTATAGGAGTTAACCTATAGGACTTTTGACTATTATAGTAAGTTTAAAAGGACTAGCTGAATAAAAATGCAAACCAATGTTTCACCCTTATTTTTTTGCATTTTATTTTATTATGTTGAAGGTGATTTTGTCACAATATGTGTGTCTGGAAGTCAGGAGGACAATTTTGTAGAGCTGGTTCTCTCCTTCTACCTTTACATGGATTCCAGGTCTTCAGGCTTATTGAGAAAGCACCTTTACCTGTTGAGCCTTTGCACTGACCCAAACTTGAGCTTTTTTTTTTTTAAAAAGGCATTGAATTCCTATCGTAAGTAAATGGCACATAGTGTAAAATAGCAGTTTCTGTTTTTGCATTGTTTCCTGTGGTAGTTTTCATGGATGCTTACTTTTCTTGGTGTGTGTGTGTGTGTGTGTGTGTGTGTGTGTGTGTGTGTGTGTGTATGCCTTTGTACGTCCACATGTATATATATGTTTGCTAACATGTTCATGTGGAGATCAGAGATACATACATTGTCTGTGAATGTGGAGTTTAGATATTAACAACAGATGTTTTCCTTTATTGTTCTCTACCCTATATTTTTGAGACAGTCTTTTGCTGAATCTGGAGCTCAATGATTTGCTAGATCAGCTAGACAGAAAATGAAGGGATCCACCTGTGTCTGCCCACCCTCCTGTGCGTTGGGGTAATAGATCTGCACTGATACATCAAGTTTTTAGGTGCATTCTGAGGATTCAAACTCAGGTCTTTACCTGTTGAATAATCATCCTATCTCTGAATGCTTACTCTTATTCATGTCTATCCAGTTTCACACACTGAAAATATTCTTCTCAGCGTAGATAATTTGTTCCTTTTTTGTGCCTGGGAGAGCTTTTTATATAATGCTATGACCACTACCACAAATAGC
Source organism: Typhlomys cinereus (assembly GCA_023101885.1). Lineage (NCBI taxonomy): Eukaryota > Metazoa > Chordata > Mammalia > Rodentia > Platacanthomyidae > Typhlomys > Typhlomys cinereus. The sequence goes on along the minus strand of JALPQD010000355.1, from coordinate 634,586 downwards.
ATGTGCCATTGACCAAGTGTGTCAGAGGCTGCTGTGTGCATTGTATGTATTTTCTTCTTTACTTTTTATAAAATCCTGTGGAGTAGATTTTGGTATCACCTCCTTAGATATATCTGAGATCAAGAAAAGGAATTGTTTATGGGATGAAACATATAAATAATATGTTGTAGAAACATGATTCAGGGGTATATGTTAAGAATTGATATGTGCCTATCATGAAAGAGGCCTGGTTTTTAATACCCAGCAGAACGAGACCAATACTTATCCACAACTGTCTGTGCTAGCTCCAAGATCATCGTGTGTGTGTGTGTGTGTGTGTGTGTGTGTGTGTTCAGGATTTAACTCAGAATCTCATGTATACATGGCAAGTGCTCTACCACTGAGCTATACTATTAGCCTTAATTCCCAGTGTCTTTTTCTTGTGCACTGTGATGTAGGGATCATCCTGTCTCTTATAAGAAGTCACAGCTAAGAGAGATGTAGTGGCTTTCTGAAGATCACATACCTGTAAGCTTTCACAGTGAAATGACATCAAGCTAAATACCTTCGGACTTTCACTGTTTCTTGTATACACCATGCTTCTTTTGAGATCAGAGTAAGCCTTATCAGAGTAAGCCTTAAAGAGGCTTGAGAGATTTCATTCAATTCCCTGCTCCCAGGAACTTTGTTTCTGTTTTCCTGAACCGTTTCACCAGCACAGCTGGCAATTCCAAGTCCCCTCACAGCTGCTGAGAAGCCCACAGTACTTAGTGACAATTACACGCCGAAACTAGGTAATTTTGCCTTTTCAGGCACAAAGAAGTAAATCAAATGATACCCGAAATAGAGCAGATGGAAAGAAGGAGCAAGCAGAGAAGGAAGAAACGTATTCCCCTATGCCTCTGTCTCTGATACTCTTTGGCTGTGTTCGTGTCTTATGTTCATGTCTTACTGCCTTAACTGTGCTTTTCTTTGTTTTGTATGCTAATGATCCAGGCTCCTAGTGACATCTGAAGGACACGTTGTATGTAACTGTTAGCAGCCTTCTGTGCCTATCAGTTAATTGCTACAGTTGCTTCCTCAGTTTCCCTAACCCTGGATGTTAAAGCGCTTGTCTAACCAATGGAGGATTGCCATCCAGTGGTACACATGAGGAATTGCATGACTCAAAAAGAAAAAAGTTGAAATTGTTCCTCCCCCCCCCCATTTTAAAGGCAAGCCCCAACCTTTCCTCCGTCTAGTTAAAGGATTAACCTTGTCCATTCTTCTCTTCTCTTTCTTAATCTTTGTCAGCTTTGGTGCTCATTAGCTCTTCTACAAGAAGTAGAACAGAACAGGAGAATGGAAGAAGTAAAAGCAAGGAAATGGAAATCAATGCTGGATTTCAGTCCCCAACCTGTTCGCCCCCACCCACCATTGTGAGTGGTTTGCTGGGAGAGAAGTGTTAAGAGTTTCTGATGTGGTGGGTTCATTCAGAGCACCAGCTCTTCTTTGATATTGATGGCTTAGAACTGATTACATCTGCAGAGCAGTGTGGAGTTTAGCTCTTAAAGGGGGCTAATACAAAGGACAATTCACAACGGATTAGGTGCAAGTGGCTAAGAAACAAAAAGCATAAAAAAATCCACTTCACTAGTAATCAATGAACCGTAGATTAATCCTAACAACGGAAATTATTTTTACCTATGAAATTAGCTGAGAAATGTTAGAATAAAAAATTCTCAGGGTTGAAGAAGAGTCAGCAAAGTAGATTAATTTTTACACTGCTGTTTCACTCTGCAAGTCACAAATTATTTAACCTTTCTTGAGAGCACGTTCGAAAATGTGATGAAGAGAAGAAAAATACTTGTATTTGACCATATAGTCTTGCTACTAGAATCATTACCTAAAAAATTATCAGACCCAAATATTGGTGTATGCAAATCTTCAGAAACATTACTTATAAAATCGCAAGCCCTGAATATTTAAAATATGTTATCTGAGTTTAATGTGTGATCATAGATTAAATTATTACTTGATGTTCCTTCAAAATCATATTTTAAGGGATATTTAAGGGTTTAAGTTTCTAGGAAAAGTGTTATGGTATAATTCTTTTCAAGTTCTCTCAGGAACAAAGCTAATCATACCCTTACTTTGTAATAAATAAGTCTCAATTTTGAAAACAAAAGGTATAAGCTACATAGACAATGACTGAATTATGCTTTGTAAGAATAAGGGATTATTGGAGATTTCATCTTTTCTTTATACTTTTCTACATTCTCCATTTTCCTACAGAGTATTATTAATTTTATTATAATAATTATTAAATAAGTTTGTTTTTCCTTCTGTGGGGGCCTGGTGGGATAGCTCAGCAGGTGAAGTGTCTTCATGCAAACTTGATGACCTGAGTTTGATCCTCAGAACCCACTGGTGGAAGGAGAGAACAGACTTCTGAAATTTGTTCTTGGTCCTCTGACTTCCACTCATGTGCTGTGGTCTCTCTCTCTCTCTCTCTTTCCCTTCCTCCTCCCCTCTTTTTCCTTTCCTTCCCTCCCTCTCCTCTGTCTCTCTATTTCTCTCAAATAACTAAGCAACTAAAACATCTTAATTTATTTCTTTCATGGATTTACAGATATATTTGTATCATTTTCAACCTTTATCACCCAATCCCCATTTTCCCTCATTTCAAGCTTTCTCCTTCCCCACCTATCTCCCTTCTGCCCTCATGTCCTTCTGTGTATGGCTCACTATGGCTCACTAAGTCCCATCCTGTTAGTGACAGGTGTCTGGCAAAGTAAATAAAATATTTAAAAATATTTTGGCAGTGTTGGGAATGGAACCCTTGGTCATCCTAGCTACATCTCCAGCCTTTACTTTTTAAAAAATTTTTTGAGTTTCATATATAAATACAATGAATTTATGCCATTTTGAGCCCTTATTACCCAATCACATCCCTATTCCTTTTCCAGCTACAAACTTTCTTCTACCCAACCAGTCTCCTTCCTATTTTGATATCTTTGAGTATGTGTGTGTGTATGTCCCATTGAGTTTCATCTGGGTTGCATTTAAGGGCCTTGCACTTATTGGAGCATGGGGCGATATGTCAGCAAGTATACCACTGAGGAAAGTAGCTCCCTTTCCCCTATCTGGGATTAATCAACAGTCTCTCAGGGAGGTGTGGCCCCCTTTTAATTTTATAGTCAGAAAAAAATGGCAAACTTTTAAAAAAGTCTAGAAGAATGGTAGCCCAATTCAAATGCATAGTCACCAATAAGAAAACTGTTTTGAAAGCTGTGAATATCAGAATCACAGCCCTGGAATTTCAAAGTACCTTCAAGTGCATCTAGTTTCAATTGCACAAGACAACAGAAATCTTCTCATTGACTTCCTGACAAACCTGTTCAGGCAACTTTTCCTTAGAGACTATGTTTAAGGACCTCACTTACTTCTGAAAATATAATCATATTTATAAGACCATCAATTTATGTGTTTATGTAACTTCTTTTTTCTCCTGTGACTCTGAAAGGGCAATTGCATTTATCTGCATTTGCCAGATAAGAATCCTGAATTACCATAACCACTGCTGTTGCTATTACTACTATTAGTAATAGTAGTTCCCCACCTCCTTCTCGTCCTTTTTCTCCTCCTCATCCTCCTCTTTTCATCTCTTGAAGCTTTATTCTTACCCCTCTAAATTACTTTTGACTCTTTTATTGAAATCAATTTACCATATTACAAAGTGTTTCTGTTTGTGGATTTGTTTATTTCATTCTGTTGTTCTGTCTTTTTGCTCCAGTTTCATATGCTGTGAGTGTGTGTGTGTGTGTGTGTGTGTGTGTTTCGGTGGGTGTGGGTGCATTTCCATGTGTACATGTGTGTACCTGAGTGAGAAGACCCAAGGTAAATATCAGGAATCGTTCTTGCTTGCTCTTCCAAATTATTCTTTTTGACACAGGGTCTAATCAAATTTAGAGGTTCCCAGTAGGGCCTGCCTGGCAATCAGCTTGCTCTGGGTGATTGTCTATTAATTATACAGGATAAAAATATAGATACATACCCTCAAGATTTAGCCCAGATCTGACAAAATCTAGGAAAGTGACTTCTTGTGGGGGTAAAATCAATAACCAATAATACTGCATGCAATCGAGGTTCCTTGCCTGTCACTCTGAGGTTTATCCTATCCAGTATTAATTGAGCTTATGCTGGCCTTGCTAGAAGGCCAGTCCCTTTCTTTGCTAATTCATGTAGCCTTTGGTCCCCCAGGAGACATGTTGAAGTGTAGCATTACATGCTAGTGAGGCCCATTGTATGGCAAGCATGGCAAAAGTAGGGAACTAAAGATTTGATTCCCCTTGCTGCAAAGCCTGGCAGTGTCCACATTGTTTTCAAAAACTAGTGGTTATTTAATAATGCATAAAATAGCCAGGATAATATAGTTATTTGCTTTGCAAAATCATTTTTTTTTGCAACACAGCTTCAATGTCAGAGCAGTTACTGAATTTTGTTTCATTTCCTAAGAGATGTGACACAGTAGATTAACTGTGGATATCAAAATGCAGAGGTTCCCTTAGAGTTATCAGCTGCTTTGTTCCATTCTCTTCCCACAACTCCATGCTCTGCCTTGGGAAAGCGTTTGTTTATTTCCAATGCAAGGTCCAGTCCCAGACCCATTTGGAATTTTCAGTGTCATGAAAATGCAAACGGCAGGAAAATTTTGTTTAACCCTTTGGGATGGTGTCTATAAGTTAGCCAAGATTCAACTCATTTAGATCTGTGTCCAAAAATGCCCACCCCCAGTCCCATCACAGGTTCCATGAGGAAAGTCGAGGACATCACAGATGGATTTTCATCCTAGCTGAGGAAGGCAAAGAAACCAATTACAAAGGAAGTCCAAGCCAGAAAAGACAGTGGGAGTTCTATGAGGCTGCCAGTTGGGCTCAGGACTAGATCAGAAACCTTCCTTACCCTAAATGTCAGGGCTAGCTGAGAATAGAATCAGCTCAGTAGGTTTGAGGACAGTGGAGGTACTGGCCACAGGAGCCAAGGCATTTAGGTCTTGTTCAAACTTGCCTGGCATCTTGCCTAGTGCAGAGCCACCTATTTCCAGGAACGGGATCTCACAACTCTGCAGGAGGTTCCCTGAGTTCTCCCATGCCTAATCTGCTAGCTGCTGTAACTGGCACTTCCCTTTTCTGCACTTGGGGCCTTCCCACTTCCCAAGGGTTGGGGGTGGGCAAAGCATGTTCCAGTGAGAGAAATGCCAAACAGCTGTGCTTGCCCCTTCTGTGGGCTTGACTGTTTTCCCAGAATCTGACCAGAGGGGTTCCGTGAAATGATTTAGAAAAGCAGTTGGTAGGTTCTGTTAGAAAGTTAGTCAGAATCGTATCTACCAGCAAATTTATTATGGTGGATGAAACCGGCTTGCAGGGTTGCATTCCTGTTCCAGTTCTGACCGGCTCTCCCCATCACAATACTACAGATGGGGGGGGGGCTAGCAGATAAAGTTAGTTCTTTGTGTGTGAGAGAGTTAGAGGAAGGAAGGAAAGAAGGAATGGAGGGAGGGAGGAAAGGAGAGAAAGAAGGAGGGAGGAAGAAGGAAGGAGGGAGAAAGAAGGAAGAAAGGAAGGAGGAAAGAAGGGAGGGAAGAAGAGGGAAAGGAACGGAGGGAGGGGGAAAGAAAGAAAAAGAAAAGAAATATAGAGGGGAAAGCAAAGTCTAGTGTATGTTTGCTACCACCTGACCATTAAATGTTATACCATTCTATTAAGCTTAACCTTGTCTAGTAAATTCTCAAGACAACAAGCACATTACTCTTTAGAGTTCTAAAAAGTGTTTCTAGAAGATAATACGGTTTTCGGAGATAAAACTTAGAAAGACCTCTAAGGCCCACACCTGGATATAGAGACACATTGGAGCCTTTTAAAACTGTATTCGTCTGTGTCATCAGACCTGAGATTAGTCTCAGTCTGAGATGCTTACGCTTAGCTCCCAATGTGGTCTGAGATTTTGACCTTTGCCAAGTGGCATTTTCTATTATAGGCATCAGGGTCTCTACCTGTAAACTGAGAGCAGTAAATCATATGCTGAGAGGTACCACCCAGTTTAGATATTCTTTCAGCGAGATTAGATTTATCTTCTGATTCAAACTGAAATTGCTTGCCTGGAATGGCTCAAGTTTCTCATTCCTACCAATATTCATGTGAACTCCATTGTGATTTGTCACCCTGCAGTACTACGCATCTCCTCTGATGGGGAATCCTACAATTTTTCCAAATCATTAGTAAGATAGTCAGTCACTCTGTCTTGATGATTATTACAAATATTCCATTCTTAGGCTAAGCCATGTTGAATGACTAATTAAGGGTGTTAAACCTTAAAAAGAGGGAAGAGTGGAAATCCATTTTTTTCATTGTCATGACAGGATAGTCATGATACATCTCAGTTATTTTGATAACTTTAGATTGCATATATCAAACTTGGAGTTAGATACTCTCAATAGTCTTATCTAATTCCTATCTCCTCGCCCAGATAACAGAAGTGATCCTATGTACCCTTTATTTAGTGTTTGGTTGCTCAGAATATATTCATGTTATAAATCTCTCTTTAAAAAGATTTCATATTTGTTTCTTTGAGAAAAATGATAGAAAAGGAATGAGAGGGCAAATGACAGAGGGAGAGAGGATAGGAGAATTCACATGCTACAGCGCATTTTGACCTTCCACCATGTAAACTGCAGGAATGAAATGTATGTCACACAGGTGCCATCTCAATAAGCCATTTCACTGGCCCAAGTCCCTCTTTGTAGGGTGGGTAATAGTGTCCCATCTTGAGATATACTGGAAAAGATACCATACGGTCCTTGTTCTCCAAGTCCAATTTTTCTTTTCTGTGTAATTCTCAGTACCACACTCAGCTAACTCTATCTCTGCCTAGATTTCTATGTGGACAAAATGTAATCAGAATGAGTTTTTATTAGTCTATGTTAAGTCTCAATAAGTTCCCTCACACACTCTTATTATTTGCTTATTTGTTTAGACCTTTTCTTTTTTTTTTTTCTTTTTTCCACTCATACAAGTTTGTTAGGTACCCCATTCCCCTCCCTTAGACTTTTTCATTTTAAGTGACTCTATAGGCACAATTAACTATGAATTCCTTGTCACAGGCTAGATTCTGCTACTTGAATCTTGCTCACTTTTTTCTTCGGAACTCATGGAGTCTTTAAATCTTCTTAATAGATTGCATTTGCTCTTCTTGGTCCTTGACCTTTACCCAAGAGTTTCTGTAATGTGGGTTGGTTAGACAGATCATTTCTTAACCTGCCTAATGTCTGCTACCTTGATACCATCCCTCCATTGTGACAATGCTGAGTCTGGTAATGTACAAAGCCTGTTTCTCTGAGAGATGAAATACCACATAACAGCTATGTATGAGAAGTACTTCAGCTGACAACTCATTTAGACCATTGACCAGATCATGTTAATTTTTGTTCTTATGTTTACATCTCTCAAATGTGCTTGAAAAATTAATTTGAAAATATGGATTCTCAAACTGAGGTGATAATAAATTGCTTTCTGATTATTTAGTAATTGTTATTAACATCTTTCTGTAGAACTTCTCACATATACCACCAACCAACATGATTCACCTCCCCCATCAACATTCTCTTTGGAAAAGTTTAGAATCCCCATTGTGGCAATACTGATTTCGGATCTCACACTATATCTTTTCAGATCTATTTTCTTGTTCTCATTCTTGTTCTCTACTTAATAATGAGTGATACACTGGTCTAAGCAGGCTTGCTTTTAAGAGCCATCATGACATATTGTTTTTCTCCAAGTTGGGCTTTTGATTTGTTTTTGTCCCTTTGTTTTTCATGACACCTGTTGCTTTTACTTTGAAAGAGACAGGCTGTGATGATTGAAACCAGTTGATCCAATGTGATTCAGACAAACGAAAACATTAAGTACCTGTTACATCCAGGGCATCTTGAGAAAAGAGGAGATCCATTTTACCTTGGGCACCTATGTGAGGTAAAGGTGGTCTTCAGAGAGTAGAATAGGCTGTGTGGGTTCACAAATGGAAGTGATTTGACTCTTGGCTAATTTACTACACCTCTGGCCATTTTGTAATATCTGTCTTTTCTCACATTCCCTGATATTGTGCTATTTGATACAATTTTTATGATGGTTTTGTTTCTTTGTGGCTAAGTCTTCCCGCTTATTCTCTCTGCAGTTTCTCAGAGACTTGGTCTTCTATACTTTGCCTTTGTATTTAGTTCATGAGTGTATATATGTTGCCCATTTCCCTCTCAAGTTCTAGTTCAAGGACTTCATAGACATTCTTATGGCATGCATTGCCATCCTTTTATTCCCATAAATCAAAATCCAGCTCATGGGGTGATGGTGAATATGATCAAAGCATGTTATATGCATATAAGAAAAATGTAGTGATGAAGTCCATTATTCTATATAATACAAGATAGCAAATTATTTGAAACAAATTATAATTATACTTTTCATTGTAGTTAACAAAGTATGATTTGTTTGTAAGATGGAAACTCTCATAACTGTCTTAGACTGTTTTATTACTGTCATTTATCTGCTACCTGCATAGTTAACTAGTTGGCAAGTTTTCTAGATTTTGTTGAGAATTAAGACATTTTAAAGCTTCTTGTAACCTAAGAGTTTATCTAGGATGGAAGAGACTAGGTTAATTTCTTTTTGGTTAGTTCCTAATCTTATCTATAAAGATCTCTAAGAAGTTCCAGATTTTGCAAGTCAACATTTCTTCATGGAAGGGCAAAGAGGTACCACAATTTCTTGAGGGACTATGGAGGGTTAATGCTGTCTGTGGGAGGAGAAACTACTTTCTTCGATGGTATAGCTACTGATAAATTGTCCATGCTCCAGCAAGTATCCAGGCACATGATAATGCATGCAACCCATATGCATATACACAGCACACATAAAGACATAACAGTAGGAGGAAGATTGGTTGTAAAGAAGATATTCAGTGGGATCAGATAATACAATGTAAAAATGGCTTAAATTCATTGTATTCATGCATGAAGCTTCTTAAAAATAAGAAAATGTCTCTTCTCTGTTACTTGTGTGAAAAAACATTCTATCCTAAAGCATAGATAAAGTTCATAAGGTCTAGAAACAAATGCTGGTTCGATCTCTGGGTAAATAGCTTAATTACTCTGTGCAGCATTTGTAAAATGGAAATAGTATTTACAGGTATATAATCACAGAGATTAAACGAGAGAGAACCGTAAAGCTCTCGGCATTACCTAGAGTCTGTCTCATCACCTCAGTTCAAGACCCACTGCTGGTACTCTCCCTGATGTTTCCATGCTTACTGTTAAATCTTGTCTAGTCTTTCTAGTATGGGAACTTAAGACTCCATTGTCTTCAGCTCTGGGATCCTATTCTCCTACTTATTTAAGGAGTTCTAATTGAACCATAATTTCAACAATTTCTCAAAAGCATTTCTGTAAGTGTTAATGCATCAGATTAGAATTAAGAAAGATGAGACAGAGAACTAAATGCATGTGAGGTGACCTTACAAACACTTTGTTGGGTTTAAGAGGCAAAGGAAAATGGCTGTAAATTAGTCTACTTTATTCCATTTCAGAAAGAGAGGCTTGTTAGTTTACTTGTGGGATTGGAGAACTTAGATAACAATAGACCTTAGTTTAATGCCCCGTTTGTATTCCCACTTGACAATAAATCTTGGTCTTGTGTTGTCAACAAACAGTTTCCCCCTTGGGTGCCCTAGTATATATGCAGAATTAGAAGGGAAACCCTAAGAGATTGAAAACTGCATAAGAAGAAGAAATTTCTAGCACTGTATGGATATCTGAAGGAGTGGGACTAACTTTGACATTGTTGAGAGAAGGGCTGGGACAAATGGCAACTTTCCAAGAGTAGAGGGAAGAACAAGGAAAGGCAGAGGGAAAAGGTTGCCTAAGAATCGATGGTTCAAATTTCTTGGCTGATTGTTTGACATAAAAGAATTGAAACCTTATGAACTGTTTGCTAAGACAAATCAGTGTTTCTTATAGTTACCTCTAGGGACAGCTCTTCTCTATTTAGTTATCCTGTCAAAGCAGAAAGAATTTTAGAAGTATACGTGTATGTAATAAAAAAGAAACTGAGGCCTCCACAGGAAAGCAAAAAGTTTAATATTCTCCTCTGTGATTTGGTCCAAAAATAGTATAATGAACCTCATTCAACTGACTTGCATGTGTGTGTGCGCGCACATGTGAGCACAGGACACCAATGGATGAGTTTTATTATCTTACCCATACTATCTAAAGAAAATAATTCATTTGTGGACTTAAGACCAAGAACCAGAGGTTTGATCTTTTTCAGTTTTAGAGAGCAGCAACACTGGAGTTGGACGTCTACTTTGACTAACCTTTTTTCTTACGCTTTGATGAAGGCAAAACCTTGATTCATGATGCATGAGCCTGGGTCTCTGAAACCTGTAAGAAATATTTTGTTCATTGAACATGTGAACAAATTACTTTCCAGTGGTTGAAATTGAAACTGACATGAGGCTTCAAGAACATCTATGTTTAATTAGATATAAAAACCATAAAATTAAAAGAGAAGTCCCACCTATGAAAATAATTTATTGCCTTCCAACATTCTCCTAAGTCTTGCCATCATTTGTCTGCATTAGCAGTGTTGCTTCCCAGATTTTTCCAAGGAAGCCCTGAAATTTAAGCTTAGTTTGGAAATAATCAGCCAGAGCAGTTCCCAGAGCAGCCTGATGCTATGGAATCAGGAAGTGTGCTGACCTCTAACAATGTTAGCCTCTCCGCAAGAGGAATACTGATTAAATACTGTCTGTAATAATGTATTTCTCCCAGAATGCGACTAAAGTGTTAGAATATAGGGAGAGAAACATGAGAGGAAAACCTTGAGATATTTTTTTGGATTTGGATTTTAAATCTGGATCTTAAATCCTTTTCTTCATTCTGGTCCTAGGATTCCTCATTTGTAAGGTGAGAAGCTGGGAATTGATGACCAGGTTGGCAGAGAAGAATGAGGAATTAGAATGCTGTTCATTAAATAAAAATAGATTGGTGATTTGTCAACACACTTTGACCTTTCCCATTCCACAATATATACATATACATATGTATGCATAATATACATATACTGCTTTTCCTCTCAACTAATCAGTGTGGTCTTGTGGGATGAGGATTGAATTAGGCCTTTTAATATGTGGATCTCATTCCAGCTAGTTCTTGAAGCTCAAGGTAAGTCTTTTCCTTTCTCTCATTTCCCCTCTGTGCAGAGTAAGAGGGTTAGGTTTCTTATTGGTTCCCCACCAACAATGTATGCATATATGTGCATGTGCGAGTGAGTGCGCGCGCACTTGTGCGTGTGTGTGTGTGTGTGTGTGTGCGCGCGTGTGTGTGTGCATGCATGTGCACAGAGAGAGAGAGAGAGAGAGTGAGAGAATTCAACACAACTAAATGGCTTTCACTAGGACAGAGCTGTGCAGGTGATTCTGCCATGTATTTAGTGCCCAGGTTTAGTATTCTGACTAGCATGGCTCCTTGGCCCTAACATTTCTGTCATTCTAACATAAATGAGCACTCTCCAGGTGCCCTTTCAGGCCTTCTGTGCTCTGCTACTGCTGTTGTTGCGCTGATGGCACAGAAATGAATCCAACAGCTTGCCCTTTTCCAGAAGAGTCTTTAAAGGGCAGGGAGTGTGTAATAGGCACAAAGACACTCTGCGGTGCCACCACACTGCTGGTCGCCCAGACAGTTTCCCAATTATTGCCTATGTGAGTTATTGTTAAACTAGAAAGTTACCTGATTAATTTAATTGATCCTTCGCTTTTCAACATCTCTTCTGTGATAGGTTACCTGCTGCTTATCTCGATTGGTTGAAGAAGCTAATTGAAGGTTGAATTCTTTACCCTGATAAGATCAGGGAAGGAACAGAGGACAGCCTGATGCTTGCTTTTCTGGGTTGGTTTAGTAAACATGGAGAATGGCAGGTCAAATATGTCCACAGAACAAAAGCTGGGAGCTGGCACTGAGGAGGCTGAGCCTTAACAGAAAAATGGTATCTATACCTATCCCTGTACCTGTATCTTTATCCATCCATCTATCTATGTATCTATGTATCTATGTATCTATGTATCTATGTATCTATCTATCTATGTATCTATCTATCTATCTATCTGTCTATCATCTATCTGTCTCTCTGTCTATCATCTATCTATCTATCTATCTATCTATCTATCTATCTATCTATCTACCTACCTACCTACCTACCTATCTATCTCAGTAGTTCTCAAGCCTAAGGACTTTTATTATACTCTTAAGAAACCTTTTTTTAATACATTTTTTATTATTATTTCACCTCATACAAACTTAATAGGTACACCAGTTCCCTCCCTCCCTCCTCCTCCCCCCGAAACCCCTGCACCCCCTTCCCCTTGCCCCACCCTCCCCATCCGCAGTGCCTCCTGCCCCAATTCCCAGAGAGTCCTTTCTTGTGCATGCCTGACTCTCCTCTCGGCCCTCCTCTCCGATGACGTATAAGGACCCAGTGGCATTTCCCTGAACCCTTTCCCATGTTCCCCTCAAGCATAGGAACACTACTGTGGCTGCCAATCCCTTGCCTCCAAGGATCTTGGTGCCTTTAGCAGATGCTAGACTTTGTGAGGTCAATAGTGTGTTGGACATTGCGCAGGGCATGCAAAGTCCAATTATGATTGCTTCGGCCCTAACTTGGGTGGAGTATCTTGCAAATCATTGCTCCTCCCATCCTTTTGCTCTTACACTCTTACCACCCCCTCTTCCGCAAATTTCCCTGAGCTTCAGGCTGGGCTAGTTCTAGGTGGTTGATATAGGGTCTCTGAAGTTCTGGATTGTGGTTTCTTGATTTTCTTTTGCAGTTTTGCTGCTCCTGCAATGCCCTTCACTACATCCTGCTGGGCACTGTATGTCACCCCCTGGCCAGAGACAAAATGCTGTTAGAGTCTTGTGATAAAAGCACATTCAAAGGTAGATGTAATAAAAGTGGGAAACCATAGTAAGGGAGGGGTCTATCACCCATTTGTAAAATGGTTACTTTTTATCTGCCAGACTATATGCCCTCCTCTTTTGGTGAGATCACACCCCCTCAGTAGTAAATGATCAGGAACAAAAGTCTGTGAGCTTAATCAGATGTCTCATTACTTATTTGGGTCCTTGGTGGAGGCCTATTTTCCCTGCAGTAACATGGTCCCTTCTCTCCTTGTTTCTGGTGTGGCCCTCCTACCCCATCCCTCCTGTTCATAATCCTTGGAATTACTTTCTCTAGGTGGGCTGGGTGGGTTTGGTACTAGGAGCCACCTATTAGGGAGTACATACGGCACTTAGTTTTCTGTGTCTGGGATACTTCACTTAATATAATTGTTTCTAATGACATCCATTTCCTGGCAAATTCCAGTAATTCATCATTTTTGATGGCTGAGTAGTACTCCATTGTATAGATGTACCACAGTTTCCTTATCCACTCGTCAACTGTTGGACATTTAGGTTGATTCCATGACTTTGCTATTGTAAACAGTGCTGCTATGAACATGGTCGAGCTTGTGCTATCGAGGCGAACCTTACCCACAGAATGGGAGAAAATCTTCACTAACCACATATCTGACAGAGCTCTACTGTCCAGAGTGCACAAAGAACTTAGAAAATTAAACTCCAAGGAAAACACTGGCCCAATTAAAAAATGGGCCCTGGAACTTCAAAGAAACTTTACCAGGGATGAAATTAAAATGTCTAACAATTATCTTAAAAAATGCTCCACTTCCTTCGCCATCAGGGAAATGCAAATCAAAACTTCCCTGAGATATCATCTCACCCCGGTCAGGATGGCAAAAATCCACAATACAAACAACGACAAATGCTGGAGAGGATGTGGAGAGAGGGGAACTCTCCTACATTGTTGGTGGGAATGCAGGCTCATACAGCCACTCTGGCGAGCCGTCTGGAGATTCTTAAAGAAATTAAAGATTGAAATGCCATATGACCCTGCTATCCCACTTTTGGGAATAACCCCCCAAGAAGTGGGAATGCTTCTAATTGTTCCCCATTGAGCATAATCCTCGCTGTGGGCTTGTTGTATATAGCTTTTATTCTATTGATAAAGGTTCCTTCCATTCCCACTGTCTCTAGCGTTTTGATCATAAAAGGCTGTTGGATCTTGTCAAAAGCTTTTTCTGCATCTATCGAGAGTATCATGTGGTCTTGGACTTTGGACTGGTTTACATGATGAATTACATTTATTGATTTTCGTATATTGAACCAACTTTGTGTGCCGGGGATGAAGCCTACTTGGTCCCCATGAATGATCTTTTTCATATGTTTTTGAATCTGATTTGCTAAGACTTTGTTGAGAATCTTTGCGTCTGTGTTTATCAGGGAGTTCGGCCTATAGTTTTCTTTTTTAAGTGAATCTTTATCAGGTTTTGGGATTAAAACGATATTAGCTTCATAGAAGGAATTTGGTAGTGTTCCTTCCTTTGCTATTTGATGGAACAATTTAAGGAGTATTGGTGTTATTAACTCCTTAAATGTCTGGTAGAACTCTGTGCTGAATCCATCTGGTCCAGGGCATTTTTTGGTGGGAAGATTCAAGATTACTTCCTCAATTTCCTTATATGTTATAGGACTATTTAAATAATTCACAACTTCCTGATTCAATTTAGGTAAGTTGTGTTTACTTAAAAATTCATCCATCTCTTTTGTGTTGTCAAACTTCACACAGAGTATAAGTTTTTGAAATATGATGTTATAATTCTCTGGATTTCTTGGTTATCAGTAGTAATAACTCCATGTTCATTTCTAATTTTGTTAATTTGGGTTTTCTCTCTCTTGCTTTTGGTTCGTTTAGCTAGGGGTGTATCAATCTTGTTGATTTTTTTCAAAGAACCAGCTTTTTGACTGGTTGATTTTTTCTTTCGTTTTCTTAATCTCGATTTCAGATATTTCTCCCCTTATTTTGCTAATCTCCTCTCTTCTACTACTTTTGGGATCAGATTGCTCTAGTTTCTCTAAAGCTTTAAGCTGCATTGTTGTTTATTATTTTGATGTAGGCATTAAGAGCTATGAACTTACCTCTTAGAACAGCTTTCATTGTGTCCCAGAGATTTTGGTAAGTTTTATTTTCATTATCATTTGCTTTCAGTTAATCTTGAATTTCATTTTTCATTTCTTCCTGAATCCAGTTCTCATTCAGCATCATATTGTTAAGTTTCCAGGAGTTAGTGTATTTTCTCTTGTTTGATATGTTGTGGATGTCCAGCTTTAGGCCATGGTGGTCTGATAGCGCACAGGTTAGAATTTCAACTTTCTTGTATATGTGTAGATTCATTTTGTGGCCCAATATGTGATCTATTTTGGTAAAGTTCCGTGTGCTGCTGAGAAAAATGTGTATTCTTTGGTGCGTGAGTGAAAAGTTCGATAGAAATCTGTAAGGTCCATTTCTTTCAGGGTTTGATTAAGGTCCAAAGTGTCTCTGTTAAGCTTTTGACCTGTTGATCTATCCTATGTTGAGAGGGCGGTGTTGAAGTCCCCAAGAATTATCGTTTGGGGGTTGATTTCTTGCTTTAGACGCTGTAGGGTTTTCTTAATGAATGTGGAGGGGCCCGTATTGGGTGCATATATGTTCAGTATTGTGAAGTCTTCCTGGTGAATTGTTCCTGTGACTAAAATGTAGTATCCATCCGTGTCTCTTATAATTTTCTTTGGTTTGAAGTCCACTTTTTCTGATAGCATAATGGCTACCCCTGCCTGTTTTCTGCTTCCATTTGCTTGTAGAATTGTTGACCAGCCTTTTATTTTTAGAGCGTGCCTATCTTTTGTGGTGAGATGGGTTTCCTGCAGGCAGCAGATTGATGGATTGTGATTGTTAATCCAAGTTTGTAATCTGTGTCTCTTGATCGGTGAATTAATTCCATTAACATTTAGTGTTATAATGGAGAAACTATTGTTAATTCCAGACATTTATTATGTTTAGTAGCTTTTATAAGTATATTGCTTCACTTTTAATGGTGTTATATTTGCCTTCTGTTCTCCTGGATATGCCTGTTTTTTTCTTCACGCTTGAGTATCATTTCTAGCATTTTTTGAAAGCCTGGTTTGGTGGACATGTATCCCTTCAAGTTGTCTTTGTGCTGGAAAATTTTTCTTTCTCCCTCGATCATGACGGATAGTTTTGCAGGGTAAATCAGCCTGGGTTGACATTTTTGCTCATTCAATACTTGAAGTATGTCTCTCCAAGGTCTTCTTGCTTTTACTGTTTCGACTGAGAAGTCATTTGTTATTTTAATAGGTTTACCTTTAAAAGTGACCTGTTTTTTCTCCCTTGAAGCTCTCAGCACCAGTTCTTTATCTTGAATGTGGAGTGTTTTAACTATTTGCCGTGGCGTGCTACTGTTTTGGTCGTGTCTGTTTGGGGGGCGGAATGCCTCTTGTATATGGATGGGCCTCTCTTTTTTTAGATGAGGAAAGTTTTCCTTGATGATCGTTTGAAAAATTTCGTCAGGGGTGGTATTTTAAGATTCTTGCTCTGGTATTCCATGAATACGCATGTTAGGCTTTTTCAGGGTGTCCCATATCTCTTGGATATTTCTCTCAAGTATCTTTTTGGCTTTAACAACCTCTTCCATTGAGCTGTTTAGTACTCCCACTTTATCTTCAAGATCTGAAATTCTGTTTTCTGCTTCGTTAGTTCTGTTGATAAGACTCTCTGTGGCATTCTGGGTTGAAGATAACTTGTCTTTTAGCTCAGTTTTAAACTCTGCTTGAGTTTGTTTTAACTTCTCTATGTCACTTTTTGTTTCTTGCACTGTTTTTCTCAACTCCTCCAGATGTCTGTTGTGTTCCTCTTCAAAGAGATTGATTCGATTATGTAATTCCTCCCGGATTTCCTCTTTCATAGTATTGAACATGGTAATGATCATATTTTGAAAGACTTTATCCTGGGTGAGGCTGTCTTGGCCTTTTTCCGCGGGTTTGTTCTTGTTGGAGTCTAACATTATGGGATTAATTTCTTCAGTGGGAAATTTGTTTATTTGAGTGTTGCTTCTCATGGATTTGCACTTTGACTTTGGCATTGTCATTTTAACTCTTAAGATCTCTCAATTTCACTAAACTGAATTATTTGGCCTGGGGTCCTGGTGGGCGGGCACGAGCGGAGACTTACCTAGGGCACGGGGTGAAGCCGGCTGGACCGCGCGCGCGTCCCTACCAGCGGAGCGGGGTGGGGTGTAAAGGGAGTATGAGGGCGTCGGCGTGGAGCTATTTAACCCGAGGGCAGCTGGGGCGGGGCCGGGGTGCAGGGGGAGGTCCTTCTCATCCCTGGGCCCCCCCCACTCGGCTCCGGCTGTATGGTGGGAGTCAGAGCCGGGTCCCTGTTGGCTGACCTGGGGTTCTGGTTGGCGGGGCCCGGGCGGAGACTTACCAAGGGCGCGGGGTGAGGCCCGGCTGGACCCCGCGGGGTGGGGTGGAAAGGGAGGATGGGGGCATCGGCATGGAGCTATTTAACCCGAGGGCAGCTGGGGCGGGCCCGGGCGCAGGGGGAGGTCCTCCTCTTCCCTGGGCCCCCACGCGCAGCTCCGGCTGGATTGTGGGAGTCGGAGCGGTGTCCCTGTGGGCTGACCTGGGGTCCTGGTGGGCGGGGCCCAGGCAAAGACTTACCAAGGGCACGGGGTGAGTCCCGGCTGGACCAAGCGCGCGCGTCCTGACCGGCGGAGCGGGGTGGGGTGTAAAGGGTCTTAAGAAACCTTTAAGGTCTGAAGTGCAGAGAGAAGTCTCAATACTGGCAGGAGGATGTGAGTCAGACTTGGAAATTGTTTAGAATTGTTTCAACTTCTTTTAGAATTCCTTCATGTTAATGAATACTATTCTTGAAGAAAACATTAAAGTTTTAAATCTGAAAAAAGAAACCTTTAAAAACTCCAAATTGACTTTCAATTGTATGAGATGTAACTATCGATATTGACTATACTAAAATTTAAAGCTAAAAACTTCAAAATGTGTTAATTCATTTAAAATAAGAGTAGTATACATTACATATTACCAACAAATAATATGTAGACCAGTTATAAGAAACGTAGATTTCCAAAGCCAAAAAAATAGTGAGATGCATTATTTTGCATATTGTAAATCTCTGATATTTGGTTTCATAGAAGATTATTTTTGTTTCCTTTCCAGTTGCCCCGATAAAATATCCAAGGAAAGTAACTGTAGGGAAAAAGAGTTTATTCTAGTTCACAATTCCAGTTATAATCAATCATGACAAGGAAGTCACAGCAGCAGACATCTGAGGGAACTGTACACATCTACAGTCAAGGACAGAAAGCAACAGATGAATCATGTATGATTTTCTGATTGTTCTCTCCATCTTTGTACAGCTTTGAACCTCAAACTTAGGGAATGATACCTCCCATTTTTAGGCTGGGTCTTCCTATGATCAACACATTTCTTCATAGGCATGCCCAGAAGCCAGTCTTCATCTACAGAATCCCTCTAAGGAGGCCCTGGAAGGCTGTTTCCTGCATGCTAGGTTTTCAGTTAATATTAACCGTCATAATGATTCATGAATTTTCATATCTGCTCCTTTACCTGATCCCTTGTGATATAAGTTGTTTGGGTCAATACATGTGAAGCAAATACAGCCTGACACAGGTATGTATTTTAGAAAGGGAAGACCTCAGTGACTCCCAGAATAGTCTCAAATACCATCAAAATTTGCATGTCATGCTTTCAGAACTGCTGTGCTGCATGAATGTGCTCTCTGCAAGATGTTCAGTACCCATCCTGTGAAGTCATGAGTGGAAATTATAGTCTCATTCCCTCACCCCTTCTTCAGTTAAATTAGTTGGGTGTCATGTGTTATATATGAGTAACTTGTTGGCAATTTAAAAATAAAGACTGGCTCTTGGGGTGATAGTTCGTTAGGTAAAGTGATTGCCATGCACTTTTTAGCACTTGAGTTATATACCCAGAACCCATGTAAGCACATGTCTGTAATTCCATCACGGGCAAGGCCAACACAGGTATATCCTTGGGATAGTCTATCATAATTTGTGAGCCACAGGTGCCAGTGATAGACTATGTCTCCAAAAAACAAGATGAATGGTTCCCAGAGAACTCTCTGAGGTTGAACTCTGTCTTCACATGCCCTCACAGACATGTGCACCTTCATATAACTCCACATGCACACATATGTACACACCCTTCCCCACACACACAACAAGTCTCTGCTTCTAAAAGAAGTTGAGATATGCTTATTTAAATCATAGATTATTACAAATCAAGGGTTTGGGAGCTTATCAGGGTCATTAAGATTCTACCCTAATGAGAGTTCACTAAAGGAACACTTTGCTTTCTTTTCTTTAAGGATGCGAAGTCTTAAAACATTGAGGAGGAAGGTTTGGGATTATATTTCATCCCTTCCTGGATAGCAAGAGGCATGTCAATCCTAGAGTGACATTTTTAGTGCTTGAAAATGGCATTGAATGACTTTAAAGATTTAACTTTACCCAGAATGGGGTTGGGGTGACATAGATTGCAGGAGCATTAGATTCAGTCTCCATTGAATTGTCTGATCACTGAAGGAGAGAGACAGGCCATAAAGGCAGGTTTCAATGATACACTTATATGTCATCTTCTTTAGAGCTAAACATTCGTCATTATTATTTCCTAGATTTACATCAGACCTTGATTCCAGGAGACAGCATCAGTGTCAAATGCCATGGAATCTAAGTGCCTTCACAACCCATCATAACTTCTACTTTCTCATAGCATAGAGAAGGAAATGGTGGTTCTTTCCCTTACAGTTGTTTTTGGTTTGATGACATCTCTTTGATGATATCACTTGGGTTTCTCTAGCCTTGGTTCTCACAGTTGAGAATGTTTTCCTCTAAGTTCTCTGATGAGTTGTTTGCTGTGAATCCTATGGATATGGATCAAGGGACAGTTGAACAATAACCAGGTGGATGTTCTGACTCTATTAACCTGTGAGCATGTACATAACCACTACCAGAGCTGTGGAGGAAGGGAGGATCCCTCACTTTGTCCTTATTTGATTTTTTTTGTCCTGCTGGACTAAACAGTAAGTAAAAGGCCTAGTCCTCAAGGCCTAGCGTTACACTCAATCATTTGGGCTAATTGGGTATATCCAATTTTATGGAGGAACTTTTCTCTGAGGTTAAAGCTGAATCCCTGAGAGAACTGAAATTCTACTACAATACTGATGGGAAGGTAAAATGGTTCAACTGCTGTGAAAAACGGGTTGCAGCTTCTCAAACAGTTAAACATACTGTTTCCCTATGAATCCGTATTCTACTCTTAGGTATATTTGTAAGAGAAATGAAAACATTGTCCACACAAAAACTTGTATATGAACCTTCACAGTAGTCATACTGCCAAGTGTAAATAATCCAAATATCAGGAAATGGATGGATGGATGGATAAGCAAAATGTGGTATATCCATTTAATTGAATATCATTCAGCCATAAGCAGGATTAAAATTCTGAGGCATGCTGCAACATGGACAGATCTCAGAAACTTCATGCAGAGTAATGAAAGAAGCCAGACTTAAAACGTCACATTGCACAATTCACATTTATATGAATAAAATGAAGTAGTTAAATAAATGCACTCAGAAAACATACTTGTGGTTACTAGGTACTCAGGAGAGGGGAGAAAAGGGAGTGACTGCTTCATGGGTAGAAGGTTCTCTTTGGAGGTGATGAAAATGTTTTGGAACTTGATACAGGTAATGTTTGCACAGCGTATCACATGCCCTAATTTCTATTGAATTAATCACTTCTAAATACTTCATCTGATGTTACAAGGATGTTACCTCAATTAAGAATTTCAAAACAAATGCACAAAATCTGATCAAGTTTCTGACTACTATATCCCTCCTTGCCTTGACTTCCTCATTAATCTTTGTGGAATCAGGAACCCAATTCTGAGTTGTGAATTCTCCCTAAGTAGAAAATGAACTTAGCATAGTTTGTAGGTATTTTGAGCAGTTACAACCATGGAAATGCCCACATGTAATGAATGAATGGCTGGCCATACTTCTGTCCTCACTGTGGGCTCATGGATAGCATGGGTCATGTCTTTTTCATCCTGAAATGCTAAGTGGTTAAGCATTCCTGGTATGTAGGAAATGTTCAATAGAATGTTGCATGAATGAAGAATGTGGTCATGGTGCTGCATAATTCATGTCTCTGACTCATCATAGTGTTACTTGTAATTGTACCCCCAATATATGCTTAAGACAGATCTGTGCACTTGAATAGTGAATGGAGATGAGATTTAGATATGTTTTGTTTATTTATTTTTAAATTTTTGGCTGTCTACACAATGGAACATTATTTGGGCTATGCAAAGGAATGAAAGAATGTCTCAATATGTTTATCATCACACATGAACCTTGTAAACATCATGTTAAGTGGGAAAAGCCAATTATAAAAGGTAACTACTAACATTTGATTACTTTTATTTGAAATTTTCAGAATAGGCAAATTCATACAAACAAAATAGATTGATGGTCATTGAGAAATGACAGACTAGTGGTTAGAGTAGTAGGAGCTGAAGTGTCCAGGGTTTCTTTGGCAAAAGATGAAATCTTTAAACTTGATGGGGTGATGGTTATATACATTCTGTGTCTACACTGAAATGGATTATATGGCAATTAAAAGCATTAGAAATTTATCTATCATAAGAATAAAGTTCACAATTTGGATCTAAGGAATATGTGCCCGTGCTTTGGAGACACCCATGCAAAATAAATGCCACAAGTACATTTGAAGTCCCCTTAAATTGGGTCTCCTTTATTGGAGCAGCTCATGTGAGTTTCCAGATCATTACCCATCTGTTGAGGGGCCAGGGGCAGAGTAGCTGCAAGCCAGACTGTGAAAGTCAAATGCCAAGAGTTGGGTAGCTAGAGATTGATAGTAATATGTGTCAGTAGAAAACCAGAATTTGATTTGCACATACCCAGTTGCCTGGCAGTTTGTGCCCTGACTGTGATATATAGAGCACTTCTGTTTTGTTGAAAAGGAATGAGCCAGCAGCCTAAGGATGGGCTTCTTGTGCAATTAGCAAGTCAGCAAGTCTAGCTTCAAATAAGCAGTTCCACATTCTCCTACTCCTTGAGACTGTTTCCTGAAAGATGATACACTGATCTATTGCTACAGGCCTATATGAGGAGTCAAAGGTGAGACTTCCTTGGTAGACAAGCATGGAGATATACACTGACTAATGTTGGAGGCCAGTGTCAGTTTTATCCCTAGTTTTTTTAGTATGAAAACACTCCCGTAGCATCATCCTAGTGGGCTGGCAGCTTGGGTATCATGATCAGCAGCTCCTATTTCTCAGGGAGGCAGGCTTAGCAGCCTGGAGAAGCACACAAGTTCCTGCGGCAGGGGTAAGAGAGGGAGAATTTCAAAGCCCTCTAAGGTCAGAAGAGAGTTGATAGGCTGCTCTGCTAACCCTTACTTTCTTTGAGTCCAGGGGCCAAGGGCAGTCAGAAGTACTCTTGAAAAACTAAGAAACAGACACCAGTTAAGGCATTGGTATACCTGGGCTTACAGATGAGGCTTCCCCCTAACTACAGCAATTGCAAATTGGAACGTATTAAAACTCACTTGTTAGTTGGAGGGACCTCTTTAATACTTGGAATTTGGTTAGAAAACAATTAAGGGGTTCCACACTGCTGGTGTGAAAAGATCACTATTTTTGTAATCAGAACAACCTGCAAGCTCCATTAAGTGTGGGTTAAATGCATGGTAGTGGGCATGATGCTTTATCTCCGTGAGGGTCAGTTTCCTCTCCTGTGACAGGAGATAGAAAAGAGCACCTTACAGGACTGCTATTCTAGAACAACAAAGCCTGGGCCCCATGCCTACCCCTCTGCTGCAGGTTTCCACCTGGCTTCTATAGTTTCATCCCTTCAGCACAAACTGTTGCATTTGTTGCTGTTTAGAGAAAATACTGATACTTTTGAGAAATTAGACATCCTGAGAGCTAAGAAATAGTTTGGGCCTTGTTATAAATGGTGTGGACCTCTGTAGGTTACTTTCTCTCACAAACCTCTAAATGAATGAGGAGTTTGGGCTTGATTGTTTCTTAAGGATATACTTCAATTTTGCTGGGTTTTAAAACTAAGTCCAGGTCAAATCGTGCCTGGCCTGGCTCGAGGAAAGGATGGACATAGTTATTTGGAATCTATAACTGTTTCCCGTGGCAAAGTTCCCCCTCTGACCACTGTTATTACATTGACCTTTTTGGAATGAGCCATGTAGCCTGCTTCTTCCGGTCCCTTTCCTTCTGCCCCTTGGTCACCTTGCCCTAAGCTTTCTAGCTTACGTGTATCTAATGTAATCACATTTTCCTATATAGAAAAAAATAAGAACTGTAGCAAAAAGCATCTCCACTCTCCACTGTCCCAGAGAGATCTGATCTGCTTGCCAACTTCCCTTTCCCTGAAGGCCCCTGGCCCACACACAGCCACTTGATTTATGTCTAAGGCTTAGCCCAGCTATGGTGAAAATTTACGCCCAGTTATCATCTTTTCTTTGTATTTTCAAGTGGTTTGCACTCATAGCATGCACATATATCCTGGAATGCAAAATGAAAAATAGTCTCATGAGAAGCTTAAAGAGAGGCATACATGAAAACACTTTAGAGCATGCTGTCCCCAGTTCTCAGTGCAGGTAAGTTATGCCCAGTGTGATTGCAGACAGGGACCTTTTCAACATTAAGGCCCTGAAGAGTCAGGTGTGATACATAATATGCAAAGCATAAAATTTGGTGCTGGAAGACTGAATGTTTCTATTCTCGTGGCTACATTTATTAGCAGCATGACCTTGAGTAAGTTACCATCTGTGACTCCCTGGTCTTCCCTAGAAGATGATAATGATGCCTACCTCATAGCATTGCAGTGAAGATAACAATCAGTTGCATTTAAGGGAAGCTTAATAGCTAATGAGATTGGGGACTGACATCCTGCAATTCTGGATTTGAATACACACTGCTACTAGTAGTAGTCTCTCCGAACCTTAGTTTTCCTATCTGTACAATGAATTTAGACTTTTCATTCCAGATGAAATGAGGTAATTCCTATGACATGGAGTAAATATTCATTGTTAATTAACTGTTTGAGTGTTATTGTTTGCCATTTAAGTAGAGTTCCTAACAATTCTAGAAAGCATGCTGTTCATTCCTCTGTTTAATTCCACAAATACCTTACATATGGGATTCCTGGGGAAAAACACTGAATATTTTTTACCCTGGTTTTAAAATTTCAAAGGAAAACAACCCAACACAATGACTCAATGGGTAAAAGTACTTGCTATGCAAACCCAAGTGCCAGAGTTTGTTCTTGAGATTCCACAAGGTGAAAGGAGAGAAGTGAGTCCTGAAATCTGTCCTCTGATAACTACATGTTGGTAGCGACATGCATATGCCCTCCCTATGAAAAACAAATAAAAATCCTGCACTTTTCAGGTAAGGAAGTATCTAGCAATAAAAGGAGACAAGTTTCTTATGGAAACAGTTTGCCTAAAAATAGTGCTACATCTTTCCATAGAAAGTTGTCCATAGTCTACAAAACCATCGAACCACTTATCAAAAAGCAGCATTTCCATCAATAGCAACAATTAGAATCATATACTTGCCAAATAGAAAATACTATATTTAGCTAGCTGTCTCAAACAGGACTCTAGGACATTTTTGTCACATTGACAGACACTAGTAAACACAACTTAATGTTTTTGTTATAGTATTTTTTTTACAATAAAGTCCATTATCCAAAAGTTTCAGTTATTCCATCCCATATGGCTAGTGCTTTGAAAACTCCCGGACAGTGTGGAGTAATTTTTTGCCTTTTTACGGAAATCGTTTAGCATATCAAATTGAACAAATTTTATGGGTCACTTGGTTTGTGACTTCTTTTAGGTGGTACTGAATATCACCAGGAGATCAGGTATTTTGTTGCAAAAATAAGGGACGGTTTGAAGCAGAGAAGAGTTATTTCTCTTGCATAGCATCTCACTTCACTTTTGCCGTCTGTCTCTTGGCCGCCATTCACTCTTCATTTTGGGGAAATATGGAGGAAGTTTCCATCCACATCCCATTTCTCTAACCCTGCTTTGACCCTCACAGTCTATTCCCATTAGTGACTTCACTGAATATTTCAGGTTCAGTCTTCACTTCAGCATTGACCAAATTATTACTCATTTGGGACGTTTCAGTTTCTGTGTTTTAAACACACTGAAATGTGAATGAAGCAGTTATACCTTGTGTTGGGAGCTTGCCAAACTTTGTCTGGGTCAGTATAAACTATTTGAGATTCACCAAAGTTCTGTGCCTTGCAAAGCTAATTACGAAAGGTTCAGTGGAAACCTTCTTGCTGATTTGAACTAGTACTAAAATAGCATGCCTTGTGGATCACCCAGAACCCCAAAATCTGAAACCTGGAAATCAAATGGTGTCAAAATAACCTCCATAGGCATACATTTTACTTACATGGTAAATGAAACTATCCAGGGCCTTATTATATCAGAGGGAAGGTTCTCTTGCATCCAGAAATATTTCTGAGGGACTCTTAATTCTTTCCTTCCTAAAAAAATATATATGTGACCAAACTGAGGAAACACACTAATGGGGCCTATCACCTGACTGCAGATGCTTGCATACAGGAAACTCTGAGACATGAATGGAAATCACTGTTAGCTTTTGGTTGATGTGTCTACTTAAGTATATTCCCCTGATTGAGTAATTCAAACAGGGTCCTGGCATTTCATAATTGGGAGCAAAACAAGCCAGGTTTTCTACATCATGTAGTCCCTCATTTTGTTTTCTTTTGCTTTGCCTTGGTTTGTTTGATCAAGGGCAAACACTCCTTTTCTTTCTTTCTGAAAGACTAAGTTGTCCAATAGATGGTATAGGATTGCTTTCAGATGGGATGTCTCCTGCCATAGCCAAGGACACAAATTAGAAGCGAACCCATTTCCCTTGGTTTCCAGATTCTTAATTAGATCAGCACTAGAGGGCACTCTTATGATGCCCCAAAAAGGTATATTTTATTAAAATCTGGTCCCCATGGGAGCAAAGGGAGGAGTTAGCAGGGTAGTTTGTGAGGATCACAGGCAACAGACAGCTTAGGGTAGCCACCTGCCAGTGAGTATTACCTTATTTGCCAGCAGAAAAGAAAATTCTGACTTGAAAAGAGCTGCCCAGCTGTCTTTCTATTCACTTTGTTTCCAAAACGTGCTAGGGGTCTCAGCAGCGAAGGGACCAGGTCTTAAGCATTATTTCTCAAAGGAAAAGAATACTATACAGAATTACTAATTGTTAGTGAGTGACATAGAAAAGCAACCTTAGGTAGAAAGTAAAATGTGAGTGAGAAATAGACAAGAAGCCTAGGAAAAATGTGTTTAGAATTTAACAGCTACTGAAAAAGAAGATAAAATCCTTGAGGTCTTTTGTGGTTGTTTCCCTGGTCTTTTGTAGTCATTACTCTTGAGGTGTTCTGAAGTGTGAGTGTATCTGGAAGAAGGTGTTTGTTGGCTTGGATACCTGCTTCCTTTAGGCAGGCTGTGGTCAACACGATGTAGATGATGTACTATCAAGGAAAGTGACCAATAACTTGGGTTGTGGGTTTGGCTCTGCCTCTGCTGTGTTCTGTGGTCTGTGGCAAGTCCCTGCTCTGTGAGGATCTTAGAGTCAGGGAACGGTTGGGTGACTGTAATAGTCCCTAAAATATCACTAAAAGAAAGGGAAACCCCCTAGTCAACCACCTCACTGGAGAGACAGGAAAATGAAGATCTACCTTATCCAGTTAGAGATAGGCTTGCCCTCAGTTACCTAACGAGGTAATGTTGTATCTGGAATAAAGTTGTCTGGGATAACATTAAAAATTAATGTTGTGAGTGCATACACATGACATAGCACACGTGTGGGGGTCAGGGCCTAAATATGTGGAGTCAGTTGTTTCCTATTCATATTTATGTGGGTTCCTGGCATCAAACTCTGCTTGCAAGGCTTGTATGGCAAGTACCTTTACCCTCAAACCGTCTTGCCAGCCCAGGACCTTATTTTTCGACTTCTAGTCCAGGCTTCTGCCTGGTACCTTCTACAATAGCCCTTGTCTTTCTCCACCTTCATTGAATCCAGGGAAGAAGCAGCCAGCAGCTATTAATGAAAGACATCACTAAAATAGATCTGTCATTTAAGGTAGTATGAATGGAGAGATAGGCTGAATAACTCCTGAGAAGAAAAAAAAATCATTCCTAATTGTCATATGGTAAGCCGGTGAACCAAGGAAGACTGACTTCTTTGAAGACTGGCACAAAGACAAGAATCAGATCGAAATTCTTGTCAGGTTGACAGAAAGTGGAAGGACAAAGAGAATAGGTTTGGAAACCAAACTGAATTATTTTAGAAGGAGGGAGATAATTGTGAAAGGAAAAGTCAAAGCACACATGGAAGACCCCACGACAGTGCCAAAAGCTAATCCTCAAGGGATTAAAACAAACACTTAGAGAATGAAAGGTAAGATATTCTAGTTTGCAGTCTTCTGGGCCAGTCACGAGGTGTGCCTTCTCATGCAGTCTGCATGATTTCAGGTGGACTTGCCTGGATTGCGAAGAACACAGAGTGACCAAATAGTAGAGCACAGATGCCAAGGGTGCCTTCCTTCCCAGCACCCATAAATGTGACTGATTACAAGGTGGCCTTTGAAGTACAGGTGTTTTTGAGCATTGACTCTGACAGTACACAGCGGCAAGGTGGCTCAGTAACAGGCCACGGAGCTGTTTTTCTAGCCTGCCACAGTCACTGTTAGTTGAGACTTGTCTTGCATTGGGTCTTCCTGTTGAATGAAATTAATCTTGCATATAATTTGTTGCATGCTGACTCTGGTCCTTGTCCTCTGCCACGGGGTAACTTGAGAGCCACCCTTCTTAGACTTGAGCAGCTGGGTTTGCTCTGACTAGGGTTCTTTCCTCACTGGGCAGCTCCCATGACTTGTGTTTTGTTATGTATGTTGAACATGATGCCAGAGTAGTCGCTATACCTGTCTCATTTTGTAGGTGAGGAAGTCAGGCAGAGAGGTTCCTGCTGAT
This sequence comes from Typhlomys cinereus, assembly GCA_023101885.1. Lineage (NCBI taxonomy): Eukaryota > Metazoa > Chordata > Mammalia > Rodentia > Platacanthomyidae > Typhlomys > Typhlomys cinereus. Next base: position 606,457 of record JALPQD010000355.1, on the reverse strand, counting down.
ACTGAATTAGAGTCCCTTATACTGCAGCACAATCCATATGACACTTGGGTGTCTTTAATGGCACTATGCCACCTTTCAGGTCTGTATATAAATAAAAGTGATACCATAGTTTGTAAGTTCAAAACACAAAAACAGCATTAACAAACACCCACTTCCTTTTTTTCTGACTCTTCTGTTTACTTGCACCAGTTTGAACAATCTTTAACCTGGAACATTGTAGTCATTTGGACCCCTTTCTATTCAGAGGAACAAAATTTAGTGTACAGAAATTGAAAGGTTTTTCTTTTTGTATGTTACTTGTTTCCCCCTCATTATTTACTGTATTTCGCTTTCAGAGACTAACGAAGAATGTGGCTTGACGGAAAAGTTGTGCTAAGTCAACATGCTAGGCTACATCGGATGAGGGTAGAGGGGTATCCAACTAACGGAATACATGGGAAGGCATAAGTATATTAAAGTTAGCTATGGAGGAGGAAAAGGTGAAGGGTGAAAGGTAGGAGGGAGCAGGAGAAGGAGGAGGAGCAGGAAGAGGAGAAGAAGAAGAGGGGGGACTGGATGGGCTATTTGTCTGATTGGAACCATGGCAGACCACTGCTTCCTACAGATTTGCCATCAGACTGAAACAGTATTATAGGAAGAGTTTTAGCTGTTCTTCATCAAAACTGAATGTAATGGTTACTCTTAACTATTGCTTTGTGAGACTACCCAAAGTAAATCAACTTAAGGGAGAGAGAGATTTATTTATCTTAGGGTTCAAGAGGGGAGATAAAGTCATTCATGGCGAAGGTGGCATGGCTGTCTGTCTGTCTGAAGCTGAAGACAGGCTAAATCACTCCCATCTGAGATGCTGAGAGCTACAAGACTGCTTGTTGCAAAAGCAGACTCCTCCTGGAAGCAGGGTGTAACTAATCCACCTCAAGGCCCATCCCCTGTGACCACCTTCCTCCTGAAGGCTCCACCTTTCAAGGTGACATGACCTTCCCAAACACATGAGACTGTGGGGGACACATTTCAAATCATAACACTGAGTATCTTTCTATTCTTTATATGGAGATATATGTGTGGCCAAGGAGATCTTTGAAGGCATACAGCCCTCACTCTATCCTTGGCTCTTGGCAGATAAAGAATCTGGGTGAGCAGAAAGACAGATGGCAGTAGGAACTGTTCATCCGTTAGATTTCGGTTATTGTTTTAAATTTATTTGTGTAAACTTTCCATGGTAAAGAAGAAGGCACTCAATATATCACACAAATAAAGCTGTTTCCTTGGACAGAATAATGTTTGGTCATAACTCGACTTGGTGGTTATGTTTTGAACACTTTATCATTTCTTCGTGGATACAAGAAGGTTGGCTGGGTTCTCTGGACCTCTGGTAGAATGTTGAACTGATTGCTTGCCATGACATTTTGGAAAACCCCTCCATCTTGGCTGAACCATGGCAGCTTCCAACATTGACCATATCAGTTAATTAACAATAGTCACTCCTGAAACTAAAGCAACTTTGTACACTTCCTACTTTATAAACCCCAGTATTGGCTGACCTCAAGAGATATCCGTCCACATTTAACTCATTACCTATCTCAGCCTCATAACCACACTGACTGCAGATCAAAAAAGGAAGTGTTTATGTCCCTCAGCATCCTCTTCTTTTCCTCCTTCCTTTATAACCTATCAGAAGGGATGTCTGACTCTCCTACAAAAGCCTTAACCCTCCACAGATCCCCACTAGACTGTCTATGGTGTTGGACCTGAGCTCTCATCAGAAACTCTGTCACATTGTCTCTCAGAACGAGTAATATTTCTTCAATAATCCCATCCCCTTTCATTTTCTGACCTTTAACTCCCCCAGCCCATAAGCTGAAATTGGGGATTCTGTCCTCATTTTTTGCCTCCAATAAAAACTTGTGCTGTGATGGAGAGATGGCTCAGGAGTTAAGCCCTCTGACTTGAAAGCAGAAAGACCTGATCCAGGATCCTATGTAAAAATGCTGAGCAGAAATGGTGGTGGCCTGTACTTCTAGCCCTGAAAAAGGAGACTAGTATTCCTTAGAATAAAGCAAAAAGGAGGTAGAGCAATCCAGGATGATTCCCAAAATTACCCTTGAGCCTCGGCAGGCACACATAGAGCCTTGTGATACACACAGGGACACACGTGCATGCACGTGCACACACACACACACACACACACACACACACACACACACACAGGCTTGTGCTATCATCGAATTGTTTATCTCTTTGTCTTTCTTCCTTGAGGATTTATGCTGAGACAACCAGAGTTTAGTATACTTTTAATTAACATAGTTCCAAATTAGAGGCAAAGCTATTAGATGAATAAATAATTGGGAAGGAAGAGTGTTAGAAACTATAACTTATTCAATTGCTTTATTTTGTGGAATTTCTCAGAATAAAAAGGAGAATTTGTCCAGGATGAAAGAAATCATTAGAAAAAATCAGGATTAGAAAACTGATCCTTGGCCAAAGGCTTTTGGATTTTTAAACCATTCTTGTTTACCTATGTCTTATTTGGGGACTAACTACTTTTATTTCTCGAGTTCTAAACCCCAATCCTGAGTATGTAAATAACAAGGGCAGATGCCACAGTTTGACATTCTTGTTGAAAATGAATCCTTCTCTGGAGTTTCGGACTCTCAAGTCTCCCTTGAATTTCCATTATTCCAGTGATATATGTGTTTTCATTTTTTTCTTCTTTGCTAGTTTTACCTTTTTAGGGTAGTCGCTGCCATTTGAAAGTTGTTCTCATTTTCTTGATCCTGGAACAGTGCCTGTCTGACTCATGGGCATGAGAATCAGGGCATCTTTTGTCCACCAAATGGTACTGTTTTTCCCAAGATGTGGTTTTCTAAGGATGAACGGATGCAATCTCTGCATGTTATCTGGGCTACCTCTTATAGAAAACAGCAGCAACCAGTGAAAAGAAGTCTGTTAGGATGAGGAGACTACAGTGATATTGGTGCTGCTACTGGAGGCATTCTGCTTTAATATCATTTATTAATATATAACTGAAAAGGACTGAGACTGACAGCCCTCTGGGGGATTTTCACAGGAGGAATCCTTAAATTTATAATGTTACTTCTAGTCAGAATGAGAATTCTAATACAAATGCTGAATCTGATCAGTATGTTCTCCATAAACAAATAACAGCTTAAAACCAGGAGAAATATTTTTGCACATGTGGTATAGATCTGTGGAATCCTTACTCCATGCACAGGGACTGTCTTACAAATATACCACGCAGAAGCAGAGGTTTGTTTGTTTTCTTCACTGTTGTATCCTCTCTACCTATAGCAATGCCTGGTTAATATCAAATAATAAATCATTTTGAATGGTGAAATTTCATGATTAAAGGATTTTTTTGAGGATTCTATTTAAGAACTTTCACAAAGGGAGGAAGAGTGTGTTAATTTGTATTAAAAAGTTCCAAATTAATTCCATTTCTTCTAATCAATATGCATCTCCTTTTTTTTTAAACCTTTCCCTCGTGGCCTTTGGTTCACCTCCAATGACCATCTACTCTTTTGATTGATGTGCCTGTAACATCTTCTTGGATCATCATTAAATACTCTATCTCTGACCATCTGGACTCTTAGGTAAGTCAACAAGCTTCAAAAAGTCTTCTCAGTATAATCACTAAGCAAACTTTAGTAAGCAGTTGGGAACTTTGCCTAGAAACAAGAAGTAATAATCTCAAGAGACAATAGTTCCTGATTAAAGATAATTTGACCCAGTCTTGATATAAATCAATTATGTGTGTGTTTGTATTATTTGAGTATTTCCAATAGTTGAACAAAAAAAAAAGAAAATGAAAATTATGGGTTTTAGAAAGAAATGTCTAACTGTGAAATATTTTGGTACTTAAAAAATTCATTACTGGCCTAATATTCTTTCTAAAATTAATTTCTTCTTGTTGGTTCTGTATTTGTGTTTCACCCAGAGTTGTGTTTTCTTTTGTTTACCACACCATATAGGTTGTAGAAAGATTTCCATCCTGTCTTCAATGCATAGGGATTTTAAGTCATGGGGTAGAGCCGCATGTCTCTTTCTTATGAGTGGAGTGGAGGAAAATACCCCGGGCTTTGGATGGCAAGTTAGCTCACGGCTATATTGTGTTTAATTGATTTGATGTCAAGACTCACCAAGCACATCACTTTTGTTTCTTATAACACTTATTCCCTGAGCAGACAGAAAAGGGAAATAAGATATAACCATGCCTGGTGTGTGTGTGTGTGTGTGTGTGTGTGTGTTTATGTGTTTACATTGTACAATGTTTTTCAAATGATGATGGAAGGTGTCTGCTACCAAATATGCTACTGAAAAATATTTTTAACTTACCTCTGAAGCTTTCACAGGTTATTAACATTAAAAAAAACTCTTTAATTCACAAAAAAAAAAATCCACAGGCCATTTAACCCTCTTTGGGCACAAAAGTGTATAATATTGTGATGTTTCCTGTTTTGGTGTAATGAAAAACAGAAAGCTGATCAAGTCTTCTTGAATACTCGGATTAGTAAGTGACCTGTGCACAGCTTCACAGACCCTAGTCTTATCAGAAGTTCACACACTAGACTTAGTGTTTTGTGACTTCTAAAGCATGTGTTATGAGTCAGGCTAAGATAGTTTTATGAATGGGGGAGATATTGTTTACTTTGATGGATGCCTTATGTTTGGGTGGAAATGACTGGAGAGATGATTTATATATCACTGTGTGGACTTTGAATTTTCATCCTTTTGAAGAGCATTCACAAGGTCTAATCATTCTTTCCCTTTCCTTTTGTTTGCATTTCATATGTTTCTGATAATGTGAAAAATCCTTCCTTAGTTCTGTCTGTGAGGTATTTCCATTTCATTGATGCTACAGGGTAAGACTTGGTTCGGATTTAGGTTTTGATTTCTTGACTTTTTTTCATGGATTAAATTGCCACCTCTGTGCAAGAGAATGGAAGTAGAATGAGCGAGCAATAAATCCACCATTTCCTGCCTATATCTCTCCAGAGGACTGGCTCTCAGTGCTGCCCTGATCCTTCCAGACCTGTGATCTGGAATCTTTCTGTTGTTTAAGAGTATATTATTAGGAGCAAAGTGGGAAAACCATCCATAAGCTATTTCATTGCAGTTCAGGATGCCTAAAATATCTGATATTCAAGTGAAAGAGAGTTTTATTATTATCATTATTATCTTAACTCTTCTCTTGCCAAGCTCTTGCTAGCGACTGGTTTTACTGTTCCTTTAACAGGTGGAGGATTTTTCAGATTCTAGATGCAACAAGGTAAGTAGCAATGCATTTTTTTAGTTCAAATGAACTCAGAAATGCAAGAAAATAAACTGGACAAGTGCCTGCCAGTTTAATTTCACTGGTTAATTTTTGACTTAGGCAGATCCTTGCCAAAGCTCATTTTGAGTTTGAAGTAATATGTGATTTTAGGTCTGACGGCTGATCTAATTCAAAAGGTGGATGAATGTGTAACCTCTCTCCCCTCAGGGAATTAGCCATTGCTCATTTTTGTTTTTTGCTAAAACTGGGTGATATAGTAGATTATATGGGTAAAAGTCCGCCACTATGAGCAAAGTTTTCTTCTTCACAGTGCTTTTGGCGTGCACTACTTGTCCCTAGGCTGTTTGGTAGTGTACATAGGTCAACATTTTCTGAAGACAAATCAATTATTTGACAATACTGTTTTTTTAAGTATGCAAATACATGGACTTGAGGTAGAGGGCACAGGCCTTTATGACATGAACCTTGCTGGAGAGCAAATCTAATCAAGCACAAGCAGGTTCCTCTCTGTGGGGGGAGAAGAGACATGGATAATGCTCCAGAAGAGTGTCCACTGTTACCATCGGTGTTATAATCGTATTGTCCCAATGAAAATTTTGTAATGGCATACCTCTAGTTATTTGGCACATTTTCTTCTAGCATCGTGATGCTTACCGGTATCGTGTTTGGCCTGCTGTAGATTATTTGCTACAGAAATATTTATCAGGGCCTCTGTTTTCTTTTCCTACCCAACAACTGTATCTCCTCTTTCTTTCTATATTAGGGAGTATAAAAGCGATGGATTTGAAATTCCCTTGCAAAACAGACTCCTATAAAATAGGTGTCCCTTTTTAAGTAATTGCACCCCCATGTCCCATTAAGGCATTGGTTGATCTACTTATTATATGTGAAGAAAGTGAGAGTTTAATGTTACATTCAGATTGTAACTCATTGAGATGAAAGTTACCAACATACACCAGCATCTCATCACATGTTAGTATAAAAGAGTATTTATATATTGCACACTGGATATGTGTCTTGGTGGAAGAATACAAGGTACTGTTATTTTCTAATGGAGTGACTGATCAAGTCCTAGTACCAAACTGAGCTTTGATTTGCTCTTCTGTAAAATCAAATGGAATGGATGTAATTTAAGAGAGTGCACAATGACACATGGTCTACTGTCCAATAATTGTGTTTATGGGTGAAATGTGGATAATTCTATTTCTTTCCTACTTTGAAATTACCTGGTAGTAATCTCTCTCTACAACAGCTTTATTGTATATAGTATACAAATTTGTATACAAATTCTAATATCCTTTTATTATGGTGCTTATTAGTTGGACCGAAGTTGTAAGAGCAACTCACACAAGATTTTAGTGAGAAAGAAGAGAGGTGTACAGATGGTGAGATGGAAAAGAAATAGCTTTGGTAAATATTGATGGGGCTACATTTGAATTCTGGTGGATTGAATGATGTATGAAAACTATTTGCAAGACTAGCACTTTTTTTAATCACTGGTAAAATAATAAGGCAACAATTCATTTGGAAATCCTCATTGTATATGCAGTTTCATAAGGATACAAGATTATTATTATCTCTGCCTCATAATTAACAATTTACATAAGTACTTGCTATTATTTAGTTGTCTGAATGGATTTTTGTAATCCAGAGGAAGAAGGGAGCAATCAGTGCAAGCCATCCTAAATGCTTCATATTATTGCAACACACATGCACAATTAACAGCGATACTAATTGCTTTAGACCAGAAACTCATTTATTTTCTATAGAAAGCAAAATCATTAATTGTTAGAGTTTTGTCAAACACACACACACACAGAGAGAGAGAGAGAGAGAGAGAGAGAGAGAGACATGCACACACATACTCTCTCTCTCTCTCTCTCTTTCCCCCAAGAACTAACTGTATTTTGTATAGTCTTCACTTTGTCATAAGCATTGGTTTTTTTGTTTTTTTTGTTTTTTTTTGGATTTCCAGTGTGTCATTTTATCTGGAGTTCCAAGCTTCTGTCTTGACCAGCCAAAAATTTATTTTTATAGTATTTTAATGGCAGTCAAATACAATTTTTAAAGATATTTTATTTATTTACTCTGTGTGTGTGTGTGTGTGTGTGTGTGTGTGTGTGTGTGTGTGTGTGTATCAGAGGGCACTGTGTGTCCTTATGGAGGGCCAAGAGTGACTTTAGGAATTATCCTGGATCACCTCTACTTCTTTCTTGCTTCACTTTGAAATTCCCAGGCTCCACCCTCCAGAGCCAGAAATACAGGCCGCTGCTGGACTGGTGTTTTTACCTGGAACCTGGGATCTAAACTCAGGACCTTCTGCTTTTGAGGCAGAGTCCTAACTCTTGAGCCATCACTTCAGCCCAGCCATATACAAATTTAATGAGCAAATGGATGCTGATATTTACATTCTGCTGCTGCATTTTAATTCTAGCTTACTATTCCATGTCTTTATAATTATTGCTATTAGATACATATACTAATCGTAGAAATTCAGGCTATCCTGCCTTTAGGACTATCTTGCCAAATTCTTTCATTTTTAGGTGAAGTTGATTGTTACTAATTTGAATCCAATAAAGACTACCAAATCAATGATGCCTTACTTCTTTTTTTGTAAAATTTTAAACCATTCATTGGATACTATTGTGTTTTTTACAAAAGCATTTGGATTACAACTGGTTGTTTCAAAAACCTATAGGTTCATCTTTTTTTAAGGATATAAATCAGAATTCTTTAAATATATATTTAAATCATAAGATTTTCCCTAAATATAGTCAGAAAGTTAATGGCATATGTGTGAAAGAAGATGCTCCATGCAATGAACCTGAGAATAGGAGAGCTTAATCAATATCAGCTCCCTTCCCTTCATGCATAGGCTAGTTAACTAATATGGATGTGGATGCTTCAATGACTGAGAGCAGGACTTTCACATTCAAACAGACCTCAGGTTCTGTCCTGGTACTCCTACTTTCTACCTGTGTGACCTCCAGTAATTTATTTAACCTTTTTTGTTTTGTCCCATGTAAAGTGGAGTAGGTCTGTAGCGTTTTGAGGTTTAACATCACGCATAAGGATGCTTAACTAGCACACAATGAAGAATCAATAAACAGTCGTGGCTATTAGCTTCATTGCCTGGCATGTGTGGTGGCGGTCTTATTCCTTATTCATGGTTAACCTTATGATTTCTTAAAGTACTGGCATTTTCATCTTGTATACACACATTCATGGTTGGTCATGCCCAGTTCACAAGAATCACTTTGAGAAAACTGCTTTTCCAAAAGGTAATCGTGACTGCCATATCTTTAAAAAGAGATGGTCATTTCTTGGCCTCAGTCTTCTAGACTTCTGACACATCTTCTGTTGCTTGGAAACCTTCATGGTTTTTCTTAGTGCTTTCTCAGTATGTAACGTGTTTTCTTTATTTGGATCTCTGACACACACACACACACACACACACACACACACACACACAAACACACACACACACACTTTCTCCTTTAAGCAGAACAAGCCCCAAGCTCCTGTCATTGATCTGCTTCTTTTTTCTTTTTTTTCTTGCTATGTTGTCTCTCTGGGTAATTTCATTTCCTCACATAGCTTCACCTTTAACCTCTACACTAATGATTCCCAAATTGACTTCACCAATCCTTAATTCACTCCGGAACTCCAGGCTAACTCCAATTTCCAATTGCCTGCTGAGAATCTCCAGGGCATGATATCCTAGGAGGCTGAAAGTGAAGTCTGGCTTTTGTCATTTTCTTAGGAATGCAGATGGAGGAATCTAGCTTCATAAATAAAAGAACTGAAAACGAGGAGAGTACAGGATAGTAGCCTAAGCAGAAGTAAAAGTAGTCAAAGTTAGCAAAGTGGTTTAAAATGGACATTTCAGGAAAAGCATGAAAGATAAACTGAATTTCAGTTATTACAAACTGGAGAAGGAAACAGCAATCGAGACTTTATAAGCTATGTCTTTTCTAGGGAGTAAGGAACAGATTTCCTAATGGAAATTGAATTCAGTTTTAAGGTGCTAGAAGATTGACATGTTTGGAGGGAATCTTAATTAAGATCATCTTTCTTGGGAAACTTATGGTTGATATTATCTCAACTTTTTGATATAAAAATACATGCTAAAGGGAGAAATGAATATATTCAACCTAAAAGATCCATATGTGGGAATTTTTTGAATACTCTTGTATGCACAGACATACTTATATGCTGGATCAGGGATGTATCAGATGTTGAGTACATGCAAATAATTTTTTAAATGTTTGCAGCAAGGTCTCTTATGTAGCCTGGGCCAGTCTTGTAATTATAATGATTGTTGAGATTACAAGTGTAAGTCACCATGCCCAGCTATGAATAATTCTCTCAAGGTCTAGGAAGAGATTTTCTTTCGTTCACTCTGCAAATATTTACTGACTATGCTGAGGTCTCTGTGGATGAACAAAGCTGTTAAAACAGTGTATGCAAATTTCTATCCTTAGATACCAAATACCTATTTTTGTTTCATGTAGGTACATTGATAATATAATTTGATCTAGAAATATCCACAGCATATGTCAAATTGTTCAGTGACTAGAACCTTGCTTGACATTCTCAGTGACCAAAGATAAATGTAAGGAAGCTAAAGCAGCTCTAAAGTAGGAAAAGGATGTGCATAAATACTAATTGGAAATTGATTACTTCCTTTAAATTTAGTAAATATTGAGTTGCTTTGTGGTTTTACATTCTAAGTTAGCTCATCAGTGTTCCAGGCCAGATGAAGAATGGTTAATCGTAACTTTAAAACTTAATTAGAGCAAGGGGATAGAGAAATCTTGGATAATGTGTACACTGCCATTAGGAAGAGACTTGGTTGTAAACTAGCTACTCTTAAGAAAACTATCGGCTCAGTGCTGATACTTTTGGCAGAGAATAATATGCTTTTTTCACATAGATGGTCCCACTTTCTACTTCCCTAAAATGTAGTGTACTTTTTGGGGTTCATTTCATATTTTATGAGATATATGAAGGCCATCTTATCTTCCATATAAGAATTGCCTACCCAGGGCCATTTCTTTGTCTCCATGTTTTTACCTTGTCTTTGCTTTCAGAAATCTGGCATGGGTATTTTTCATGAAAGTCTTAATTGCGTCTTCCAGCCCCAGGAGCTTCGGGAGCCACGGGTTACCGTGCAGACATGGCCAAGTCCAAGAACCACACCACACACAACCAATCCCGAAAATGGCACAGAAATGGCATCAAGAAACCCGGTTCACAGAGATACGAGTCTCTTAAGGGGGTGGACTCCAAGTTCCTTAGGAACATGCGCTTTGCCAAGAAGCACAACAAGAAAGGCCTAAAGAAGATGCAGGCGAACAACGCGAAGGCCATGAGCGCCCGCGCTGAAGCCATCAAGGCCCTGGTGAAGCCCGAGGATGCGAAGCCCAAGGTGCCCAAGGGTCCCAGTCGCAAGCTCAGCCAGCTCGCCCTCATCGCCCACCCCAAGCTTGGGAAAAGGATTCGTACCTACATGGCCAAGGGTCTCAGGCTCCAGTCAAAGGCCAAGACCCCTGCTGAGGCCAAGGCCCCAACCAAGGCGAAGACCAAGACCCCAGGCAAAGCTAAGGCTGTAGCTCCAGCCCAGGCCAAGGCCACAGCTCCTGCGCCAACTCCAGCTCAGGCTCCCAAAGGTGCCCAGGCCCCTGCGAAGGCCGCACAGTAAAGACCTCTGTCTGCCATTGTGAAGACAGATGGACTGGTGCGGTTTCCCCGACCTCCTTTGCAGATGGCTGGTTTTCTGTGGCGTTTGTATAAATAAACCTGAAGCAGGCTCTGTAGGCACAGTCACTGCTACCAACTCTCAACAGTTGAGATCTTGTGAAATTAAAGAGCTTCTGTTCAGATAAAGAGAGCTCAAAGGCAACCCACAGAATGGGAGAAAATCTTCACTAACCACATATCTGATAGAGCTCTACTGTCCAGAGTGCACAAAGAACTTAGAAAACTAAACATCAAGGAAACCAATGGCCCAATTAAAAAATGGGCCCTGGAACTTAAAAGAAATTTTACCAGGGATGAAATTAAAATGTCTAACAAATATCTTAAAAAATGCTCCACTTCTATAGCCATCAGGGAAATGCAAATCAAAACTTCCCTGAGATATCACCTCACCCCAGTCAGGATGGCAAAAATCCACAATACAAACAACACCAACTGCTGGAGAGGATGTGGAGAGAGGGGAACTCTCCTACATTGCTGGTGGGAGTGCAGGCTCATAAAGCCACTCTGGTGAGCTGTCTGGAGATTCTTAATGCCATATGACCATGAGATTCCACTTTTGGGTATAACCCCCCATACAGCAGAGGTTCACCTCGATAGCACAAGTAGGACCATGTTCATAGCAGCACTGTTTACAATAGCAAAGTCATGGAATCAACCCAAATATCCAACAGTTGACGAGTGGATAAGGAAACTGTGGTACATCTATACAATGGAGTACTACTCAGCCATCAAAAATGATGAATTACTGGAATTTGCCGGGAAATGGATGTCATTAGAAACAATTATATTAAGTGAAGTATCCCAAACCCAGAAAATTAAGCGCCGTATGTACTCCCTAATAGGTGGCTCCTAATACCAAACCCACCCAGCCCATCTTGAGACACTCATAGGTAAATCTATGTATTACCTACAGTAATTGCAAGGATTATGAAAAAGAGGGATGGGGCTGGAGGGGCACACCAGAAACAAGGAGAGAAGTGACCATGTTCCAGTAGAGAAAATAGGCCTCCATCAAGGACTGCAAGAAAGTAATGTGACACCTAGTTAAGTTCACAATTCGTTCCTGATCATTTACAACTAAGGGGGTATGAACTCACCAGAAGGGGAGGGCACATAGTCCGGCAGATTAAAAAGTAACCGTTTTGCAAATGGGTGATTGACCCCTCCCATTGCCAAATGCCATATGACCCTGCGATTCCACTTTTGGGTATAAGTATTACATCTACCTTTGAATGTGCTCTTATAATAAGACTCCAGTTTAACAGCTTTCTGTCTCTGGCCAGGGGGTGGCATACAATGCCCATCACGATGGAGTGAAGGGCATTGCAGGAGCAACAAAACTGCAAAAGAAAATCAATGAACCACTATCCAGAACTTCAGAGACCCTATATCAACCACCTAGAACTAGCCCAGCCTGAAGCTCAGGGAAATTTGCGGAAGAGGGGGCGGTAAGAGTGTAAGAGCAAAAGGATGGGAGGAGCAATGATTTTCAAGATACTCCACACAAGTTAGGGCCGAAGCAATCATAATTGGACATTGCATGCCCGGCGCAATGTCCATCACACTATTGACCTCACAAAGTCTAGCATCTGCTAAAGGCACCAAGATCCTTGGAGGCAAGGGATTGACAGCCACAGTAGTGTTCCTATGCTTAAGGGGAACACAGGAAAGGGTTCAGGGAAATGCCACTGGGTCCTTATACATCATCAGAGAGGAGGTCCAGAGGAGAGTCAGGCATGCACAAGAAAGGACTCTGGGAATTGGGGTGGGAGGCATGGGGGGATGGGGTGGGAGGGGTGAGGGGAGGGGGAGCAGGGGGTTTGGGGGGAGGAGGAGGGAGGGAGGGAACTGGTGTACCCATTAAGTTTGTATGAGGTGAAATAATAATAAAAAATGTATAAAAAAATCTCAACTGAAAAAAAAAGAAAGTCTTAATTGCAAGTGTTCTTGTCCTAGCTGCCTTCCAGCACATTTCTTTATCAATAGACCAGTCATTCCCAGTGCCAAAGGTTCCTACTAAGAATCTGCCTGGATGTCCCAGTGCTCCAGCCAGGGCTGTGGAAATTGAACCCCTACCCCATTGCACTATGCTCCTGTCCTCTTCAGAAGTCGCATGCCACAAAACTCATGATAGTGTTTATCCATCCCCAATATTTTCTTTCCTTTTCCTTGGATGAATTAGAAATATTGATTCATAGACAACTTCTTATTTTTATTGAGTGTAAAATTAATAAAAAAAAACCTTTGAATCCAGTCTCAAATTTTTTTTGTTCCAGTTTCAAACAACCAGTCTACTTACTTTCATCCTCTTCAGATTTAGTCACTCGATGTTTATTTATTGAATTCCTCCTATATTCTAAGATAAATAAACTCTCCATGTTCCTGTGTTTCTTAAGAATGTGTGTATGAGTAGAAGGGGATTTTGAAGAGAATTAAAAATAAACAAGTGTTCCACTCTGTGAACATGATAGTCCTAGAAAGTGACCAAAGTCATGAAGGAAACAGAACTAATTTAATAGAGAATAACTAAACGAGTGATTAATGATCTGGGGGTGAAATTTGTTCTTGATGCTTGCTAGTTTTGGAGCTTTTTCATTTCACTTTTTCTGGATTTAGTACTGATTCTCATTTTGCTACTTCTGGTCCTCATTGTGACAACCCCCTTAGCTAGTTCTCAAATACAACCTAATACAATCCCTTGTCACACTTCTGCCTAACACTTTTTTTGTCCTTGTCAGAATTAGGATGTAGTATGATCACTCCCTTGTCAATAGTAGAATATAAATGGTCCTGCCGGTCTCTTACTGGTATTTCATTTGTTTATGTAAAACATTTTTGTTACTCAAGGCGTGCTTTTTGTTTAAAGAAAAGTATAAAGTTAATAAGCATTTGACTTTGTCTGTTTTTTGATTGATTTTGCATTAGGGTCTTGTTACGTAGCTCAGTCCAACTTCTTGGACTTAACTATTCTGTCTTCACCTCCCAGAAGCTGAAATTACAGGCATATGTTGCCACAACCATCCTTGGCTGTCCCTTTTTCTGTAGTTTGAAGTGCCTTGAATTGGGAGTCAGAAAACTTGAGTTGCAATTTTAACTGATGTAAATGAGCAATATAACTTTAGACGTATTGTTTCCTTTCTTCCAGCACATTTCTTTATCAATAGACCAGTGTTCGAAGTAGATGATCCTTAAAGGCCTTTTGGGTTCTAAATTGAAACTATTAGTTGCTTTCAAAGCCATGGGTCAAAATCGCTTTTTGATACCCTGTTTAATTTTGTAAAGAGGGTATGTAGGAAAAAATTTTCAGTGCATCAGAATTGCCTAGATTAAACATACATTTTCCGGCAAAAGTCAGCTTTACAGTTCTTGTAAATGTCGTAAGAAGTAAAAGCATTGCTTCTTGATTTAACTTCTATGAATTGAGGCAACAATTTAGCACCACAATTGTCAACTTATTAAATGTAAAAATCTGATAGTTCACTGTCTTTCTAACTTGCTCACAGAGGATCTTCAAAAAGAACCAAACACTACTACAGTAAGGGAAAGCATTTGAAATGGGCTTCCAAAAGATAGGCACAGGTGTTTCATGCCAGGGGGTTAGGCGCAAAGAGAAACGTGCTAATTCTCAGAAAGCCACTCATTATTCTTACAAGATCACTGTGTGGGGTTCCTCCATGCCTTTTTGAAGTCCAGTTAGGTCTTGAGATCAGAATTACAAAGTCTGATATACTAATATACTCATAACCTTCCTACATCTTTCACATTAAGCTTTCTGGGAAGAAATGGGAAGCAGAAAGGTGAGTTTCAAGAAGATAGGACAAAAAAAAAAAGAAGTGACCCACATTTAGAATATTCATGTATGACTTCTTTGAAAATTCTGTGTTGTCACAGAATAATTATATTTATCACTCACATACAGGACGATGCTCTTCTAAACACAAGAATAAGCTCTGTGACCACATTTGGGAGAAAAGAAGTGAGGAAGACAGTTGATAATACTCTTTGGGTGAGGAACCAGAATAAAAGAATGACTTGCCAATAAATATACAGCTAACTAGATGCCTGATAAGACACAGCTCAACTGAAATGTAGTCAACTATCTAGCTTGTTTTGCGTGCTTTTTACTTGTCTTTTCTATTTGTATACATGCAATATGTGTATTTGTGTTACATATATTAGAGATACGGTTTGGATATGTTGTCCATGCTGGTCTCATATTCCTGGATTTAAGTGATCTTTCTGTTTCAGCGTCCCATGTACGTTAGAACTGTGCTTTTACCATTTAATTATTGGTGTTACATCAATCACCAGCACCTGTAATTCATTATATTCAGAGGACTTTATCAACCAAGGTAGAAAAACAGCACCTAGGGGGCTGGAGAGGTGGCTCAGGGGTTAAGCCTCTGCCTTGCAGGCGGAAGGTCCTGAGTTCGGATCCTAGACCCCACGTATAGACGCCAGGCGGAAGCGGGGGCAGCCTGTGTTTCCGATCCTGGTAGGGCGGAGCCTGTGAATCCCAGGGCAGAGTAACAAGGAGGAGGTGGAGACATCCATGGTGGTTCCCGAATTTGTCCGTGGTTCTACACACACAGACACACACATACATACATACACATGCCCACACACTCACAATTGAATAAATAATTAAAAAAAAAAACAGCACTTAGGTCTATTTGAGAGCATTTTGTTCTGGAGCGTTTGTAGTCAACTAGCATAGTACAGGTCATATAAAGCAAGAGAGTGGAGCTAGATAAGAAATGGAGCCTAAAATTCATGACATCGTTGAAAATAATGAAGAGGGAAAGAATTGTAGCTGTAGACTGGATAGACACAGTAAAAAGTCTATGTCATCTCTTTAATATTACTAGTTATCATTATTGTATTGATGATTCATGCAGCAAGTATGAATGCACACTGTTTTTACTTAGTGTCACTGTCATGCACTAGAAAATTTAAATGCCTTTTATTCTAAGTTCTCAATATTTTGAATCTTTTTCTGTACATATTTGTGTCTTCATAGCCTTCACTTAGACTTTCTGTCTTACTATTCTGAATGTTTTTTATTTATAAAGCTTTGCATTAATTTTGAGTCACTGTCTTGACCTGCACATCATAGTATGGATATGCATTCATGTGTAAAAACATACATATATGTATACTGAAAGAGATAATACATGTGTGTGCAAAATGGAAAAGATTATTTTCAGAAGAGATAAATTGTGAGCTTATTTCTGTCCTCTGGAGTTGGAGTATTTCCCTGGCAAAAGACTTTTCTCCATAATTTTAAAGTTGTACTTAGACAGAGAAAAAAGTGAGGGTGCTTCCTGGCCCATAACTTTCATTGGTTCACAATCTAGTGGGCTCCATTGTTTTTCAGACAGCCCAACTTTGCATCATAAACACCAGCCAGACACTGAGATAGGGGAATTCTTCAAGGTCTTGCATGGTTTGAATCCTTTTCAACTTTCCTAATTCAGGTGGTGGGTATGCTAGATGTCATCTGCAAAGGGCATTTGGTGAAACATTCTTCTTTCTTCTTGGGGCTTCTGTAATTTCCAACCTGATATCTGTTTCCCACAGGGCACAGTTTACTTTCTATTCTCTGGAAGCTTCTGTTCATTTTTCAGGAAACCTAAGAAAAGACTTTCTACATGCACAGCTCTGGAATGTCAGAGTCATATTAAGCTGGCAAAATGGATTTTACTGATTAATTCCATACTACAGTATATATGTGAGTCTGTATGAGGAATTTATGCATAGTATTTCTCCCAGTTTTTCATATCAATGGATTTGACAATGTCATAAATGATGAATGATACAAAATAATTTCTTAAGCCCATTACAGCTTATTTTCGTGGGAGGGAATAAAAGGTACAGGGAAGAAATAAACATTGTGGATTGCTGTAGACAGGAACCATATTCTGATGCACAAATACGCTTTAGACAATACCTGCTATGTGAATCTGTGCAGGGAAATATTGTCAGTGTGATATTCTTTCATTTTAATGACCTTTTCTAACTAATTGATGAGAATTAGTTTCTGGTTACATAAACAGAAGGTTTTGGAAACTTATAAAGGGTGAAATAAATAGAGTCTCAAAAATAATTACTGATAATTTTAAATGCTGGAATCTTGTAACAAAATGCAATCAAATAGGATAATAGAAATTTAAAATTCTCTGAAATTCATGAACTGTATTACCAAAGCACCCTGTGATTCGGTACTCCCTGTGCCTGGGCATGGAATGCCATGCAAAACTTCCCACCAGGAGACTTCGTTAAACCTCACTATTCTTCTCTATGTGAGCAACTTTAGTGTCTCCATTACAATGCTTGTAAAATATCTGGAAGCAAAATTCGACCTGTGGAGTTGATTTGAAATTCAGCCTAAGTAAACTATGTTTTGCCATGAGTGCCTGAGCATTGATTACATTTATAATCAGAGTGCTTAGTGAAAGCAAGAAAACTCTGGAAAGGATCTGCTTCTCATCCTTTGAGACTGAGGAAAAAGAGATTGTAGAGTAACAACTTTCAGTAGATGTGAGGAAACCAGAATGGGACACACAACTTGGTGATTCCCCAGTACTTTGGTTAACAGTTTGCATTTTTTGATTCATTCTCTTAATCATTGTAGATACATTCATCAAGGATCTATATCTATTGTGCACTAATATTAGTGGTAGAGATACAATTAAGTAAGAAATGAAGTTCCTTTTTCCAGGGTCTATAAAAATTGCCAGTAGTCAATAAAACATGTTTAGATTGTGATAAGTCTAGAATGATTGATAGCGAATATATAGCCTATGGAATAATTTCAGTATGAGAAAACTTTATACTTTGTGAATTGATTCAATTTTTGGAGACAAAAATGATACAGAATGCAAGGATCTGGGTTCAATTCCAGTAGCATTACAAACAAACATAACACTGAGCTGAACCTTACAAATACAGTAGAAAATTGAATCATCAATAAAAGTTTGGTCCTCAAATAGAGTTATATATATTTACCGAGATATTTTGGAATATTCATAAAATATACACTCTGCTAATGACCTAGATATGTATGCACTTCCTTGTAACTGGGCTCAAGAAATGCTGGGTTTTATTAATCATTTAGATATGCCTAACTACTAGCAGCATTATTTGTGTTCCTTTTTCTTGATTTGATTATAGTTAACCACTGCTATTATTGACTAATTGAGTTATTATGCTGATATACAAAATGAATGCTTTGGCGATATTTCAACTTTTGATACACTTCTTACTGCATGAAATTTGATTATGATAGCTTATAATTTAGCCCATTCATTTCATTAGCTCAGATAATATGAAATGTCCTTTATACTATTTCATATCAAATAAATCTGTACAATCAGACAGTACTTTGATTAGGAATAATCAACTGGAGTTGAAGAAAAGAAAGAATAAGAATGGGCAGTGAGATGGAGGTAAGTAGACAGGAGAACTTAAAAGCTCTGGCAAACTTAAATGGTTTCTATCACTTTCTTTTAGTGAGCCCATTTGTTGTACAACTAATCCCAGTAAAATAGTTATAAAGATGATTTCATACACTGGGAAGAAGTCAATGATTGTGGTTTAATTATATAATGGTGTGACTTTTGTAACTTTTAGCTCCTTGATTTAGTAGTACTGAATTGACCATGGGGCATTTCCTTGAGTAGCTACTGTGCCAGACACTCTACCAGGCACTGATGGCACAGAGATGATTCAGAGAAGAATGTTGTAGTTATTTAACTCTCAGTGTAACTGGGAAGAAAGAACTAAGTTGTGTGGTGGCCAATATTAAGGTGTGTGCTCCATTCATCAAAGGGTCTGCATCAGTCTGAGAATGAGAGAGAAGTTACCAGGGAACTAAATGATTTGCTGTAGCTAGTGGTATAATAGTTATGTTCATTTTCTTTAACTTATGTATAAATCTCTCTGTGCTCTTGGCACAATTCACATGCATAGATAGTAAATAAATATGCCAATTTTAATAATAAGATTCAACTTCAGAATAAGTAGCTCTTATGGGGAATATTCTGTGATTCTT
Organism: Typhlomys cinereus; assembly: GCA_023101885.1. NCBI lineage: Eukaryota > Metazoa > Chordata > Mammalia > Rodentia > Platacanthomyidae > Typhlomys > Typhlomys cinereus. The sequence goes on along the minus strand of JALPQD010000355.1, from coordinate 587,348 downwards.
CTTGAATACAGAGCCAGACTAGGTCAAAATATTTCTATTTGACCAACTATTGTGAAAAGTCAGTTTTTATTTTCTTCTTGTGATAGTAGGTCCCTTTCTAGCAGCAATTGTAGCTGAAACAATAGAAAAGATTCATTTCTTGTTACCCATAAGGCACAAAACAGAATTAAAGTAGCCCTGTCTTCTGGGAGCTTATAATCTAAAACAGAAAAGAAACTGTAAAAAAAATCCGTCACGGTTAATATGCTCATTTCCTGTCTCATATAAATCCACAGAAAACAGGAAGTGTCAAGTCCTTTTTCTTTGAGAACAGCTAAATTTCATAGAGATTATTCTTTTTCTTCTGTGGCTTTCAAGTTGAATATAGTATGTACAAGATCATCATGTTGCTTTAGAAAGAAAGAATGAGAAATAAGCAGTGTTCTTTCTTTTTCTTACCTTTCTCCCTTGTGATCAACAAGTTACATGAGGAATTATGAATCAAATTGAACTTTTCTAGATTTGTCTTGGGGAATTATGTGCAGCATTTCAAACATTCTAAGGTTAGGGTCAACTGAAAAGTAGAAGAGGCGTCATAAAAATTACATGAAATAACTAGCCCAGGAGGAAGCATCTGTGTAGGAATTAAGGTGCTTAGAATGACCTTTTTAACAACTGGACATATTACCAACATATGACCCTTAAAGTTTGGAGCTGAGATAGTGCAGTAAAATAATGGAGGTCTACAAAGAGTTTGTTATAAGGGGGTGACTATTGGTGAGAGAACAGTGAAAGAGTAGGATTGATTTTTTCATTGTTGCTGTATAGTGTCTGTCTGTGTGTGTGAGAGAAAGGGAGAGGGAGGGAAGGAGAGAGAGAGAGAGAGAGAACAAATAGAGTGAGAGAATTATCAAGAGGCTCAGGCAGACATGGACAGAGATCAAGAAGTAAAAATCGGTCAACCTACATTACATTTCAACATAAACATTAAACTCAGAGATCTTCATCAAGTCAGTTTACTCTGAGTTTTACTTTCTCCATTTTTAAAAGGAGCAACTGGACTAGAGAGATTGCTCAGGGGTTAAAGTCTTTGCCTCATAAACACAAAAAGCCCAGAATTAGGCCAATTTAATCTTTTTCCATTCCAAGGCTTAGGGAACCTCATGGAAGAGAGGACGGTACAATTGTAAGAACCTAAAGATAGGAAGGTCCATTGTTGGACAAGACATTCCACTCAAGGCATGGGAGCATCTAGGAACTCATTGCAGTGAGACTTGTCCTTACCAGACCTGCATAATGACTGACATGCCAACATGCCCCCATAGATTATCAAGGAACTCAAAAGAGATAAGAACATACAGTGGAAATCTTGGGGACTAGAGCTGGATGAGTGAAGGGAAATTCCCCTCTTAGTGGGATGGCCCAAAGAGAGGCAACTTGGTATGCCACAGAGATCTGAATCCCACAAGAGTAGACAAGCTAGAGGAAACCCTGGGGTCCATAGAAGCAGCCAGGCAGGAACGCGGGAGGGAGAGGGATGGATTGATGAAGGGAAGGGAAGGGGATGAGAAGGAGGAGGATGGAGGGAAGCAGGGATAAGTACTAGGAAAAAATAAATTAATAAAAATAAATTCTAAAAAGGACCTGAGTTTGGATCCTGGATCTCATATAAAAAATGCCAGGTGGAAACATCAGTGGCTTGTAATTCTGGCCCTGAAAGGCAGAGTCTGGGAAACTATAGAGCAAAACAATAAAAGTGGAAGAACAATCCAAGATGACTCCTAGTGTCACCCTTGAGCCTCTACAGACACTCACAGTGCCATCTGACACACACACACAAAAGAAATGAAAGGAGGGTTATGGTATATCACTTTATAGACTTTGCTGAGTCTCCAGTACTTCTTGTGGCCACAAAGTAAGTGAAAAGTTGAATAAAGAGAAGATATATCCATGTAGGTACGTACACAGACAGCCCTCATACATATAGGTATGTGTTACATTAATATTTATATAGGATAAAATCAACACCATGCTGGGCTAGTATGCCATGAATCACTAAGTATCATCCAGTTCCACAAAAATCTTCTCATCACTTTTGGTATTGCCATGATAGATTGACGAGTTGGCAGTGCTTCACTGCCTGGCACCCACCCTAATTCATATTGGATAGTTTGAAGTCCCTTTGGCTGGCTTGGTTGCCTCTCCTTTTTTCATAGATTCACAGGCATGGAGACTGTGGATCTGTAAATCCTCTTAGTTGCCCAACTGAGACAATTCACATGTCAGGCTTTGCACCTATGATCATTAGCCTAATAACCCTCACTGTAGAAGTCTTGTTTAGGCGGGAGAATAGAGGGCCTACTCTTTGGACACTTGAGTATGAAAATCAATGACTACCCCTCCCCCAACATTCTATTCTCACTCAGTTTTTTTTTTATCTGTAAAATTTTATGGGTTGCATAAAGCATGCTGCGGTTTAAAGGCTTTCATAGTTTAGACTTTAAACTTACTTATGTCTCATTTACAGAGTCACAGAACACAATACTGTCAGAGCTCCAGCTAGAGAGTGACTATAGTAATTCTCAGTTTCCAGCATCTGGTTTATTATGCTTTAAGATTTCAACTGAGTTTTGTAGTATAATAAAGTACTATGATTTGCTCACTTTGATAGTTCCAATTTACCATGCCTCCCCAAAATAATACCCCAAGCATTTAACTGCAGGGTTCCTATGCTGTTAATAGATCTTCCTCTACAAGAAATTGGTTCATCATTGACCACTCAAGAAACTTCTATGGGATCTGATATGTCATTTGAAATCTATTGATATTTTCATATTCTGATACAAGTGTGTGCTGAATGAGTGTGTGAAGAGCCACTCCACTGAAAATAACTCATGTCAGTGAAAGATGATCACTATGATGGAATCTGCACCATCTCAATTAATGTAGTGCTTTCTCAAGTGACTTTTTTCTTCACTGGAACCTCCATTTTTGCAAGCCAAAATAGCTTGGGAACAAAGGTCTGGGTGCACATGGTGTGGGAGGAGGAAAAAGAGAAAGGGAACAACAGGAAGAAGAAGATGAGTCAATAGGTAGGCTGGCTATAACCAGAGTGCTCTTCCATCAAGTGACTGGTGATAATGATTGAGTCATACGCAGCCTGCTTGGTGACATTTGGGGGTATTTGTGGTCAGATGATAAAAGAGGATGTTGAAAAGCAGGAGGGAGGCTTGAAATCCACAAATCTAGCCTTACCTCTTGCGCCAGGCTCCACACTCTTATTTACCGACATCACACTCCTCAGCCCCATTGAAAGTTTCACTGGCATCTCAGACTTTACCTGTCTGAAGGCAAACTCCTTAAATTTTCCTAGAACTTGGATTGTCACAGTATTGCCCACCTCAGTAAACAGCAGCTCTGCATATCTTTGCTAAGGTAAAAATATTCAGTTTCTTTCATGCTGATTTTTGTCTCTTTGGCTACATCAAATCCATTAACACATTATGTTTACTCTGCTTTTGTAATCTATTAAGAATTTGCCTGCCTTTTACAACCATTATGTCTTTTATTTCTTACATGAGTTTTTGTAAGTATCCTGACTGGCTTCTTTGTTCTACCATTGAACCCTTTTCTCTTTTCTTTTCTTTTCTTTTCTTTTTAATTATTTATTCATTTGTGCATGTGTGTGTGTGTGTATATGTATATGTGTGTGTGTGTGTGTGTGTGTGTGTGTGTGTGTGTGTGTGTGTGTGTATGTGTGTGTAGAACCACGGACGAATTCAGGAACCACCTTGGACCACCTCCTCCTTGTTTACTCTGCCCTGGGATTCACAGGCTCCGCCCACCAGGACCAGAAACGTAGGCCACCCCCGCCTATACGTGGGGTCTAGGATCCGAACTCAGGACCTTCCGCCTGCAAGACAGAGGCTTAATCCCTGAAACCACCCCTCCAGCCCCTTGCTTTTCTTTTTCTTTCTTTGTTTCTTTTTTCTTTTCTTTTCGTTTTCTTTTCTTTTTTTTTTTTCTTTTCTTCTTTTTGGCTTTTCTTTTTTTCTTTGTTTTTCTTTTCTTTTCTTTTCTCTTGTTTTTCTTTTCCTTCTCCCTCTTCTCCCTCTCCCCTCCCCTCTTCTACCCCTCCTCCTCTCCTCTCTTCTCTCCCTTCCCCTCCCCTTCCTCCTCTCTCTCTCTCTCCCCTCCCCTCCCTTCCTTCCTTCCCTCCCCTTCTCGTTGTTGTGTGTGTGTATCAGAGGGCACTGTGTGCCTGTGGAGACTTAAGGGTGACTTTGGGAGTCATCCTGGATTCTACCTCCTTTTGCCTTTGCTCTGGGATTTCCTATGTTCTGCCCTCCAAGGTCAAGAGTATAGGCCACCACTATCTACACCTAGAGTTTTGTGTGTCTGTGTTTTGTGGGGAGGGAGATCCAGGATCTAAACTCAGGTGCTTCTGCTTTTGAGATGGAGGCTTGCATGTGAGCTATCTCTCCAACCCTGCTATGGCTTTTTGTTTTTTCTGAGACAGAGTCTTGTTATGTATCTCTGGCTGACCTGACACTTGCTATCTGTCAGGCTAGTCTTGAACTTGTGGGATTATAGGTGTCAGCCACCATACCCACTCCCCATATAGTTTTCCCTTAAAAATGTCAGATCACATCATGTCATGCCTGTAGTGACACTTCATCTTATTCAGAAGAAAATGCTGTAAGGCCACATATCATCTTGGCAACTCTTCTCTCTACTATATCATTTTTTACTCCTCAGTCCCATGCTAGAGCCTCTCTAATCACACTGGTCTTCTTGCTTTTCATTAAATAGGTAGGACTTCCATGACCTCAAGGTCTTTGTATTTGCTCCTCTCTTTGTCAGGATATCCTAAAATGTTCTTTCTACAAATGCTACAAGATTGCTAAAACTAGACCTGGCTATCAGGATGTCACAGTTCAATCAGATTATAAAAGCATAGCCAGGTTGTTCTAATCATCTGTAGCCCTCACTGGAATACGCTGCTTGAGTTTGGTGTCTTGTGTCCTCAGCATCCCTTGCTGTGCCTGGCACTCAGTGTACAGTCAGTGTTGACAGAATAAGGGCAAGTATCTTGCTTTTAAACATTCTATTATATTAAAACAGTGCAATTGGTGTCTTGTCTTCAGGGGATATGTTTAAAAAAATACGATCTATTCTTTCATTGTAGTCTTTTCCTGAGCACTGCCATGTGACATGATATTAGACATGTGATTTGACTCTGCATTGTATACAGTTGATTTGAAACCAAAACCATCTGTGTCTCTTAGGGAGATAGGCAAGTTCAGTGTATCTGCTGGTGTATTAACTAAGCCACTTTTCTTTTATAGTCCCCCATGAAAAGAGTATTTAAATTCAAAAAGAGTATTTAAATTCAAAATACATTAAGATCTATTTTAATTCTTCTACATCTTTCCTAGTCACCAGAAACAGAAGAGATCAGACTTCCCTGTATCTCTTCTAGAACCAGCTTTCCTTTGTTATATTCAACAAAAAGAGATTCTACAAACATTTGCCGAGTATCACTTAGGTTGAGTTTTAAAGGAGGTTGAGAAAATGCAGAGATGAGATATGGTCTGATCCTCATGCTTTCAAAGAGCCCCTAACTCACCAAGTGATGAAAGTAAAGACAAAGGTCTAGGCAGATCTTATTTTTGCATGTGATATAAATTTGGCTTAAACAAAGTGTAGCCAGTTGGAAGAGACAGACATCAAGTTATCTAGGGCTGTAGAATAGACTAGTCACAGAAAAGACAACTTGGTTTGCAAACAGAAGCCAGGGTTTGCTCTGAGAAGATGATGAAGAAGGGTAATCTAATCAGAGGAAGCTACTTTTTCCAGGCCAGAAGCAAGGACAGGCACAGAGCATCTGAGCAACTTGGTGGCATGACACTTGGAAACCCTGCAATGGTAGGTTCTAGGTTCTGACACGGTGACTTCAGGAAGCAAACAGAAGCCAGTACAGAACTGATGTGGGTAACAGTAATGTAAATGAAACAGTGAGGGACTAAATATCTGTGCCCCCCCAGATCATATAGGTTGAATTGCAGAGCATTGAAAGGAGAGGTGGCTGGAGGGCATTTATTGCCCTGTTCTTTCTCATTACCAACCATGCTGCCCACACTGAGGTGAGAACTATTAGGGGGAACAGTGCCGTCCCATCAGGACCAGATGAACTGCAATCCCATTACTCCTTCTCATGGCTGTTATGCCAAACAGGGGTTGAGAGCTCCTTGCTCCTGGTTCCCGGGCAAAAGCCCTCAGTAGGAGACTGTTTGTAATCATGCCTCAAATTACTTCATTATTGGAACCTATGTTTGATCTGTGATTAGGAACTGGATGAAGAAATCAAGCAATCAACCACTGAAATTGTAACCATAAATTGTTCTATAAACAACCAGTTTCCCCCACCCCAAGCCAAAGACTTGAAAACAGATGCTTTTCCTGTTGTTCTTTCTCCCCATGGGTTTTAGCCTGTGCTCTTGAGCCTTGCACGAGGCAGAGAGCAATGCCTGCTGTCACCTGCAGCATCTCTCTCTCTCTTTTTTGTACATCTGGCTCCCGCATGTTGTACCTTGTTAGACCAAGGAAGACACCCAAGGAGTGTGGAACTGTTAAAAAATAAACAATGTATTAAGATGTGTCTAGTGAAGATGAAGATGTTTACTTTGAGTGAGATGGAGGAGAAGCTGCCAAAAGTTCATGATGAAGAACACAGAGGAAACCCTCATAGATTTTTGATGTTCCAGTGGTCTGTTGGAAGTAACTTCTGTCCTGAAGAGTTTCACTAACCAGGCCAGAGGCATTGAAATACTACCACTGTAGAGATGTGTATTTCCCTAAGACAATCAGAAGGCTTATTGACATTTTCTTGTGTAGGACTACACTGTACTTACCCTTTGAGACATGTAGCATGTTAGTCATAAATTCTTAGTCAGATCTCAACTTCCCATTGGGATGATTCTGCTATTGATCAGGCAGCAGTGTTCCATGAAGCAACTGACAGTAAGAAAAAGTGCACTTGCAGCGTGTCTTGTACCCATAATGCCTAGAGACCACCAGATGGGTGTGGCTTGAGGTTATTTCCTTGTTTATCTGTTGATCATTTTCTGTTGTTGTAAGGTAAACATCTTGAAATAGCTTAGCAGGTTTCATTATCCCCCTTTGTTATCTATATTCCCCACAAAACATTGACAGTTTACCATGGAAAGACCCTTAAGAATCTTTCCAAGCCTTTCTGTTTTGTACCTCAAGGGCAAGGCTCACAAAAATTCTTGGCTTTACTCCTTTGTGTTCAGCTTCAAGAGAAGCAGAGGAATAGTCAGGCCTACAACTCAGGTGTTTCATCTTATGCAATAAGGCCAGTCTGTCACTTGCTTTTGGGATCAACTCCAGTTGGATAGTAATATCACTGACACTTTTACATGTCTCCATTCTTGATAATCAGCATAATACCATCACTAACTATATGCTATATATGTGCAGATGCCACTTCATAATTGGCTTAGTGCTTGTCACTGTAGTGTGGTTCTGAGGAAGGCACCCAGGGCTTCACAAATGTTAGGGAAGAGTCTGTGATGAGCTACAGTCCTAGTCTTTATGGTAGCATCTACAGTGCTACCGTCCAGTTGCTACTAGTTGTATTGGTGACACTCGAAATCACAGTGTGTTGTAGCTGGAAAACCCATAGCTTCAGAGGAGGAGGAAGAGTCCTTTTTTGAAAAATGGGGGAGGCTTTATGTTCTTTCTCATCATTTCTAAAATGATATGTGAGGAAAAGCATTAATAGAAGCACTCAAACTACTTCAGTATTGGAATGAACTTTAGATTAGTTCTAGAAGATGAGGAGATGGAAAAATTCTGGGTCCGGAATAAGTGGCGATAATGGGTCTCTATATATTTTCTTGAATTTTGGAAACACTGAAAAGGAACTGTGTTTACCAAAAGACTTTTAAAAGACAGACAGGGAGGTGAACAGACTAAGTAATAAGGAGAAAGAAGGGACAAGTCCAAGGAACTCAGTTCTTAGGGGGTAAATAGTTGATTTTTTAAATACAACACCTCTAAATCTCCCAGAGCTTCAATTGTTTACTTGGACGGGAGTACCTAGGGAAATGGAGACTTTCTGTTTCTTAGGGAAGTCACCAATTTGACATTTTATATCACAGGTCAGCAAATTATGGCCCAGGAGTCCTTCAATCCTTTGTGTCCTTCTCGCTCAGGTGCTGTGGTGGACACCAGAGCCTTCCACTCAGGTTCTGTCACTAAGTTATAACCACAACCATCATTGCTTCTTTTTTATTTGTTTTTGTTGTAGCCCAGGAGCTAAGAATAATGTGTATATTTTCAAATTTCAAAACATTCTTAGCACTATTTTGTGATGCTTGAAAATGATATGGCATGCAGCTATGTAAATAAAGTTTTGCTGGAACACAGCCATGCATTAATTTACATGATGTCTGAGGATGTTTTTGTGCTACAGCAGCAAAGTCCTCAAATGTGAAATTATTCACAATCTGTCCTTTTACATAATATATATTTCCACCCCTAATTTCAGTAGCTTCATTTCATGATCTTTAAGACTTAAATAACTTTCTTGAGGGCCCAACTTCAAGTCACAAGGGTACTGAGAACCACTGAAAATCATTGATCAATATAACTCAATTCAATGGCTTACCCTTTTAATCACCATACTTTTAGAATCAAGGTAAAAAAGTACAATTATACCTTACAAACTAACTATGAATTATATTCTATAAAGGTATGTTAAATGTTTAAAACTTTCTACAATGTAATATTAAGCTTCTTTGTAATTCCCAATGAGATTAACGTGAAATTTTATTATTTACCCCTTGTAACAATCCATTTCATATAACCAGAAGCAGGCTATTTGTGGTCTGTGGACTTGGAAGGTGCATTTTGAGTCAATTAGCTGTAGTTAAAGCCTGAATGGTTAAATCAGCAATTCGACTTCGCAAAAGAGCTGAAAATTCTATTTTCTAATACCTCTGCACCAAGTGCTTTGTTATTGAGTAGCTTTTGGGTACAGACAATTATGTGTACCAAATCAAGCTAATTATTCATTGTGACATGCCCTACCACAGTGCCATATCAGAAACTTGGACTTCCCAAGGGCATTTTTGAATAATAGAATTCAAGCAGGAATTTCAGTGCTCATCTAAAGCTTCTCTCTGGATCTCACCAAGGATAAAGGAGAGTTGGATCTGGCTTGGGACAGATGTCCTGGAGATAACTGAATGGTGTGAGAATCCACACTAGATGGTCAAGAAGGATTATTTTGCACATCAGAATCCTGAATCTGTGAAACATTTCTAATGCAACCCAAAGACATATTTTGCATTGATTAGCTGTCATTGATGCCCATACAATTCAGGGAGTTTTCTGGTTTCTGCTGCTTTATTGAGCACTTGCATCATCCACAGCTTAGATCTAAGAGAAGAGAATGAATTTTATGTGCTGTGGAGATTTATTCACTGAGCTATGAGTATCAAGGGCCTTTCAGTTTCAGATTTCCATCACTGCCTCTTTGAACTGGATTGCTTTAATGAATACTATATGCTGCAATTTTCCCATTAGCTTCTTGTATTTTGAATCAATAGTTTCATACTATTACAACCTTACATTTCCATTATACTGTGTTTTGGAGATCTTTTTTATGAGTTCAAATAGCTCTCTTGCTGTTGGCTTTGTGGAATCTAAGAGAAAATTCCTCACACACCCCAATCTTAGGATTTTACTGCTCTACTAAAATCGACTAGAACCAGCTTAATGCAAGAGGCTCTGAAATCAAAACAGAGATATCTTGCAATGAATCTGATTGCTAGACTGAAGACATGTAGGAGGAATGTAGGAAATGTCATCCCATGTTTCGTGCCTGGGCTTTCATTGTGGTTGTCTGGCCAATGGTTTAAATTCTAAATGTTTCACCTGGACACTTTAGAAACTTTATCATTTAACTGATAACCTTGAATGATTTCTAGCCAGCTCATCCTTATCCCATAGGAGTGTCACCTACAATGAAATTCATTCAGGAAAGTATTGATCCGTCAGTCATCACACTCCATTGCTTCTTCCTCTCCTTCAAGAGCAGAAACATTGTCCTGCCTTGGGACACAATTGTTCATTCAGCAAGGGCCTTCATTAAGTCAAGGAATCTAGAAGGTAAAACGGCTGAGACTGCTGGTTTCTTGTTTTTCTTATTTTATAGTACTGGAGAATGAAAGTAGGGTCTCATGCCTGCTAGGCCCACATTCTGTCACTAAGCTGCACATGTCTCCAGCCCTCTTGTTACTGTTTTAAAATTTTAAAACAGGCTCCTATTTAGTTGCTCCGGCTGGGCTTGAACTTGCTCTATCACCCAGGAAGGCTTTGAACTCCCTGTCTTCCTACCTCAGCCTCCTAAGTAGCTGGAATTTAGGTCTGCATCACCATTCACTGAAGCTGCTATTTCAACAAAGCACAACTTTGGCATCCAAATGAGCCCTTGTGATGTGGCTGTTATTTTTCATCTTCCTTCTTTCTCCCAGGAAAAAGTAATAAGTTGGAGAGATCTATGAATTCTTCTTCCTTTTCACTGATGCTGACTTCCCCAGTTCCATCCTCAAATCTTACTCCAGATGTCCCAAAGAAATGATAAGCTGATAGGGAGCATCTGGGTACAGAGTGAAGTAGACAAAGACAAGCAGAGAATGGAATGAGTGTCATAAGCACATCAGAGGATGTCTGCTTGTCCACATTGTCCAAAGGTTGCATAAAGCTAGACTGGTGCAAATTAATTATTCCTTCATTTTCTGCAAACATGCCACAGCTGAGATTTAAGGGACAAGAAAGAGGGCTCATCTGAGGGTTCCAGAATGTACTACAGTGTTTCTGTAAATTCTTTGAGAATAGGTAGCACATAATAGCTTTTTGCATTAGTTGCATTTTGCTCAGAGGTGCTAAGTGGGTTGTTGTTGTGACAACAGTAGATGAAAATTGTGAATTTGTGCCATAAGGCCTGTACTACTGTAATAATCAGTGTAAAAACAGAAACCATCATTACATTACTATTGTAATATAATGCATGGTGCATGGTACTATACTCTGCCACTTTCTATTCATCAATATTAGGTCAGGTGGCAGGATTCAATATTTTATTCCATCTTTCATCTGTGTAAATGGAAGCATACCAAGCAACTGGGGGACTGGTATGATGGTTTGGAACATGAACCCAGGTTTCTCAATTCTCCAGATGGCTGTCCTCTTAACAATCTGGATGCAATCAGGAACTAGCATAGTAACATGGTTGCTATTTAGAAAAGTCTTAATTAATACCTCTTATTTCCTAATGAGATACTTCTTTTGACTTCATGGCCAAGCTTAGCCAAACAAGTGATGTCAGGATGTTAACATGAATTATTGGACTTATGTCAACCCAAGCAGGGATAAAAAATCACCCCTGTGAACTTAATCCAGAAGTAATCAAAGGACTAAAATTTTAATTAGTGAGCATAGTGATTTACATTTGCATTCAACCTTCCAAGACCCTGTATTAGTTGTTAAACTCCTGAATTTCCCTGGTTGTTGTCTGATACTGTCAGGACAGTTAATGTGCTCTTAAATAGCACTATATTTAATGGACCTTCAAAGTACTGACCTGTGAATCCATTTCCTCACCTGCCAGCAGAACCTTTTCCATTAGAGAAGTCAATGAAATGTCATAGGTATGGAGGTGGGTATTTCAAGATGGTACTTGGTTCTTTCATATGTATCTACCAAGAAAACATAAAATGTTATAAATGAATACTGATATTAGGCTTCATTTCTATACAAAGAGAAATGATGTCAGAGTAGCATAGTGAATAGAGGAATACAGCAGACTTATTTCTAACACAGTAGAAGTGATCAGTACAAAGGACTTCTGATTTCTTCAACATGTCTGAATTTTCCATGTTGCTGAATTGGTTATATTTGGCAGCTGTTGCTTGTTCTCTTGACTGCACTCAGTTTTGAGGTGTCTTTGAAGGGTATATTGGGGTTTTAGAATCAGTCAAATGCCATCAGAAAATAATTATGATTTATTAATTGATGATTACGCTATTTCCGCTGGTTGAGGCCAACAGCGAGGTGTGAGCACACAATCATGAATCATATTCCTTGTGTGTCTCCTAAATGCTTGTCAAGCTCACAGGGAAAAACACTGGGACTGTGAACACAAGCAGTGCCCTTGGAATCTGCATACAGCCTTTTCAGATGACAACTTTGAGAGGACCAGCATGCTTTGGATTGATGTAGGCCATGGTGGGTTTCTGAAGATCTGTTTCAAGACTTTGTCACACTGCTTACATTGACTCTTCATTTGCCAAGCAACTCTAAGCCTGGGTCTCTTTCCAACAATCTGGATGGAGCTAGCATTTTTCATGAGTATAAATTTATACAAGTGTAATTAATGCTTCTTACTTACTAATGAGTTACTCCTTTTGACTCCATATACAAGCAAGGCCAAATACAAGATGCCACAATTCCCTAAGTGAATTATTGAGCCTGTGACAACATGAACAGAAATAAAAAATCACCTTACTGTATTTAATCCAGGAGCAATTAAAAGACCAAAGAATTAATTAATGTGGGTTTTAATTTGTTAAGTCTTGAAGTGAGAGCCCCTTTGCTTTCTCTAGTGCCTTTTTTAGTGTCCTCTTTGATTATGAATAAGTACTCCTCTGCAGAAAGATAACTGTTTCCTTGCACCTATGGGTAAGAAAGAGAAAAGTGGGTTCTGGGGCTTCAAAGTCATCAAATTGTTGGATTTATAGTTCAGATGATGGGCAAATGCCTTGTCCTGAGGGATAGTTTTTTGAGGAATTGAGAGGTGCTATAGATGGAGAATTGTACATAATGATGATAAAAGAGAATGGGCGCAATTGTTGGTAATAGAGTAATATCTCAGGAGTCCTGAAGAAGGAATTGGAGAAGGACTAAAGGAATTCAGAAGTATTTCTCTGCAGCTTTCCGATGAGTCTTCCTTGTCCCCTATAGAGTGAATAGACAGTACTAACATAGGATTGGGACATTATCCAGGCCATTGAGCCTGTTAAGGAAAACTTGAAGTTCAACAATCCAAGATGGCCCAATGGATATAACCCTTCTCGCTATCTTAATGAACATACAGTTTGGGATAGCACTGGACTAAAGCTTATGTTCCGTTTCATACTTTTAAAGAAAGAGCAGACTTTTTCACTTTTTTACTCTAGGATTAGATAAGAGAACCAGAAAGTCAACTACTATACCATATTCACTTAGCTTAGCTGCCATTGGCTTACTCTATTATATGCTATCCTCAATGGCTAGCAAAAGTTAAAACAGGGCCTACATGGTGGCTCAGCAGGAAAGGTGTTTACTGCCTGAGTTCCATTCCTGGAACCCACATGATAGAAGAAGAGAACAAACTCCTAAAATTGTCCTCTGAATTCTACAGAATACAGGGTTACTGCAGTCAGTGTGTGTGTGTGTGTGTGTGTGTGTGTGTGTGTGTGTGTGTGTGTTTAAGTTAAAATTGGTATAGTTTACTGAATGAAAATTACACTCCAACCAAACTTACTTTTTCAAAAGGTCTGTCTATAGACGACAGATATAGAAGTATATAGCTATATAATTATATAGATGTATAATGGCATTAGGTACATAGATTAGATAGATAGATAGAGAGAGAGAGAGATAAATAATGATCAGACGAATATAGGTCAATAGACAGATGAACAGACAGACACATGGATGGATGGATGGGTGGATGACAGATGGACAGACAGATATATGAGCAGCTAGACAGGCAGGCAGACAGATGGACAGATAGACTCATGGAAACAGGCAAGATAGATGGACAAACAGATGCATGGATAGATATAGATATATGATATTTAGGTAGGTAGAAAGACACACAGATAGGTGAGTGGATATACAGGCAGACAGACAGACAGAAAGATATAAAGAAAGACAGCTAGATGGATGGACAGACAGACAGATGGACAGACAGAAAAATAAATGGGCACATAGACAGACAGGCAGACAGACAGATAAATTGATAGACAACTCGATAGACAGACAGACAGATAGATAAGCAGACAGACAAATGGATGGACAGATGATAGACAGACAGATAGATAGATAGATAGATAGATAGATAGATAGATAGATAGATAGATAGATAGAGACAGAGAGAGGGGGAGAGATAGGTAGACAGACAGACAGACAGACAGACAGACAGACAGACAGATAGATAGATAGATAGATAGATAGACAGATAGATAGATAGATAGATAGATAGATAGATAGATAGATAGATAGATAGATAGATAGATAGATAGATAGACTGGGAGATAGATGGACAAAAAGACAGATAGATGGACAGATGATAGATTCATAGACAGAGACATGGATGGACAGATAGCAGACAGACATATAGATGAATGGATAGGCAGGTAGGCAGATGGACAGATAGACAGATAAATCAATGGATGCCAGATAGACAAACAGATAGATGGACAGAGAGACAGACAAATTGATACATACACAGGTAGATAAGCACATAGATGGATGGGTAGATGATGAGTAGATGGATAGACAGAAAGACAGACAGCTAGATAGATAGACAGACAAACATAATAGGTAGGTAAGTAGATAGATAATGCAATCCCTGTTAAGAATGTGTCACTATTTCCTATGAAAAAAGTAATTTTTAGATTTGGCATTAAAAGCAACTCTTCTGACAAAATGACAGCATTCTCTTTTTTTGCATGCGTGCTTGGGTGGGGTACATGCATATAGGTCTGTATGGCTACATATGTGGCTGTATGTATGCATGTGGAGGCTGAAATTGACATCAGATGTTTTCTTTTATCTGTCAGCACTTAAATGAAATGCACAGCTCACCAATTGCCTAGGTGAGCAAGCCAACTTGTCCCAGGCATTCCCTAATGTGTTTGCTTCCCCAGTGCTGTGATTATCCACAACAACCCCACCTGTCTGCATTTTCCTATCTGAATTCCTATCTGTGGTCTTCTCATTTAAGCCCCTTATTCAGTGTGCCATCACTTCAGCCTCACACAATTCTTTTTTTTTTTAAATCACAAGTTGACACTTTTATTACTTAGCATGCTTCCCTTATGGCCTTGGTTGCCAGGAACCTCATAGCCAACTGCAGCATTCAGTTTCAATAATCTAAGTAGCCCGAGCTTTTTCTACTGAGTCTAAGGAGTTTCTCTCCCCTTTAAAATTTTTTCTGTTGATTTCATTTAACAGTTTACCCTAGCATCATATTTAAGTGCTCTTTAGGAAAAGCTACTTCAAATTGGAGTGATAAGTGGGTAATAAATTACAAATAAAAAAACTATTTCTCTTGTCCAGCCTGTGTGAGGATTTAATTCCAGCCTGTGTCACATTCTACTATTATTAGTTTGGATCTGCTCTTTGTAATAAACTAGATTTCTATTAATCACGCACACCTTTTTCATAATGCAGATTATACTTTCCTCTTATGTCCATCTTGAATTATCCTTTTTTTGTCTCCCCAAATATCAGAAAAAAAGTGAAGGGGTTCATGAAGCAGTACACATCCTTTGTGTTTTCTTATCTGTGAAGTTGGTTGTGTAAAACTGTCAAGAAGGAAATGTGTATTTAAGCCAGCACTCTACCGAACCGGGGTGGCTAACCTTTCTCAATTACTGAAACTAGGATTGTTTTACTTGGCGCCTCTTATGAGTTTGTGACCCTTACCTGGCAAAATTAAAGATGCACTGTGTGCTCACTGCTTATTGTTGGCAAGTCTATTTCAAAATAGATAAGAGACTCAAGAAACAAAGGCTCTGCTTTGTGCCCATAAACAAAGTGTCAGGGACCATGCCTAGGGACCCTGCCTGCCAGATGTTCATTCCTTGCAGTTCATGGTCTGCCAAAGTCCATTGATGTGGAAGTGTGAGTGATTGTACAATATGCCTTCATAAGGTCTGACTGGGTTTTGACATCCTGGAAAAGAAGCAGTAAATAAAATATTCCCTTAACTTGAACAAACCTCCTCTCCCAGCCCACTAGGGATGAATAGGATGACCACCATCTCTAAAGAGACTTTTTAGATTTTATTCCATTTTCATGTGTACATGTTTGAGAGGGGTACGTGAGCACATGGAAGGACACATGAATGGATGCACAGAGGCCCTGAGGGTGACACTGGTAAATCATTTCCACTCGCTCTTCAACTTTACAGATTTTTGAGATTGGTTTTCTATTAAAAACCATTATTCACTGATAGGGTTAGTCTGGTGAACTAGCTTTCTCTAGGAATTTTCAGGCTCTACATTCAGGGGCTATAATTACAGGTAGACCACCACAGCCCTTTCTTTTTGCAGTGGTGGGGATCAAAACAACTGCTTTGCAGATATCAGACAAATAATTTACCACTGAACTGCACCCCAGCCCTTCAATAGCTTTGAACAGCTCATTTTCTTTGCCCTCACCAAGCCACAGAATTGTTTACATCCCTTTCAGGCAGCTAGCTGAATGCCCTTCCTCCCAATTCTGGGTTTCCCTAAGGTAAATACCATCTTGTTTCTCTTTAAGTGCCAACTCTGCTTTCCTTGGCTAGAATCCTTTGTGCCTTTTCCTTGCCTGTGAGATCATGGAATCCCAACCTCAGTCCTTTTGCTTATGTATCAGTAAGCACTTTTTAACCTTTGAGCTATCTCCCTAGCCCTAAAGGTGCATTTTTTAAAAAAGCTAGAATAAGTCCTTCTGAGAATAAGAGGATCAGTTTCTCCTTCTAGGGTTTTACAACCTCAAAATAACTTTAATATTGAACTCTTCTCTCACAAGCCCTAGATATGCTGAGAATGTCAAAGGGAAAGAAAGCATAATTAACACAGGGTAGAAGAGGTCACACAATCTATAATTGTGAGAATCCCAAGATAAGCATTGAATATCTTTCTTTTGGTGGTGCTGGGGATCGAAAGTAGTGCCTTGCAGATATCAGTCATGTACTCTAAAACTATGCTTCAGCCCTTCAGTAGCTTTGCAAAGCTCATTTTCTTTGCCCTCGACAAACTACAGAATTGTTTACATCTCTTTCAAACAGCTAGCTGAATGCCCTTCCTCCCAATTCTGGGTTTCCCCTAAGTTAAATACCATCTTGTTTCCCTTCAAGTGCCAACTCTGCTTTCCTTGGCTGAAATCCTTTGTGCTCCTTCCAAGGCCTTCTCTTTTAGAAGCTGTCTCCTGTACTCTGCTCCTTCCCAACAGTCTGAAGACTGACTGAGATTCTTGAGCTCCATCCTTCACAGCTGAAGTTATCTACCTGTCACACAGAGAATCCTTTCAAACTCATCTTTGAGGGGTTTAGGTCCTACTCTTACATGGAGAAGTTCCATTCTCTCACAAAGCTTCACGGGATCCAAGGAGTGAGTAGACTCTATTCCATAGTAGCATCACTTCCTTCCAATTAAAGGAATATTCTCTGGAAGGGTTCTTTCCTTCCTTTCACCTTGTAGGTATTTTCACTTATATCATCGATGTTTTTATTTCTGTAGTGATCTTCTTCTCCATTTATCCATTGCCCTAAGCTACAAAGCTTTCCCATTTGGGAGAAACACTGAGACTGGAGTTGATGCTTTGTAAATTGGCAGATATCTGGCTTGTTGAGTTTTAAAATATGACTTAAATAAGAAAAGAAGCAGATACTGTCTAGTGGCAACTGGGAACTAGAGAACTATTGTTGCTAGCCCAGAAATTTTATTACAGAAATCATTGAGATGGTATCATGATCTCCCAGGATGTCCAGACTTTCCCACGTGTTAGACAAATGGGTGTTGGCATCAGGCAGACTTGAATTATGACTTTGCCAGAGTGAAGTTTTTTCTTGAACTTCAAAGCCAAGATAAAGCCAAGATAAAGCACATAAAGTTCATTTGTGATTTTACACATAAGACAGAAATGATAATCAAAACTTATTCTTTGGAAATGTATAAATATACTTGTGTAAATCTTAATAATTATTAGTACCTTTAGCTAAGGTATTAAGATAGTACCTTGTTTTTTTCACCTTCATTGTGATTAATGAGGCCAGACTGAAAAAAAATTATATCTCAAACTTGTAATTACAGAATTGTTTGGTACAAATATTCTTTCTTTGCTATACTTCAGATTATCCTTGCCAAGAACTGATAAGAACGAATTGCATGTGATCAAAAAGGACCTATGACTATGAGATGATAAAGATACAATATGACTTTATGAGATAGCACAATTAATCAGGAAAGTGCACAAGGAGAAAACAACATGCAGCATTAGACTCTCAAGACCCGAAACAGTCATGTAATCAGTAAATGAGTCTCTTATGGTTGGAATACTCATGCTCTCAGGCCCAGGTTCCTCTCTGGCTTGTATGAGCCCCTGTATCATCTCTGACCTGTCCTCTCTGTTTATTCCCTATTCTATCTACTTTATATACTCCCTCTATGCAGTCTGTTCTACCTGAAGTGCTTTAACTGATTTCTGAAGACCAATCTTTGGCTGAGACCTCTACATCTTGTTTTATTCTATCCATATATCCAGTTACAAAACAAATATCTCACTCAGAGATGCCACAGGCATGCAGAATTCAACATCGTTCAAATCTGAACATTACATCCCCTTGCACATATGTATTCTTATTCAGCCCCACCCCCAAAAGAGCTGTCTGCCCTTTTTACATTGGCAAATGGAGTTCCAGTCCATTCCCATTGCATCAATTTTGGTCCCTAGCCTTCCCATCTTGTTCCATTCTTCTTGGTCTTATTTGCTACATGCCAGTCAAGTCCTGTCAATAAATTCAAATTTCACCCTTAGGCATGTCTTTCACTCTTTGACCCAACTGAGTGTCTTGTTTTTGACTAGACTGATTAAAAACTCGAGGGGATGATGAGAAATGTATTAGTGTGAATTATATAAGACTGAACATTTCACAGTGATTGTTGGGTATTATAAAACAAAATGTGCTTGACTTTCATGAATTTACAGAATTTTAATATATGTAAGTATTTTGCTACAATGATGTGGTGTTCCAAATTGTAACACAACAGAATGAAACTGTTGAGTTTCAATAGTAAAAGAAAAGTAAGAATTGGAAAACGTTTTCAGCATCTGGTTGCCATGGCTATTCCACTTTATTTCTAAAGCTCCAGGCACACCTTTAAATCTTGGTTACATTTATCCATTAGCACTTAAGATGTGAGCACCAGCAACAAGGAGACATTTGTATGGCCTTGGATTTGGAGACCAGCCTTAGCTAGAAAATTAGTGCCTGGAGCCCTAGTGCCAAGATTAGAAGTGACGTAATCAGTTCAAAATCCTCCAGCTAGTACAAAGACCCAGTATGACCCAAGTTCTGCTTGATTCTAGAGTCCAATATTTTCCTCCAGAACTGGGATTGCCTCCAGGTTGTTTTGCCATACCATTTTCTGAAGTTGCTGGCTTCTTCTGGATTTATTGGACTTGACCTTCATGTATTTGGGCACTGGGATTCACAAATGGTACTTTGATAGACTGGCATCATTTAAGGCATGCAATATGACCTGACAGAAGTCATCTGAACAGTAAAAAATATCAAACCACATGGCTCCATTAATAAAATTTTAATGCAATCTGTTTATACCAGATAATACAGTCAACAAACATGTTAGGAGCCAAATTTATCAAGAGCAGTTGTCAGTGAACCAGTATTGAACTTCCTGTGTGCCAAGTATTGAGACTTTGTGAATAGATAGGAATACAATTCGTCCATTCCTTCAAAGAAATTGATAACTAGTGTGGGCAGAGTGGCCATTCTTTTTTTTCAAATCCCTTCGGATAAGATTTAGAAGAAAGTATTAACAGTGATAATTCATCCATGCAAAAGACATGAGTCTGTCCCCTCCATATTCTTGGTTCATTTTATTCTGCTCAGTCATGTAAGTTCACTGACTTTTTTTTTTCCTTCTTGTGTGAATCCCTGCTGTGGAATTTGGCTCCTTCAGCTTTTTCTGAAAATGTTCACTGAGAATTATCTGACCTACTCTGGGGACTCCCTAATGCATCATGGTTCACCATCAAGGCTCCAGTTGTGAATTTTTAATTATGTCAGAACATTTTCAGTAAATAGAATTGTGGGCTCAATTAATGCTTGTCAAATTCAATCTGTGTGTCACCTGCTGTTGAGCTCCACTCTGTGGTGTTTTCAGTCATTACCTCTTCCCCAGGAAAGAAGAGCTTCTCCAGAGATGCATGCTAGCAACCCTTGGTGTCTTCTATTCTTCTGTACTTCGTGTGATGGTTTCTAATTGTGTCGTCTGGAAATTGGGCATAATGGATATAGTCGATTTTTTCTCTTGATTTCTACTAAGGTGATTATCTTGGGCTTCTCCACAGTGGTTCTCAAAGTGTGGTTCGTGGGCAAGCAACAAACATCAGCATCATCTGAGAACTTGATGGAATCATAAATTCTCTGGTCCTTGATAGGCTGCTAGACAGATTGGTCCCATCTCTACTTATGGTGGTATTACTAAACAGTGACTTCCTTCTACCACCTAGGATAATAATAGAGAGTGTTTGAGGATGCTGTTGATGAGCCACAATATAGAAACTAAAAGCAGGACAAGAGGAATGAAATTATATAGGAAAAATTAAAATGGATTTTTATTGAGTTTCTACTATTAGGTTAATTCTTGGTATGAAGGGACAGAAAAGATGTAAACTGGAAGTGAAGCCTGAGTTGTAAAGTTTAATTTTATTCATTGGTCAGTATCTACCCTCCAACAGAGCAATAAAAGCATGGCATGGAGTTTTCGAAGAGTTTCTGTTATGGGACTGAATTGACAATGGTCTTTCCACCCACATCTCCACCCCTAGCTCACTTTGTTAACTCTACACAGTCTGTCTGAACTAGGGCATGGTGACAGGCAGACCTACAGGGATGAAATGAGAAGAGCCACTGTCCTGTGTAAGGATCAAGGCCTGCAGTTTCCTTCATTAACCTTAGCATTGATCTTTGTACAATGGAGTCACATCGTTCAGCCTCTTTTGTTTGGATCCCTGGTCTACAAGTCTTTGTAAGATATTTACAAATGCTCATATACTAAGGAGGAAATAAATGGATTGTGGTATAGGATGCCTCCTGAAACACTTCTGAAATCACAGGGGATCATTGCCCTATCAGGTATTGCTGCTTATCTTGTGGCTTAGAACATAACGTTTTTATGATGAGTACCCTGCCTTTCTACTCCAGTTTCAGCATCATCTCTGTAATTGACTGCCATAAGTTGCCCACTCGTATCTCAACTTAACATATGCCACAACAAACCACTTGTCTTCTCCTATTACCTATATCCTCCTCCCAAGGAATCTCTTTCACTGGCAGAGTAAATTTGTTTTCCAGTCACCCAGTTTCTGAATATTCTCTGCAGCTGTTATTTAGACTTTATTTTTATTTCTCTGATGTAGTCAGTCTCCAAGTTCTGTTTTTTGTTTTTATTTTTATTTTTGCTGTGCAGAGCATCATTTTTTTCCAACTCCATAACTACCATTCTAGTCCATTCTGCTTTCATATTTGAAGCTGCTATTGCCCAAAATCATCTAATTTCATAACTGTGGTTTGTGTGTGTGTGTGTGTGTGTGAGAGAGAGAGAGAGAGAGAGAGAGAGAGAGAGAGAGCGCTGTATGTGTCTGTGAAGGCCCAAAAATAACATTGGAAATCATCCTGAATTGCTCTGCCTCTTTTTGCTTTTCTCTGGGGTTTCCCAGGCTCTACCTTCCAGGGCAGGAAATACAGACTGCCACCGTTTCTGCCCAGCATTCTTACATGGCATCTGGGATATTAACTCAGGTCCTTCTGCTTTCAAGGCAAAGGCTAACCCCTGTGCTATCTCTTCATTCCTAGAACTATGATTGTTTTCTTCTTTCAAACTTCCTATCTGGTGGAGGAACCTAGAGCTTGATGCAAATACAATAATACTATGGTGTTACTTGTAACTGTTAACTTGAAGTTCCATTGCCCTGTGATAGTCTATAAACGAGGTCTATACTATTGCAGAAGACGGAAATGATAACCCAGTTTAAATGAAACCACAATATCATTTAGAATCTGACTCACATTCTCCTCTGTCCCAAGTGAGACATTCATGAATATAACCACCACCCCTTTGGTAGAAACAGTATTTTTCAATAGGTGAAGGACACAAACTAGTGGCAATAATCAATGAGCTCATTACTGCAGTCCCTGATGCCCTATGGTGAGTTGTTAGAGTGAAAAGTTCATGGAAGGGGAGAGGACAAGATAATGTGTGTGTCCCCTTTGCTTTTCCCCCAAAGCTTTCAGCTACAGAGAAATAGCGAGCTTGTGGGTGGCTGACCTGATCAGATTAATCCCCTCTGCTTTATGGAACATGGCAAGATCTTCAGTTTCTTGCTCACAGCCAGGATTAGAACTCAAGCTTTGAATTTAGGAGGCCATTTCTGAGAGAATATAGTTACATTGAGTTTCATATCAAAATCCCTTTCCTTCTCCTCTAAAGTGTGCACAGTGGAGCCAAGAAAAACTAAGGGAAGAAGCTCACCAAAAGTACATCTTAGATGACTGAACTTTCTCTGTTAGATGACTAACAGAAATACAAATAATGAGCACAGGGCATTGACAGGACCATGGAGTCTAATTTAGATACTTTTGGTAGAAGAAGTGAAAATGAAAAAGTTGGGGACAAAGAGATACAACCATTTAAGACATGAACCTAGCAAGAAAGAAAAATGAAATACAGAGGCCTCATCAACTGTAATTAAAGGAAATCAATATTTGAAGAGCTTTCTTACTTGGTAACAGAACAAGAACAAGCTCCTTTAGAAATGCAAGCCTCTTGGAAAAGAGAAAAACAGGCTTTTGCACGGCAGCAGCCAGGGTTTAATAGCCTCTCAGATGATTACAGCTTGCTTGGCGGATGGGTTGTTAAGGGGACTCAAGCACCAGTTTGGGAAGCAGACTGGATGAGCTGCTGTCCTTGCTAGAGGCTATGTATGTTAAGTGCACTTCAGCCTGGAGTTTTCAGGAGCCTAGAGTCCTCTCTATGAGCCAAGAATAGTTGCTACTTTCTCCAGAGAGACTTGGAACAAGTCCTCAAGAAGAACTTGGGTTCCATCTCCATTATCACTTCTAAGAAAACACAAAGGAACACATGGAAAGTTATGCAATTGCAACAGATTTGTTGCCATTATTCAGAGACACTATCCAACCACCCGGCTTAAGGTACTACCTTTATTTCTTCAAAGCTCACCTGTCTTTGTGATACACATTATCATCAGCCATCAGTAACTAAACTCCAGTTCTCCTCAAACATTCTTCAGAGGTGGAAGACAGTCAATGTACATGCCACTACTTTTCTCTCATACTGATGCCATAATTGTAATCTATCATAAATATTTTCCATCTTTTAGATATTTTTCTGTATTTTTTCAACAGAGATTGTCGAAGTGTCAATTTTGCCTGGTTTTTGTTGCTTTCACATAATGCTCGAGGATGGATTTGTCAGAATGAAAACGTGTTTATTAAGCTCAGCTTGTGGAGGGAGTGAACATCAGGATTATTCAGTTATATCTGTTGAGGACCTTGTGTTGAGTCATATGGTGGAGTGTGGAATCCAAATAAAAGTAGCAAGCAACATGTGTAGGAAAGGACCTATGTGTGGCGTGGGGATTAGGCTCACTTTAGAGTTCCCTGTTATTACCGTAACTACTCCTGAGGGTTCTGGATCTCGAATCCTAAATTTCCTCTTGAAAACCCTACTGCCTCTCAATATTATTGCAGACCAGGCTGCAACATGAGTTTTCATGAGGACAAACTATATTGAAACCATAGCAAGGCCCTGCTTAAAAAACAGTTGAAGAGCTAGATAAACAATAAAATAAAACTCACTCTAGAGATACCATATGGTAAGTGCCGGAGAAAAAGATATGGAGTCAGTAGGATAGATCGAGCCTCTCTTTGTCTTTTCAGAAATACAATTGTAGAATCTTAGTGTTGCAGGAACATGAGCCGACCAAGGAAGCAGGAGTTCAGGACCTCAAGAAGCAAAGCTACACTGAATCTCTGGAAATTAATTCTCACAATTTCAGTAATTTCAGAAACACAACTTTTCTCTGGAGCTGAGATGAAATCATTCCCCAAAAGAGATTATAACATACTACGGGAAACAAAGACTTTTGTGTGCACCCATCAACAAAATGAGTTAAGTATATTTTAGACCATAAAGTTCTCTCTCTCACCTAAGATAAAGCTCCATACAGGAATGAATCTGATTGCCATCTTAGTTTTAATTACCCTGAATAGCAATCAAGCATCAAAATTTTTGATCAGAACCCTTTGAAAAGGTAGATGAATTGGGTTCACCAGGGTTTTCCTCCCTGGAAGCAATATACACAACACTGGAAGATTTCCTTTTGAACCCAGACAGAGGAGGGCTGGTACTCATTAACTTGCCTGGGGAAACCTGTCTGCGATTGTTCTCACAAGCCTTTGAGGGGGCCTGGTTGTCTAGGACCTTAGAGGGAGGAAAGAATGTTATCCTCTGCACTCATCCCCTGGAATGTCAGGCGCAGCTCTTGAGAGACAACTGAACGCACAGACAGTGAGATGGGCTAACTCTAGATGGAGTCTAGAGAGAGATCAATCAAAAGAGTGAACACTGGGCAAGTCTGTTTCACATAACATAGATTAGGAGGTAGCTTTAATTCAAGGTCTCATGTGCCCCACATGATCATCCATAGACTTTAGAAACAGGCAGACATTGATGTCATTCTTTTGAGATTGCCAGGTATTTTAGTGACTGGGATTCTTGACTGCATAGTCATCTTTGGGCCCACAATCCATGTCTTTCCAGATCTTTGAGGCTCCCAGGAGTCTGCAACTGCAGCATGTTCTCGTTATCTCTTATGAAGCACTTTGAGAAAACTCAGGACCTTTGTTATCAATGCTTTGATGTCTGTCTCAAGGCTTGAGAGTCACAGAATCTTGGCCAGGCTTATCTTCCCAGCCTGGCCCTTTGGGTAGGAACTGACTTTTTCTGTCATTGTTCAGCATACCTTTCCTTTTTGTTGTTGCTGTAGCTGCAAAATTACACTTCCAGGATCTAAACCTGCCACAGTTTCTTCTTGGCCTTCCCCTTTCTAATACAATTTCTGCTGTGGATGGATCTGTTATTTGCCAAGGACAAACATTTTGAGTTATTTGAGTACTTTCACTCCCAGTCTTGGTGCCATACCTTCGCTGTGTGATTTAGCCTTGAAAATGTTTATGTTTTCATTCCCCTCATTTGCACTTGCAGGATTCACTGGAGGTCAGAGGGGCCTGATTCTTATCTTTGAAAGACTACTGCTCCAGGATTACCCACCTCAAGAGAAGCAGCAAATAGTAATCACTGCTCCTGCCAGCTGACAAGTCCCTGGTGTTGAGCTTAAACAGGATCACTTGTCATGTAGACTATAGATCACCCTCTTGCCTAAGACATATTCTGGGCATCAAGCAGTGGGATTGGGTATTTATTCAAAAACAGGGAGGTGCTTGAGTTAGGTGAACACCTATTCTGAGCCCTGTAATATGCATGGGACACCTCAAAAATTCCCTGGTTTCAGAAGGCTTCCAAACAAGTTCTCTGTGGCTGCCTGCTGGGTGGGTGAGCAGCTGAGACTGGGAAGCCATGGCAGTCAGTACCCAGTATGTGGAAGGAAGGAGACTGGAAGCTTCTTGTTTACTTTTTTTCCCCTTTGAGAGAGAGTCTTATGTAGCCCAGATTGGCCCCAAATTTGCTGTCACTGAGGATGATCTGAACTTCTGGTCCTCTTAGCCCCCACCTCTAAAGTGCTAGGATTAATTACAGGGGTGTACCACACCCATCTGGTTAATGCAGTACTGGGAATAGAACCCTCTTCAGAGCCTCATGCATACTAGACAAGAATTCCACCATCTGAGTACAGTCCTGGTCTCTACTTGTATTTTTAAACTGGAAGTGTATGGCATCCTATGCATCTTCTTTTCTGTGTTTATTTATTTAACAATGTATTAACATACCAAGTAATAGGCTTCCTTATGACACTTTCATACTTACTTAGCTTTGTAACTTTGGTTGATCCCTCTGAGTGAGACTTTTTGTTCAGCTTTGGGTAGTGTCAGTTACTTTCCTAGCTTGGTTCCAATGAGGCGGGTGAGTGGTAGTGAACCTAGACTGGGCTAAGGACTGCTGTCCCGGGAAGCCATGATGGATGAGTAGGAGCAGGTGCCTAATAATCTCAAGTCCCCTTTTAGTCTGTAGCCCGTGCTGGCCAGTCAAGCAAGCAGGGCAGCACAGTGGTACCTCCATTGCCCAGAAATCCCAGCACCTCACGGCAGAGGGCTTTCTCATGCTATCTCTAAGATAAAAGGAGGGCCCACTGTGCAGATCTACACATCAGGCTGCAAAGTCCTGGCTC
The DNA here is from genome assembly GCA_023101885.1 of Typhlomys cinereus. Classification (NCBI taxonomy): domain Eukaryota; kingdom Metazoa; phylum Chordata; class Mammalia; order Rodentia; family Platacanthomyidae; genus Typhlomys; species Typhlomys cinereus. The sequence continues at coordinate 560,849 of JALPQD010000355.1, read as the reverse complement.
ACCTGCAAGGCTTTCATGTCATTGGGCTACTTTCAGCTCTCCTGGACACTCATCTAAACTCCTGTTTAGCATTTGCCTGTGCCTACACATATCCTTATTACCTCTACAAGCACCGGGAACCACTCTTTTTCTTCCAGTCCTATCCAGGTGGCCATTTGAAGCCAGTGGATGCAAGGCAGAATGTCATTTGTGACCCCCTCCCGGCCTACATATAAATGCAGCTACATGCTGACAAATACTTAAAATATTCATAGACATCTAGAAAGCTCTTTGGCATTCTTGAGACAATATTCTCTCCCAGTAGAAGGTCCTGTATTATACCTTTTTACTTTCACTTCTTGTAAGAGGTTATGCTGACTTAGATTTTAATAACAAAAAAAAATTTCTGATGAAATCAGGATAAATAATTCCACACATCATCAGTTGGAGAGAAAGGTTTGAATTGGTTTCCATGGAAATCTGAAGATGAAGTAAAGTAATAATTTCAAGACAGAGCAGCTGAACTGAAGATAATGGCAAAATAGTTTGATAAAGGAAATAGAATAAAGTAATCAAGGAGACTCCGATCAATTATTCCTTTTTGTTTACATTTAGGTGATTAATTTGTCTGCGTTTATTAACCTGATGAGATTAAGAAGACCTTCCGTGTGATTTATTTTGTAATTGTTTCTGAGGTTTAACAAAAGCTGTGGAGTTATTGAAGGTGGAAATTTAAATTCAATTACTCATGAAACAGGCAAAACTTCACCTGAATAAATAACTGAATTCAGGCCTTCTCATGTAACATTCTGAGTGAAGATTATTAATTCATTCGATAGTATCATCCAAACACGTTTTGAAGTCATGTGGCATCCATATCCTTCACCGAAAGTTAGCAGCTTCAGAACTGAACTTGTAATCCACACAATCCAGTGGCTGGCAGAAGTTTTTTTTTTTTTTTAGGCTAATTTTTTTGGATTAGTTCCTTTTTGGTTTTTTGTTGTTGTTGTTGTTGTTGTTTGTTTGTTTGTTTGTTTGTTTGTTTTTGTTTTTTCAATGGAGCTTTCCTTGGAGTTTTGGTTAGGGCACTACCATTAATGGAATTTACCAGATGCAGCTTTAAATCCTGAAAGATAATTTTCTTTGACTGTAACCATAGTTCTTACTGTCTTTAACTTTAAAGGGTAACACCACTGGGATAAAGAGAGAGAGACAGAGAAAGGAGAAAGGGGAGGGAGGGAAGGAGGAAGATCAGGATTGGTCTTTAAAGTCTTTAAATGAACTGACTAATTTTCTGTTTCTCTGTTGCTTATATATTTTTTTCCTATGGGTATAGTAAAGATAGATGGGGTTCTCCAAGTCTGAACTCAGGTGCCAACTCTCGATCACCTACAAAGACCTGGAACACACCTAAGAGCGGGAAGTAAGTAAAAAGTGTTCTTGTGCATCTCATGTAGCTTTCACAAAGCTGTGTGCCATGCTCATTTTGTCATTCATTCATGATCATTCAACAAAGAGAGTTGTGTGGAATGCCTTCTGTGTACCTTCTACTGGATTTGTCCCTGGGGAATTGAAAGGGTAATATATATATATATATATATATATATATATATATATATCTCACATACTGGCATATGTGATAAGAGAGAAGAAAATCCTGGAGCTAATTTTGGGAAGATCACCTAAGAAGGATAAGGACTCAAGTCCCAAATGATAATGCCAGGTTATAGTAAGACTTCCACAAAACTAAACAAGCAGCACTGATTAGGGATTTTATGAGTTGCACAATACATAAAAATTTGCCTTTAATTTACACTTTGAGATTTGGGGTTGAATTAGAAATATCTGTCAAGCCAATCCATAATTGCTTAACTATGTTTGCATTTTTTTATTTATTCAATTGTGCGTGTGTGCGTGTTTGCGCATGTGTGTATGTATGTGTGTGTGTGTGTGTGTGTGTGTGTGTGCGCGCGCGCGCGCGTGTGTGCGTGTGTGTATGTGTAGAACCACGGGCAAATTTGGGAACCACCATGGACCACCTCCACCTCCTCCTTGTTTACTCTTCCCCGGGATTCACAGGCTCTGCCCTACCAGGACCAGAAACGCAGGCCGCCCCCGCTTCCACCCGGCGTCTATACATGGGGTCTAGGATCTGAACTCAGGACCTTCTGCCTGCAGGCAGAAGCTTAACCCCTGAGCTACCTCTCCAGCCCCTGTTTGCATTTTATAATAATGCTATTCCATGATGTGTCTATTTTTTCCTCAACAACTAGCACATATTGTGTCTTACATGAAACTATGTTTTTGGTATTGCCCTAGCTGTATTGGTTCAATATTTGTGGTGAGAGAGTAATGTCCTTCGGCTCCTTCCAGAAGATGATGTTGGCTGGTTTGTTCCTTTCAGGCTCAGGAGAGGATGGCAGTCTGAAAAAGTGTATTCCCATGCAGATGATACAACGTGAGTTAGGTTTTAAGTAGCTACAGTCCTTGTATGCATGACTCAGGTTCTCTGGATGTGAGGGTGTGGGGTTTCGTGCCCAGCAGAAATAATCTGACCAGCATCTAGGAGAAAATGAAAGATGCCTTCACCATCTAAAAGCTTTAATCGAGAAATATGATATGCTACTACAAAAGCAAGACTGTAATGAAAAGCGGATTTGTAATGGTCACATATTTTATGTATTCAGTATTAGACAATTAATGCTACTCTTTGAGTATTACATGCTATTCAGTTCCCAACATGAAAGACCTATTGGCTGCTCTTTTTTTCTTTTTCTCCTCCTCCTGAATACCATTTCAGTTTTGCATATAAAGTCAAGTGGTCTATCTAGAGGAATATGAAATGTGGTGGTAAAAATATGAGACTAAATAACTAATAGTGGTAACTCATTTCAATTATTTATAACCGAGCACCACAATCAAAATGTTGTGGAATTATGGAGAAAAAGAATTGATGCTTATATTTCAAGCAGCTAAATATTTCCAAGTTAGTCCCAGATCATCGTTAGTGTACACTCTTCAGTTCACAGAAGTGACATTGGACGGTGCCTTTACCCCCATGCTTGTAGAAATGACAGATCCTATCTGAGTACCCTTTTAATATCTATTATGCAGACAGCTCTAGAGCCAAATTTCCATTCATTAGACCTTGGTAGATCATCATGGATGTTTTTGACTTCCTACTGTACTTCAAAGGGGACATTGCTTTGCTTCCTTGGGCTTTACATGAGCCCAGTGTCTTACATTTTAAGTCAAGAAATTCCATGCATCATAAAGGGAACATTTGGTACTGTGTGAGTTAAGATGCCATAGAGAATGCATACCTAATACTGTACCCAGGTTGCTCACAGTAGGTTGCCTGAATAAATGCATTCTTAAGTAGATAAACATGATATAATATATCACATTCATTAAATTTGGACACGGCCCAAGCTTCTGCCATAATGATGTCCTCCTTTATGCATTTTGAGCCAGGTGTCTTTTTTACCATATATAGTGAGTAAGTCAAGGATGGAGCTAGTTCTTCTAAATTCTTCATTATTTTTGTGGTTTTTAGGAAAAAACAGAAAATTTCCCAGTACCTTCTATATAGGTAGGTGAGCTGGATTCCCTTGTATCATGCCCCTTCACTTATCTCATATTGGTTTTCAAGAGGTGTGGATTTTTTTTCTCCTGCCACTGCACATTTCCTAAGTCTCAAGATACTTTGTCATCAAGAACAGTGTTGATGTTCCATGGCTATGGGGAGATACCTGGGGACGCTTTTCACACTGTGTTTATAGAATATAGTTGTCAAAGTCCAGACATTTTGTTGTATAGTTAAGAGAAAGTTGTTCTGTATGCTTCCTGCTGTGTTTAGCACTGCACTTCCTTGGTTTGGAAGTTATATAGTAGTAGTAGAAACAGCTGGCATGGAGAATGCTATCCTGTAAGGTTTTGTTGTCATTTGAACTAATGACAGTGAGATGTAGTGCTTCTTTTAAAAAAATTCTGTATGCTACTGTGAGGTCACATACAGACTAGGAGATAGTTAGTTCTCTGAAAAGTTGGATCTCCTCTTTTCCAAGAAAATGTTAAGGTCTAAGTGTATCAAGTATGCATAATGGCTAAAACTAGTAACAAACAATGCAAGGTGAGTGTATGTTTCTGCACCAACTCTTGTGTTGTTCACATGGTGCCTTTTTTCCCATTGACCCTCACCCACATAAAGCTCATCAAACGAGCACTATTATATATATTTCATACATGAAGATCGACATTGAGACTCAGAACAGATATTAATATATCTGTTCATTCACATATTAATGTAGTAATAATAATCAATGTGTACTGAGCATCATCAGCTTTGCATCACTGTGACAGACCCTGGGACCACATGATAAATTTAAGCTCCTCAAGGAGCTCATAGTCTTTTTTTTATATAAATTTCTTTTATTCAATTGTGCATGTGTGAGTGTGTATGTGTGTGTGTGTGTGTGTGTGTGTGTGTGTGTGTGTGTAGAACCACAGGCGAATTCGGGAACCACCATGGACACCTCCACCTCCTCCTTGTTTACTCTGCCCCGGGATTCACAGGCTCCGCCCTACCAGGACCAGAAACGTAGGCCGCCCCTGCTTCTGCCCGGTTTCTGTACGTGGGGTCTAGGATCCGAACTCAGGACCTTCCGTCTGCAAGGCAGAGGCTTAACCTCTGAGCCACCTCTCCAGCCCCAAGGAGCTCATAGTCTTACTAAAGGAAACTGGAGCTGGTGATATGATGCTTTAAAGGATAACATGAAGTAATCACAGGACGTGACTGGAGCTACCTCTATCCAGTCCTGGTATTGGGTTGGAGAAGAGGTCCAGTGGGCATTCAGCAAAGGCTTCTGAGAAGTAACTTGAAATGCTTTAATTTTATCCATTTACAACTCCAATAAGAAAGCTAGGTCAAAGGAAAAAATTTAAATTGCTTACTCTGATGGGCAGAGAAAGTTACAGTTGTAGACTGGTCCAGAGCTAAAACTGAATAGCAATTCTTCCTCCTTCTGACTCTTCACCCATTTAGAATCTCCTGAGGTCCATCGAAGTGTGATGACTAGCTTGGGAAACTTAATAGCTTGGGAGTTGTGTCAGTTCTGCTTGCTTCATTGCATTGCCTAGATCTGAAGTCAGGCAGCCAACCCTCTGTTTCACTGAGGAACAGATGGAATGAGATATGTCTGAGCGGCAGAGCCAGACTATCCTGGCAATGACTTTCAGGGAATTGCAAGCAGCTTCTTTGTTGACAGCGAGCCAAATTGTCAAGACAGAAGAACATAAAAGAAATCAGGATGGCGCCTCAATACCATGATCAGGTTTTGCAGAGTCTAACCCATGACCACCCAGGCCAGGCCACTGCACTCCTCTCTCATGGCTCCCTTTAGGAATGTAAACATCCCAGTCTGGCCAACACAGTGGGCTACTGAGTCTATTTATTGTCCACTGGATCATCCACAGAAAACATTGAAACTGTCAAGGCTGAAGATGCATGGTTTCTACCAAGAGCCTTTGAAAGTGTTCAACTTTTCTTGTTTGTTTTTGGTTTCTTCTTTTGAGACACAGTTTTGTTCCATTACGCTCATTAACCTTGAACTCACAAATTCTCTGCCTTGGTTTCTGAGTGCATGCCCAGATTTAAAAGTGTTCATTTTGAACCGTAACTTTTTCATATTTTACATAAACCAATTCTTTTGCCAAACAGAATACAGAGAATACTAAGACCGAAGAAAGGCAAATCACTTTCCCAGCGTCATATATCTAGCTAGTTGCAAAACACCCTAGAATCTTGGTCTCTTAATACTTCCCCATTTCATTGTGCACTAGAGTTCTCCTCCCAAAGACCAACTTCCCTTCCCCCAATGGCCTCCTTTAGTCTCAAGGATATCCAGCACAGTGCTCTCTCTTCCATATTCTATCCATACTTGTGTGGATGAGCTTTGCCAGTCACTGGGAAAATGGAGATTTTGAAAGAGAGAGAGAGAGAGAGAAAAAGAGAGAGAGAGAGAGAGAGAGAGAGAGAAAGAGAGAGAGAATCATTCCATTTTAAATATATACATATGTACCAAGACAGTGGTAAAAGACAAAAGCATGCACTTCTTAAATTCTTCACATTTGTCTAAAATATTTTGCTTGTGTATGGAGAGCTAACCTTTCTCAAATTTGTTGTTGAGCTTTCTGGGGCCTCTGATGCTCCCCTTTGTCAGTGAAACAATAAAGAGAATGCATAGGTCACTATAGCTGCTTTCTCTCAAATTAGCTATCCAAGGCTGACACTTCATGTCTCTCTACACACACACACACACACACACACCCACACACACACACAGATGCTCCTCAAATTATAATGAACTAAGTCCTGATAAACCCATTATAAACTGATAATATGTCATCAAAAATGCAAGATACTGAGAATAAGTAACGGATTAGTGCTGAGTCCTAACACATTTAAGCCATCCCCTCAATAGCTCAATGACCATTGCAGAAAAGCTGGTGAAAATAATTGAAGAGCCAAAATATAGGTAACACTATGGAATGACATCTTCTGTCATAACATAGCCATTGCAGAAAAGAACACATGTCAGCTGCCAATGTCTGCATTGGGTCTGCATAAGAATGAGCCCATCAGAAGCCACACATAGATGGAGAGGGGACTCAAGAGTCTCTACCTCTCACTGCTGAGCCGTTTGCTACTTTCCGATAGATTCAGTGAGAGGGGACAGCATTGCTTTCATTTATGTACCCACTGGTGACCCTGCCAGGACTCAATGGATAGATTCAATCCAATGACCACACAGATGGCCTTGGGTGAACTAAATGGGTCATAAAACAACCCAAAAAATCATGGAAAGGGACTGTTAGAGAGGAAGGGAGCAGACAGGATTGGAAAAAAGGTAGAAAATAATCAGAATATATTGTGATATTATATACATGACTGGAAAGATAGCTCAGTTGGTAAAATGGATGCTGTGTAAGCATGAGGACCTGAGTTCAATCCCCAGAATTCATGTAAAAAAAAGCTGCTTATGGCAGCTCATGCTTAGAATCCCAGCACTGGGAAGATGGAGACAGTATATTCCTGGAGTTTGCTGGTCAGTTATTCTATCCTACTCAGTTCAATATAAGCCAGTGAGAGATCTTATCTCAAAAATCATGGAAGATTTCACCTGAGTAATAGCACCTAAAGTTGACCTCTGGCCTGCATATGCACCCCTGTGCATACACACACACACACACACACACACACACACACACACACACACACACACATACACATATAATGGGAACCTGATGGAGGAGAATAGTGAATTTGAGGACAGCTTATACTCAAAAATATATATATTAATTTAACACACTGTTATAGCTTGAATGTGAAATGTGTTCCTCAGGCTCACATATTTGAACACTTGGTCTTTTAGTAATGATGCTCTTTTGAGAGGTCATAGAACCTTGTCTTTCGGGGGACTGCTGGCAAGCAGGGCCATAAGGCTGTGTCTGCTTCTAGCTCATACTCTCTGCTTCCTGATCCATGACATACAACCAAGTATTGCCATAGACTGAAGCTGCCGACCACTGTGCCTTCCCAGTCATGCTAGACTTGTATCCTTTGAACTGTGAGCCACATTAAATCTCTCCTCTCTTAAGTCACTTCTGTGAGATGTTTTTTCACAGCAGCAAGAGTAACTGACACATACACCTGACCAAACACATGTGATATAATACATATTAAGGAATTATCTGTCTATTGTCTATTTATCTTTATAACATTTGGAGATATCCATTTAAAATCAATCAATTGTTGCAGTCAGAGATGCTTTAACATAGGCTCAGACTGTGAATGACAAGGGAAAGCTTCAGTTTTCAACAACTAGTGAAAAAAAAAAAGCCAAGACAGATCATCCAAATAGGATGTCTAGTAACTGATACCAGTTCAAAATACATGAATATATTGAATTAGGTACTAAATGTGTTGGTTTAAATGCGGTAAGTCACAGGAATTAACAGTTATGCCAGGGGGATTATGAAAGAGCAAAGTCACACTTTGCTCATGTCACCAATTTGTCTGGGACCAACTCTTGTAGTAGATGCCACAGGACAACTTATTCCAATCTGTCTTTGTCAGAAGTGTCTCAGTGGTGTCACTGATGATATATCACCTATGCTGCAGTGGGTTCCCAGGCACATGCTAGTATAAAGGACCCTTGTTGGACTCAGTGGGTCACACATACAAGAAGGGACCTAAAAGTAGGAGAGAAAATTGTTGGGAAGAGTAGATTTCTCATTGGGAGTGAAAGAGTATATTGTAGAAAATAAATGTCAAAAAGAAATCACTGTATTGAATTATCAAAGGAAAAACAAGTCATCTCAAAGCAAACAAAGCTCTTTATTCAGCAGCAAGGAACATGGCCCTTCATAGATCAACAAAATACCTGGTTTTGGTTTTGAATGGAAAGGGCCAAATGATAAAAGTGTCCCTGCTTTAGGAATCACTCATTTCTGGCTTGCTCCAGAGGGCCTCAGAAGTGTTTGTTTGATCTAGCTATTTTTATGCTCATCACAGAAAGGCCTGAATAGCAATCATCTCATTATTGTCCTTTCCTCTAATTGAGACCCATGTGTTTCTTTTAAGCCAAAAGAGTGTGACTGCTTCTCAACTCCTAATCATTTTTTCCTTTTCTGTTTCCAAAGGACCTGGTGTTTTCATTGTGCCTGGTGTATGTGAGACCTGAGATCCGAACTCAGGACCTGCTGCTTGTAAGGCAGAGTCTTAAACCCTGAGCTATCTCTCCAGCCCAGTCAACTCCTAATCTTGTTTCTGTATGTATTTTTTCACTTCAAAGTTGCTGTACACTATTTTAACATAATAAAATAGCCACATATTCAACTTTCCACACAACTCTGCAATTGTAGATAATTAAGCAATGTCACAAAGCTTATTCAAAATCAAAGCATTAAAATGATTGATTGGGCCAGCAAGTTGGCTTAGTGCGTAAAGGTGCCTGCCTGATGACTTGAGTTCGAGCCTCAGGATCTCCATCGTGGAAGGAGAAAACTGACTTCTGAAAGTTGTTCTCTAGTCTCCACACCATCACTGTGGCATGTTTGCACCTGTCACCTCCACCACTTCCCTTTCCCTTCCTCCTCTCCCTCTTTTTCTCTCAACTAATGAATAAAATATTAAATTGACAATTGTTCCATTGTGTTCCCCCTCTGTCTTTTCCATTATTCCTTTGTAGCAAAAGACAAAAATGTAGAAAATGACTAAATCAGCAGCCAATGTCAGAATGTATTCACACAAAACAAGTTTTAGTACATGAACCCAGGGATAGGTTTCTGTGTAGCTTGTCTGTCTTCTCCTTCAATACTCCCCATCCATGATAGTGTGTCACCTCTAGTCATAACACAAAATTCAGATCTGAGCCAGAAAATTCATTTATTAATAAGGCAGGCAAATAATGTAAGCCAGATGAGAAAGATTGACAATAGTGAGGAATAAATAACATGGGCTCATCATACTTTGATGTTTAACCTCGAGCTAAGCAGCTGCAGCACGTGGCTGCTCAAATATCTGCTTAAAGAAATTAATCAGAAAGCCTTGTGTATGTATGAAAGGATGTCAGCCTTGATGTCATATAGACCTGAATGTGAATCCTGGCACTCCCACTTACTAACTTTATATGTACTTCAGTGGGCTGTTGAAGAGGAAATATCCTAATCCAAGTAAAGCTCTCATAGTGCCTTGCACACCACAAGTGCTCAGTAAATGTCAGCTTGTGATTATGCTTGTTTCTGTTGCCAGTCTATTGCAGCTGGGGACAGTGTGACCTGGCCAGTAGGATGCTGGCTAGTCGGGTTCTGATGAGCTCTGGCTGGCTCAGCTCACCTAGTTATCAACCTCACCAGCTCCTAAAATGGGGCAGCCGAAGCCTCACCAATAGCACTGGGTAAATAATGCTCAAAGATTAGATAAGACAAGAAGTGAATGGCACATCCAGAAAGAAGCCTTTGCCCACAAGTACCCATGCAGTTCTGTGAAGTATATAGTGTACCTGTGAAGTATATAGTGTACTTGCTGAATAATGAACATCCCTCCCAATATATGACTGGTCCTGGTTAGGTCCCTTATCTTAGTCACAAAACGTGTCTTGTTGGTTGAGCCCTGGAAAGCAGGGACTAGTTTTCAGCCCATGCCCATTGGCTTTACAAACTGAGGGAGTTCAGAGGCTGCTACTCTCTGGAACAAGGGTCCTCAGTTACCCTGCTTTCCCATGAAATTGAGAATTATTCTGTTTAGTGTTCTGACAGAGTGCAGAGCAGTATCAAGCTTCCAGGTGTAGGTTGCAGCTGTACGCATCTCTGTCCAGTGGGGAAAGCATGGAATGGTGATAGTAAATATGACTCCTATTTTTCTCAAATCATTACCAAAAAAGTTTCCCTTCCTTCTCCCACCCCTATCCCTTTCCCACCTGTCCACATACCTCTCTATTAACATATCCTTTCACCTTAATACTTTAGTTCTTGAGAGCTAAGGGAATTATCAAAGCCAGGGGATGGCATCAGTGCATGTTTTTAGAACAAATATATTAGTTTTCAGAGGAACGACTAATTAATGTAGTCTATTAGACTTTGCACAAGCAATACGAAGATAGTATCAAATGGCAAACTTTATGTGCTAGCCAGACTATTATGAATCCAACGTAAACTGAAAATCTGGAGTGTGGAACCATTTTAAAGCACAGCAGAATTTTTTAAGTCTAGTTTATTGACATTTCTCTTGTCAGAATTGTTTTCTGGTTTCCTGAAAGTTACAAAGTTTCTCTCCCGTACTTCTTTTAGAAGTTTTTTAGTTTTACCCATTATGTTTAGATTAGTATTTGTTTTGAGTTAAATTTTATATATGATATTAGGGAGAGTTGTCAATATTTGCATTTAGTTTATACACTAATATCCAATTGTGTAAACACCATTTCTTGACACCATCCTTTCTCCATTAAACTGCCTTGGCAGGTGTGTGGAAAGTCAATTGTTTTATGAAGTTGGTTTTGTTTTTGGACTCAAAATACTATTTCATTGATGAAATATGTTTATCCATATGCCAAGACCACATGGTGTTCATTTCTTTATTTTTATAATAAGCCTTGAAATCAAGTGGCGTGAACACTCCAAGTTCTTTCTTCCTTTTCAAAGTTGTTCAGATATTTGAGGTCCTTTCCATTTCTGTATAAATTTTAGAATTATTCTATATGTTTCTATGGGACTTTAAAATCTCACTGGGTTTTGTTACATGGATGGCATTGAATATGTTGATCAACTTTAGCAAGAGCAGACATTTCAACGTTATTGAGTCAGGAAGCAAAGCAGACAGGACTAGGTTACAAAATCTTGGGCTTTGCCCCACCCCACTTCCAGTGCTACCAGTTGGGGACCAAGTGTTCAAACACATGAGCCTATGAGAGACATTTCACATTCAAAGGGTAGCAGACATTAATTGCGTCTGTAGCATAGGATTTTTCATGAGAATTCAAATTTTTCATTCATTAAAAAGATTTCACTGAGTGTAGAGAGGGTACCAGGTACCATTCTCTAAGTAAACATGGAATAAATTCTAAATTCCCTGCCTTAACGACCATTGTAATGAAGTGATATAGTCATTAGACAAATAAGTGGTACCAGACATGATGATACATGCCTAGAATCACAACTCTTATGAGGTTTGAGACGAGAGGACTCATTCCAGGTCAGTATGGACTACGTAAGAAGACATTGTCTAAAAAAATAAAATAAAGCAAAAAAAAAAATAAAGTAAAGCAGAAAAAATATATAAAATTTTCAGCATTTCAAAAAAGAATATGTCGTAATGGATAAAGCAATCAGGATAGACGGCAAGGAATCAAGAGACCAAGAAGTCTTTAAATTTAAATAGAGTGACTGGGGGAACATCACCAAAACAATATTTGCGAAAAGGTTTAGTGTACTTAAATGAGTTAGCACATGTAAAAGGATTCAAATAGTTCCTCATATGGAATAAGCATTCAATAATGTTTCCATTAACCGTAATTTGTTGAGTGTTTTCTGGGCACTGGGAAACATTCTTTACAATATTTCCCTTGTTTATTAATTACTATGAAAATTTTACCAAGGAATCAGAGGTGACATACTCTTGTCCAGAGTCAAATAGTTATGGGTGGTAGAGCCAAAACACACACTATATTCTCGGCTTGTACCCTGAAGCTAAATTCATCCTTTCTTTCTATGCATATTTTTTATGTTTAGAAACTATATGAGAACAAGAGTCCCCAAAGTGACCCAATTTTCCTTGCTGGTGGAGGATCTAGTTAGTGGGATTCACATTGAGTAGGTAAAAGTTTCTGCAGGAACCAAGTCTAGTACATCTACCTTACCTTCTCCATAGTATTTTCACTTAATAACAAGACTGGTCTTGCTTGATACTTCACTGGTAGTTGGCTCTAACGTTTTGACTGCAAATGTGCTGTGTGCCAGCTACCTGAGAATGAGTATGAAGAGGAGATAAATAAAGCTATATGATTGTCCAGTTGCTTACTAGTTTGTTAAGAAAAAAGATGTTTGTTAAGGAAAAAAATGTCTTGGGTCTTCAAGTTAATTACTTGCCAAAATTGAAAAAAAAGGAAAAATGAAGCAATACTTAGCTCATTGATGAGTAAATGATAAATTTTCCCTAGAAGATGCTGGCAATGCTATAAAACTCAGGCCACCATCTGTTTGTGATTGCTTGGAGTAGCATTTGTACTGGATAATTAAGATGTCAAGTGCATTTGAACCACAAATGATTAGTGCATGGGTATCCTTGGGAAGACTGTAGATTGTGAAGATGGTCAGAGAAGAACATCAGTGCTTTCACGTGCTCCTGTTGCTCTGCCCTATTCACCATAATATGCTGTACCCTCAAACTGAGTCAGTAGAAATCCTTCCTTCCTTAAGCTGCTTGTGGGAGGCATTTTGATACAGCAATGAGAGAAGTAACAAATATGTCACCACTATGTGAAAACCTCACAGTGACTTTGGGACCACGAAGAGGAAAGGAGGAAAAGTGGTTTTGATGCCAGAATTACTAAGAACTAAAAGATTCTTTACTGGTATTTTTTTTCATATGTTTGCAAAGAATCTCTTCATCCAGTATCCCATTTAGTTTACCAACAATCTCATGAAGCAGACTTTGTATCTTACAAATGAGAAAACTAGGACCAAAAAAAATGACATATTTTGCCCAGAGTCACATAGATAGTGATAGGAAAGACTTTCAGTTACCTGGGCTGGGGCTATTTCAAATAACTTTTATTGAATTCTTTATTTGACTCTTTCATATGCATATATAGTATATTCCAATTGTTCCCCCCTATTTCTAATCTTTGTCCCATCCATTTTACCTCTCCTCATTAAAAATCTCTTTTCTACATCCATGTCTTGTTTTTTTGAGACTGAATTTAGCCAGGATCATCTATGTAACTGTGGGTTTCAGATTATCCACTGGAAGGCTGGAAAGATGGTTCAGGGGTTAAGAATCTGTCTCGCCTCTATATCAACCACCTAGAACTAGGCCAGACTAATCTCTCCCCATCCTGAAGCTCAGGGAAATTTGCGGAAGACGGGGCCGTAAGATTGTAAGAGCACAAGGATGAGAGGAGCAAAGATATGCAAGATACTCCACACAAGTTAGGGCTGAAGCAATCATAATTGAACTTTGCATGCCCTGCGCAATGTCCAACACACTATTGACCCCACAAAGTCTAGCATCAGCTAAAGGCACCAAGATCCTTGGAGGCAAGGGATTGACAGCCACAGTAGTGTTCCTATGCTTAAGGGGAACACAGGAAAAGGTTCAGGGAAATGCCACTGGGTCCTTGTACGTCATCGGAGAGGAGGGCCCAGAGGAGAGTCTGGCATGCACATTAAAGGATTCTCCGGGGATTGAGGGGGGGAGTCACTGGGGGATGGGGAGGGAGGGGTGAGGGGAGGGGGAGCAGGGGGATCGGGGGGAGGAGGAGGGAGGGAGGGAACCAGTGTACCTACCAAGTTTGTATGAGCGGAAATAATAATAAAAAATGTTAAAAAAAAGAAAGTTTTCCTCTGACCTTTACCCCTGCACTATAGTATGCATGCATGCCTCCTACACACACTCTCTTTCCTTCCCTTCCTCCCTCCTGCTCAAATAAACAAATATTTAAAAAGAAAAATGAAAAAAAAAAGAATCTGTCTCGCAAGCAGAAGGTCCTGAGTTCAGATCCCAGGTCCCACATAAAAACACCAGGCAGAAATGGAATCAGCCTGCACTTCCATCAATGGTGGATGGAGTCTGGAAAATCCCAGAGCCAAGCAAAAAGGAGATAGAAGTAATCCAGGGTGATTCCCAAAGTCACCTTTGGTCCTCCACAGGGACACACAGTGCCCTCTGATACACACACACACACACACACACACACACACACACACACACACACACAAATAAAAAATAAATAAAAAGATATATTTTAAAAAGATTATCCACTAGAGCCTGATGAACTCAACAGCAAGGTGCTGGTTAGTAGCAGTTGTCAGTTTAATACTTGCAAGGTGGGCCTCTGTGCATACCTATGAGAAATATTCTAGTTTGGGCAAGGCGTTAGGAAACCCTGTAGGACATTGTCTTAATTGCAGAATTGATATTTTAAGACCCAGCCCTTCGTGGGCAGGACCATTTCCTGATCAAGGGGATAAAGATATATATAGAGATACTTAGCATTTGGACAAGCCAGAAAGCAAGTGTGCAGCATTGGTCCTTCCTCTCTGCTCTTAACTTTCACTCTCATACCAGGATGAATGATAACCTGCAATTGTGAGCCACATTACCCTAAGTTGTTTGGTTGAGATATTTATTTCAGCAATGGAATGTGGAAGCAAAACAAGTGGGTACACAATTGACGACACTGATTGCCCCCTCCCTCAGAATCCACAAGTAGTTCATAAAGTAAGAGTAGGGTTTATAAGTTCCTTCCCAATACATTATTAACCGTTGACAGGCACAGCCTTGTATAAACCCAGTGATATCAGCAGTAGCTACTGTAAGTTCAAGGCTACATTGACTGCATAGAATATAGCATTCTGCAGTCCTTCTCCCTGTCTTCTTCCTCTTACATTCGCCCAATACTTTCTTCCCTGAGCCCTAGAGCATTTTTTAAATAGTAAGTAACCTTCCCTGAGTGCTTCTTTTATACCAGCCTTGTTCCAGGTGCTTTAAGCACATGCATTATCTCATTTAATCCTGGAAAGTACTATATGGCATTGTTCAAGTATAGCTTCTTAGGTGCTTCAATTGCATTGGTCCATACAAAATCCTGAGGCAAGCTTGGGAATAAACATGTAGGTGTCTTCTACAATGTCTAGATTGTAGACCTTAGCCAGCGAATCGATATCCCAGTCTTGGAGTGGAATGTTTTTGCTTTTTAACGTCAAAGCACCAATTGACAATATTAGGAATGCTGAGTTTGCTTCTGAGTGGATACTCAAGAGTGTTCCCGTTCTTATCATGGCTAACAAGAAGATTTGTGCTTTTTAGGCTTTACTGAGATGTTTCCTACACAGTATTTACATGTATGCCCTCTTCGCCCCATTTATTCCTATGCGCCATTCAAGAAGCAGCTTAATTATATTGTACCGTCACAGTAGACACTAGGGCAACTGCTTTACTTGCAAACTTCGTTTGAAAAATCTGCTGCCACTTACATGTATCATACTCTTCCAAAGCTATTCTTCTTCCTTTATCGAAACACAGATAATCATTCTTTTTGGTATCATCAGATATGAAATCAAACAGCAGAATATCTCAAAGGACCTTGCAAAAAGTCTGATTCACAATGCATCCTTTCCAGTAATGATCAGGAACTTAGAGGAAAAAGTGCATCTCAATAATAATTGACAAACTTATATCTTTTCCTCTGAGAATGCCTTCTTGTTATCCTTAGGCCAGGCGTGTAGTGCATGGATTGTCATGTCCTTTTACAATCATGGCAAGTGCCTCACCAAACATTCATTTCTCAACTGCTTGCCTTCAGCATACATAATTTAAAGATTTAAATAGATTAGAGACACACATCTTAATCTTAAAACACATGACATCTGGAGGCTATGGATTTCTTTCTCTGATTATCTAGGTTTCTATCTTCCACCTGGTGACAATATTTGCTATTGACAAGGACTACCTGTTTTGCCTTGTGGTTTGGTTTGGATATGAAGTGTATCTGTGAAAATCTCATATATTGAAGACTTGTACTATTGAGAGAGGATTGATCAGGAGGCTGCTGACTTATCAAGGGGTTAATCTAATGATGAGTGCATGGTGGTGGTACTGTTATGTGGTAGGGCACTGAAGGCATGGTTTTTTTAATACATTTTTTATTATTTCTGCTCATACAAACTTAATAGGTAGACCAGTTCCCTCCCTCCCTCCTCCTCCCCCCGAACGCCCTGCTCCCCCTCCCCTCCCTCCCATCCACCAGTGCCTCCCCCAATTCCCAGAGAGTCCTTTATTGTGTAGGCCTAATGCTCCTCTGGGTCCTCCTCTCCAATGACGTACAAGGACCCAATGGCATTTCCCTGAACCCTTTCCTGTGTTCCCCTTAAGCATTGGAACACTACTGTGGCTGTCAATCCCTTGCCTCCAAGGATCTTGGTGCCTTTAGCTGATGCTAGACTTTGTGAGGTCAATAGTGTGTTGGACATTGCCCAAGGCATGCAAAGTCCTATTATGATTGCTTCAGCCCTAACTAGTGTGGAGAATCTTGCAAATCATTGCTCCTCCCATCCTTTTGCTCTTACAATCTTACCGGCCCCTCTTCCGCTAATGTCCCTGAGCTCCAGGATGGGGAGAGATTAGTCTGGTCTAGTTCTATGTGGTTGATATAGAGTCTCTGAAGTTCAGGATTGTGGTTTGTTGATTTTCTTTTGCAGTTTTGCTGCTCCTGCAATGCCCTTCACTCCATCCTGATGGGCACTGTATGTCACCCCTTGCATTCCTTGATGAAGGCCTATTTTCTCTGCTGTAACATGGTCCCCTCTCTCCTTGTGTCTGGTGTGGCCCTCCAACCCCATCCCTCCTGTTCATACTCCTTGCAATTACTGTATTACGTAGGTTTACCTTTGAGTGTCTCAGTGTGGGCTGGGTGAGTTTGGTACTAGGAGCCACCTATTAGGGAGTACATATGGTGCTTAATTTTCTGGGTTTGGGATACTTCACTTAATATAATTGTTTCTAATGACATCCATTTCCCAGCAAATTCCAGTAATTCATCATTTTTGATGGCTGAGTAGTACTCCATTGTATAGATGTACCACAGTTTCCTTATCCACTCGTCAACTGTTGGACATTTGGGTTGATTCCATGACTTTGCTATTTTAAACAGTGCTGCTATGAACATGGTCGTGATTGTGCTATTGAGGTGAACCTCTGCTGCATGGGGGGTTATTCCCAAAAGTGGGATAGCAGGGTCATATGGCATTTCAATCTTTAATTTCATTAAGAATCTCCAGACAGCTCGCCAGAGTGGCTGTATGAGCCTGCATTCCCACCAGAAATGTAGGAGAGTTCCCCTCTCTCCACATCCTCTCCAGCATTTGTTGTTGTTTGTATTGTGGATTTTTGCCATCCTGACCGGGGTGAGATGATATCTCAGGGAAGTTTTGATTTGCATTTCCCTGATGGCTAAGGAAGTGGAGCATTTTTTAAGATATTTGTTAGACATTTTAATGTCATCCTTGGTAAAATTTCTTTTAAGTTCCAGGGCCCATTTTTTAATTGGGCCATTGTTTTCCTTGGAGTTTAGTTTTCTAAGTTCTTTGTGCACTCTGGACAGTAGAGCTCTATCAGATATGTGGTTAGTGAAGATTTTCTCCCATTCCGTGGGTTGCCTTTGAGCTCGCATTACAATCTCTTTATCTGAACAGAAGCTCTTTAATTTCACAAGGTCCCAACTGTTCAGAGTTGGTAGCAGTGACTGTGCTATTGGATGTCTGTTCAGGAAATGTTGGCCTAGCCCAATCAGCTCGAGGGAGTTCCCTATCTTTTCAACTATGGTTTTTATAGTCTCTGGCCTTATATCAAGGTCCTTGATCCATTTGGAATTAAGTCTTGTACATGGTGAGAAGTACGGGTCCAACTTTAATCTTCTGCATGTGAAGATCCAGTTTTGCCACCACCATTTGTTGAAGATGCTGTTCTTTTTCCATTGGATTCTTTGGGCCCCTTTATCAAAGATCAAATGGCTGTATTTTTGTGGGCTTATATCTAGGTCTTCAACCCTTATTCATTGATCTGTGTGTCTATTTTGGAGCCAGTACCAGGCTGTCTTTATAACTATGGTTTGGTATGGTAATACCTCCAGCAGTGTTTTTGTTACTCAGGATTGTCTTTGCTATCCTGGGTCTTTTGTGCCTCCATATGAATTTTGAGATTCTTTGGTCAACTTCTTTAAAGAATTGCTTTGGGATTTTGATTGGTATAGCATTGAATCTGTATATTGCCTTTGGTAGGATGGTCATTTTTATGATGTTGATTCTGCCAATCCAGGAACAAGGGAGGTCTTTCCACCTTCTGGTGTCTTCTGCTATTTCTTTCTTTAGCGTTTTAAAGTTTTCACTGTAAAGGCCTTTACCTCCTTGGTTAGGTTTATACCAAGGTATTTCATTTTTTTAGGAGCTAAAGTCAATGGGATTGTTTCTCTCAAGGCTTTTTCACTTCTTTCATTCTGGGTATATAGGAAGGCCTCTGATTTTTGCACATTTATTTTGTATCCTGACACCCTGCTGAACTTCTCAATTAGTTCCAGGAGCTTCCTGGTGGAGTTTTTGGGATCACTCAGGTATAAGATCATGTCATCTGCAAATAGGGATAGCTTGACTTCTTCCTTGCCGATTTGAATCCCTTTTATGTCCCTTTCTTGTCTTATGGCTTCAGCTAAGACTTCAAGTACAATATTGAATAGAAGTGGTGAGAGTGGACAGCCTTGTCTAGTTCCTGATCGAAGTGGCAATGCTTCCAATTGTTCCCCATTGAGCATAATCCTTGCTGTGGGCTTGTTGTATATAGCTTTTATTATATTGATAAAGGTTCCTTCCATTCCTACTGTCTCTAGCGTTTTGATCATAAAAGGCTGTTGGATCTTGTCAAAAGCTTTTTCTGCATCTATCCAGAGTATCATGTGGTCTTGGACTTTGGACTGGTTTACATGATGAATTACATTTATTGATTTTCGTATGTTGAACCAACCTTGTGTGCCGGGGATGAAGCCTACTTGGTCCCCGTGAATGATCTTTTTGATATGTTTTTGAATCCAATTTGCTAAGACTTTGTTGAGAATCTTTGCATCTGTGTTCATCAGAGAGATCGGCATATAGTTTTCTTTTTTAAGTGAATGTTTATTAGGTTTTGGGATTAAAACGATATTAGCTTCATAGAAGGAATTTGGTAGTGTTCCTTCCTTTGCTATTTGATGGAACAGTTTAAGGAGTATTGGTGTTATTAACTCCTTAAATGTCTAGTAGAACGCTGTGCTGAATCCATCTGATCCAGGACATTTTTTGGTGGGAAGACTCGAGATTACTTCCTCAATTTCCTTATATGTTACAGGACTATTTAAATAATTCACAACTTCCTGATTCAATTTATGTAAGTTGTGTTTACTTAGAAATTCATCCATCTCTTTTGTGTTGCCAAATTTCACAGAGTATAAGTTTTTGAAATATGATGTTATAATTCTCTGGATTTTATAGGTATCAGTAGTGATAACTCCATTTTCATTTCTAATTTTGTTAATTTGGGTTTTCTCTCTCTTGCTTTTGGTTAATTTAGCTCGGGGTGTATCAATCTTATTGATTTTTTCAAAGAACCAGCTTTTTGACTGGTTGACTTTTTTCTATCATTTTCTTAATCTTGATTTCAGATATTTCTCCCCTTATTTTGCTAATCTCCTCTCTTCTACTACTTTTGGGATCAGATTGCTCTAGTTTCTCTATAGCTTTAAGCTGCATTGTTAAGTTGTTTATTTCTGATGTTTCCATTTTTTTGATGTAGGCATTAAGAGCTATGAACTTACCTCTTAGAACAGCTTTCATTGTGTTCCAGAGATTTTGGTAAGTTGTATTTTCGTTATCATTCACTTTCAGGAAATCTTGAATTTCCTTTTTAATTTCTTCCTGAATCCAGTTCTCATTCAGGATCATATTGTTAAGTTTCCAGGAGTTAGTGTATTTTCTCTTGTTTGTTGTGTTGGGGATGTCCAGCTGTAGGCCATGGTGGTCTGATGGGGCACAGGTTAGAATTTCAACTTTTTTGTATATGTGTAGATTCGTTTTGTGGCCCAATATGTGATCTATTTTGGAGAAAGTTCCGTGTGCTGCTGAGAAAAATGTGTATTCTTTGGTGCGTGGGTCAAAAGTTCGATAGAGATCTGTAAGGTCCATTTCTTTAAGCGTTTGATTAAGGTCCAAAGTGTCTCTGTTAAGCTTTTGACCAGTTGATCTATCCCATGTTGAGAGGACGGTGTTGAAGTCCCCAAGAATTATCATTTGGGGGTTGATTTCTTGCTTTAGACGTTGTAGTGTTTTCTTAATGAATGTGGAGGGGCCCATATTGGGTGCATACTTGTTCAGTATTGTGAAGTCTTCCTGGTGAATTGTTCCTGTGACTAAAATGTAGTATCCATCCGTGTCTCTTATAATTTTCTTTGGTTTGAAGTCCCCTGCTTGTTTTCTGCTTCCATTAGCTTGTAGAATTGTTGACCAGCCTTTTATTTTTTTATTTATTTTTTTATTAAAAATGTAATTATACAATTTAAAAATTTTTTACCAGTTCCCTCCCTACTCCCTCCTCCCCCCGAACCCCCACCCCCCCTCCTCTCCCTCCCCATCCCCCAGTGCCTCCCCCCCAATTCCCAGAGAGTCCTTTATTGTGTACGCCTAACTTTCCACTGGGTCCTCCTCTCCGATGACATATAAGGACCCAGTGGCATTTCCATAAGCCATTTCTCTTGTTCCCCTTAAGCATAGGAGCACTACTATGGCTGTCAATCACTTGCCTCCAGGGATCTCGGTGCCCTTAACAGATGCTAGACTTTATGAGGGCAACAGTGCGCTGGACATTGCAATGCCCTTCACTCCATCCTGCTGGGCACTGTATGTCACCCCCTGGCCAGAGACAAAAAGCTGTTAAACTGGAGTCTTGTTATAATAGCACATTCAAGGGTAGATGTAATAAAAGTAGCAAACCTCAGTGAGGGAGGGGTCCATCACCCATTTGTAAAATGATTACTTTTTATCTGCTAGACTATATGCACTCCCCTTCTGGTGAGATCAGGAAAGAACGTTTGTGAACGTAACCAGGTTTCTTATTACTTACTTGCAGACCTTGATGGAGGCCTATTTTCTCTGCTGTAACATGGTCCCAGCCTTTTATTTTTATGGCATGCCTATCTTTTGTGGTGAGATGGGTTTCCTGCAGGCAGCAGATTGATGGATTGTGATTTTTAATCCAAATTTGTAATCTGTGTCTCTTGATCGGTGAGTTAATTCCATTAATATTTAGTGTTTTAGTGGAGAAACTATTTTAATTCCAGACATTTATTATGTTTAGTGGTTTTTATAAGTATATTGCTTCGCTGTTAATGGTGTTATACTTGCCTTCTGTTCTCCTGGATATGCCTATTTTTTTCTTCAAGCTTGAGTATCATTTCTAGTATTTTTTGAAGGCCTGGTTTGGTGGACATGTATCCCTTCAAGTTTTCTTTGTGCTGGAAGATTTTTCTTTCTCTCTCAATCATGACGGATAGTTTTGCAGGGTAAATCAGCCTGGGTTGACATTTTTGCTCATTCAATACTTGAAGTATGTCTCTCCAAGCTCTTCTTGCTTTTACTGTTTCGACTGCGAAGTCATTTGTTATTTTAATAGGTTTACATTTAAAAGTGACTTGTTTTTTTCACCCTTGAAGCTCTCAGCACCAGTTCTTTATCTTGAATGTGAAGTGTTTTAACTATTATTTGCCGTGGTGAGCTTCAGTTTTGGTCATATCTGTTTGGGGTGCGGAATGCCTCTTGTATATGGATGGGCCTCTCTTTTTTTAGATGAGGAAAGTTTTCCTTGATGATGGTTTGAAAAATTTCCTCAGGGGTGGTATTTTGAGATTCTTGCTCTGGTATTCCATGAATACGCATGTTAGGCTTCTTCAGGGTGTCCCATATCTCCTGGATATTTCTCTCAAGTATCTTTTTGGCTTTAACAACTTCTTCCATTGAGCTGGTTAATACTCCCACTTTATCTTCAAGATCTGAAATTCTTTTTCTGCTTCTTTAATTCTGCTGATAAGACTCTCTGTGGAGTTCTGGGTTGAAGATAACTTGTCTTTAACTCAGTTTTAAACTCTGCTTGAGTCTGTTTTAACTGCTCTATGCCAGTTTTTGTTTCTTGCACTGTTTTTCTCAACTCCTCCAAGTGTCTGTTGTGTTCCTCTTCAAAGCGATTGATTCGATTATTTAATTCCTCCCGGATTTCCTCTTTCATAGTATTGAACATGGTAATGATCATATTTTGAAAGTCGTTATCCTGGGTCAGGCTTTCATGGCCATTTTCCATGGGTTTGTTCTGGTTGGAGTCTAACATTATGGGATTAATTCCTTCAGTGGGAGATTTGTTTACTTGAGTGTTGTTTCTCATGGATTTGCACTTTGACTTTGTCATTGTCATTTTAACTCTTAAGATCCCTCTCCCCCATTCCAATATTAGATCTTGTTTTTTGTTTTTGAATAACCAAATGAGTCTAATTAGTGTTGCCCATGTTCACATGGTTGTGGGGCCTTCCACAGTGACATGAACAACTTGCCAGTGGCCACACCCCAATAGAAAAGTGACTCTCCCTCATTCTGAAACCATCAGCTACCAGTAATTCCTCAAATAGGGGAGGAATCTTGAGAGTCCCTTCCCAATCCATGCTGGATTGTTGATTAGATTGGCGTGTGCAGGTAATTACAGCTGATGTGAGTTCATATGTGCAGCAATCATGTCATACTCAGAAGACTGCATTTTGCAACATTCCTTCCCATCTTCTGGTTATTACATTCTTTTTCACCCCCTTTTCCATTATAATCCCTGAATCTGGGGATGTAGGGTTGATAAATATGTTCCATTTAGAGCTGAAAACTCACATTTACTTATTCTCAGCACTTTGAACAGTTATGAATTTCTGCATTAACTACTTTCTACTGCAGAAAGAAGCTTTTCTGACCAAGGCTGAGAGGACTATCCTATGGTTATATATACATAGATGTATTTAAATGGTAATTTGACAACATATCAATTTACCCAAACAATACCAGTATGTTTTCTTTAAACCTATGACTTCCCCTGCTAGAGGCTTTTCAAAAGGTTTAACATACCAGGTATGAATTCTTAAGGGTGTATCTTATTCCCACATGCCCCTCTCTGCCACACTTTTCCCTTTCTCTGTCCCTGTACCTCTCCTCTTCTTTCTTGTTCTCCCTCCTTCCTTGGTGTCATCAGGTGAATAGCTTTCTTCTGCCATAGGTCATTCTGCCACAATGTTCTTGCCTTTCCTAAGGTACAGAGCAACTGGTCTGGTTAACCATGGACTAAAACATCAGAGACTGAGCCAACATATACTCTTCCTCCATTCAAGTTGTCACATACATTATCATAACAAAAAAGAAATGTCCAACAATGCATACTGATTATTTATAACATAAGAGGCAGTATTATCATTCTTATATTCATGGGCAAATGAAAAAGCAACTTTTTCCTGTACTTTGTCTGTCCCACACATGCCTAAAGTAGGAATTTTTTGTCTGCTAATCACTTTTAACCTTTGTTCATTCTTAGTTTGGCTTCTAGCTGATGAAAATAATACTAAAAGTGATGCGAAGAAGCAACCTGATTCATAGATCAAGGGCCATGGACTTATCACATCCATCCCTTGTATGATCCCATGGTTTTTAATCTATGTTCTATACAGTCACTTTGCTCTGAGGCAGGGGCTGAGAGCCTGTTGAAGATGAAAATAATGGATAGACTGAATTGGTTAAGTACTCAGAGCACCAGATGCCTCCTCCCTCCACCCCATTCTGAGTGACTACATCTTCATCTCTATTGTATAATGGGGCTAGAATGAATTTCCTTTTAAAACTCCCACTACTGAGAACTAGTTGATAAATACTGGTGTAGGCCCAGCTAGAAAATAACCAGAGAACAGGGTGTGGGAATTACAGTACATATGAACTATGCCCCAGCTACCTGGAAGCAGGGAGAACAGTCCACTTCCTCACTTCTGTGAGTTCTTAAAAGTAGCAAAATATAAAGGCCAGATTGCTCTGTCCAGATGAAAAGGAGCAGACAGATTGGCGATGTTCCTCAAGATTACAGCCTACGTACAGGTCAAATCTTGGAACTCTTGGAGGGAATGTAATTTCTCCAGTTTTGAGTAATACTCTCTAACTGGCAGCTGCTCTCCCAACTAAATGAATATATACTATTTCCACTCTATTTCCTTCCATTGCCCTCTGTCTGAGACTTAATGAAACCTGTATGGGAAGAAAAGAACAGTGTCTTTTCAGTTGCTTTAAGACACCCTGTCCTGGAAAATGATCAGGCCTATGTACAGGTCAGGGCTGCCTTGTTCATTTGAATGCCATTAGAAGGCCCATGGGTTTTTCTTTTTGTTTCCATGTGTATGAGAACTGGATGTGTAAACATGCAGTTCTCATGTATGTGTGTGCTGGTGCACATGTGTGTATGTGTGTGTGCACATGCATGTGCATATGAGTGTACACTTGTGGATGAGTGCACATGTGTGTGCTAGTGTGTGTGTGTGTGTGTGTGTGTGTGTGTGTGTGTGTGTGTAGGTGTCTTTAATTGTTCTCCAATTTTATTATTAAGGCAGAGCCTCTCAACTGAACCTGGAACTCTCCAGTCAGCTGGTATAGCTAGTCACCTTGCTCTGGAAATTCCCTTTGTCTTTCCAGTGCTGGCATTACAGGTGGCCACCATGTCTGCTTGGCTTTTACATTAGTTCTGGGGATCTGAACTCTGGTGACATACTTGTGACACAAGTGCCATTTCATTGGATTATCTCTCCAAGCCCCACCACAGGTTTTGCTCACATGTATGCATTGCAGGTATTTTATAGACTCCTAAGCACAATTTTTGTGTTTCTTCTTAATTCTCTCTGGTACTTTACATTTTGTGTGTTCCTAACTCATTCAATTATATCATCAACTGCATTGCTGCATTGTGTCACCATGGGACCCAAGTTTCCCTTTGGCTGCACCACTATCCTCCTCATCTTCCAGAAGCCATCACAGCACTTGTGTTCAGTGATCTTGATCCTTTGTCTATACCTGACTCAATCCTAGGTCACTGGAAACAGTCCAGTCTTTCCAATTAAATAGACATGGACTTATGTCTAGCACTTCACACAAGTTACTTAACTTCTTTGAATCTTTTTTTTTTGAATCTTAATTCTCTCATCTGTAAAAACCTAAAACATAAAAACTATACTTATTAATAGGATAACATGTAGTGGTTGATTCAGATAGACTTTACACAATGTTAATTGCATTTATCTCTCAGGAGTTTATCATTTCTTTGTAACAAAACTTTTAAAATATTTCTATCTAGTTTTGTAAAGTATAATGTACATGCTAATGTTAACTACTGGAGAGTCTTGAGAATTATGTGAGATAACTTATACAAATATTCTGGTACATATTGTTGCCTCTATACAGCAAATCTCTGCTATTACCTGTATTTCAAAATGATCAATATACTTTTTCTCCATCACATGTCTCCTGGTATACCCTGATGCCTTTTTTTTTTTCATGCATTCAGGCACTAACTGGCTGCATTATTTAGTCATTCATTAATTCCTCCAGCGAGTATTTATTGTGCATCTTGTATGTTTAAGCACAATACCCCACATGCTGGTGTGGCTGAAGGTATATGGAGGAACGAGGAGAGCAGAAGGTAGAATGATAACTGTAAAACATGCAAAATCAGTTATGGCTCCTGAGCATCTTAATTTCTAGTAAAGAAGATACTCCTGGGGACTGGAGAGGTGGGTCAGGGCTTAAGCCTCTGCCTTGCAGGCGGAAGGTCCTGAGTTCGGATCCTAGACCTCATGTACAGACGCCGGGCGGAAGTGGGGGCGGCCTGCATTTCTGGTCCTGGTAGGGCAGAGCCTGTGAATCCCGGAGCAGAGTAAACAAGGAAGAGGTGGAGACGGTCCATGGTGGTTCCTGAATTCATCCGTGGTTCTACACATACACACACACACACACACACACACACACACACACACACACACACACATACACGCATGCACAATTGAATAAAAAAAAAAAAAGAAGATGCTCCTATACACAAAAGATGTGGAGGGACACAATGACCTACTTTTGCAAGAGAAGTAAATCAGAGACACCTGTGACTTGGAGGACTGCTGATGTTGGTTTGAAAAAATAAAGGTCCTGGAAATCACAGGTCTCTTGAATTGTTACCCTCCCTTCTGTTGTATTATTTCCTAAGATAAGTGATAGTTATGCTTCCTTTAGGAAGAGTGGTTGTACTTCTTTTCGTCTTCCACAGAGCTTACTCGAGTACAAAATGGGCTAAAGTGGCATATGTCTGCAAAGCATGTAATAAGCAGAATAGAGTGGCTATGGCATCCCCAGGGACTGGCCAGCTGTTCTTTTCTTCCACCTTATCGCAAAAGCCACAATCATCCCAGTGGAAATTCAGTATGTGAAAAGCTTTAAATGGTGGCCTAATTTAAAAGTAAATGCATAAACAAGCAATATGCCCTTCTCTCTGAACTTTTTTCTTTTCTTCTTTGACATTTTCTTACATAGACACGAGGAATTCATGTGTTTTCACCTCTTACCACCCAATTCTTATCCCACCTCCTCCCTAGTCAGTCTTCCTCCTACTTTCTTATCCCTCTGCATGTGTGACCCACTGGGTCTCATCCGGGATGTTTGAAGTGGTTTATTTTAAGTGAAGAATCCTTGTGTGTGTTTAGGATGCTTGTATTGAACCAAGGGCAGGACTCATAGCATTTCTGAATCCTGTGATATTGCAGTGGGGGGCTGGGAGCACTCTGGGGATGCTCCTGCACATTTGGTCCCACTATTGAATCTATTGCTTGTCTCTGCCTTTCTGCACTCTTTTCTGGGAGATCATTCCTGAAAGTGCTTTCAGAAAACACTTTATTGATATATGGTTAGGAAACAGAGAAAAGGACAGGTGCAGGGTGAAAGTCACAGAGAGAGAGAGAGAGAGAGAGAGAGAGAGAGAGAGAGAGAGAGAGAGAAATCTATGAATTCGTGGAAGGTATACATTTGAAAAATTATGACTACTAAAGTTACCTCCTCCCCTTTATTATTATTATTTTCATTTGTGTTTTTCATTTTTTTGCTAAAAACATTTAGCATTAGGTCTATCCTCTTAAAACATTAAGTATAAATTATACCAATGTTAGCTGTGACACTATAATGAATAATAGATTCTTAAAACTTGTTCATCTTGCATATCTGAAAGTTTTTTTATTTTTATATATTTACAAGCATATTAGGTATTCATCCCAGCTTCCCTCCTTCCCTCTCCCCTCCATTCCCTCCCTTCCTTTCTCCATTCTCTCCTACTCCCTCCGACCCTCCCGCCTGTGGACTTCTATGGACCCCAGGGTTCACTCTAACCTGTCTACTCCTGTAGGTGACCAGGCCTCAATGGTATATCAAGTTACCTCATCTCAGGCCACCCCACTGGCATATCTGAAAGTTTATTCCTGTTACTCATCATCTTGCCTTTGCCACCTTCCTTGGCACCTGGTAACCACTCTTCAACTCTTTGCCTTTATGAAATTCCTGATCATGCTTTTTGGTGCATGTTTGAACCTTCTACCCAGGCCTGGCTCCAGTCACAGCTGGTGCCTACAGGGTCTATTGGGAGTTGATACCCCTTCACATTTCAACACACAGTTCCTTTCTTCATGATTCACCCTCGGCCCCCAACCAGTCCTTTCAGGAATGTAGAGGCTTGCTTATTTAAAGGCAGATTCAGTGCAGCTCAGTTGATAGAGTTAACTATCTAGCACACACCAAGCTCTGGGAGCCGTCCCCTCATGGCATAAACCTGGTATGATGGTGCAACCTGAGACCTTGTACACTGCTCCCATGAGATCAAACCAAGGAAATGTTAAAGGCAGATTCTGAAGACTTGGTATATTTCTTAATGAGAATGGGCTGGGCACAGTCGGCAATCTGAGGCAGAAAAATCCCAGAGGCAAGAAGCCTGGACGTCTGTCCATGGGTCTGACATTGACTAGCTCTTGCCACTTTGAGAAAGTCACTTACCCTCACTGAGTTCATGCTTTCTATGCTGTTACATGAGATGGTGGTTTTGCTGCCTCGAGTAGAAATTGATAGCTAGGCACTCCCCTCATCACCAGTATCCACAGAAACAGCGAAGGTAGAAATGGGAGTTCCTTTAGCCAGGTGAATTAATACTGCTACAGTTGTACATGATGGACTACAGAGACTAGTTTTAAAAGAAGGAA
This sequence comes from Typhlomys cinereus, assembly GCA_023101885.1. Lineage (NCBI taxonomy): Eukaryota > Metazoa > Chordata > Mammalia > Rodentia > Platacanthomyidae > Typhlomys > Typhlomys cinereus. The sequence continues at coordinate 532,236 of JALPQD010000355.1, read as the reverse complement.
AAAGTATTTCGTCTCCCCATGTTGTGTTTCTAATGATCTAATGAGAACACATCTTAAGAAAATGGCCTCATTTTATATAGTCTTCTACCCAGGATGGCAGACCAATAGAGTCAATGAGGTTTTTCTATAAGGCACTGAGCAAACTCCTTTCAGTGAAACCTGGAGCTGCCTGGTTGAGAGCAGACAAGTAGAGTTTTCCCCTAACCCATTTTGAAAATGGTCACTTTACATTGGCAGACTTCATGACCACTTGAGAGAGCTAAAGCTCCAGATTAATGATCCTCATCCTGCATAAAAGACAGTGACAGCCCAGAAGGGAGAAAAATCCCCCACTACATGCTGTTTACTATTTTGCACTCTTTGAGAATGACTGTCAATAATGCTGTTGAAACATTTTTCAAAATAAAGAATAGGATTTCCTAATTGTCCATTTAAAAAAAAAATCCAAGGCTGAATCCCTTGAGGAGAAACCCGAGTTTAAATCATTAACATCACACATCTGTGATAATTGTGGAGTGTTTGCAAGTGCCTTAATCAGGATGGTGTGGCTGAGTGGCCTGTTTTAATTTGAACACACTGATTAAGTTTCTGTAAGCTAATATATGTTGCATTTCCAATTCAATTAAATGAGAATCTCCTGCCATTACTAGATATTACCAAAATGTCCCAATGGGTAAAGACTAGACTTGCTATTTTCAATTGCTACTGACTTCCTGATTATATAATCTTTGTATTAAGTGAAATCGATGAAAGCTCAGATTAAATTCAGCAAACTTTAAGGAATAAATATATTTTCCCATACTTTTGGTGTGGTTTTACCTCGAGGTGTAGAGTCCATTAGCTGAGACTCATTGATTACCTTCAGTGATAAATTTTACAGGCTTTTTCCCCCTCATATACCAGTCCCTAGAACTGTTCTGTTCAACACAATGTAAATATGGGTGATGAATAGGCACCCTTTCTATTATATATGTGTTATAGTTGTGCCTCTTTTTGGCTATAGATCAGAGCTCTCTTATGTAAATGAGACTGCTTTATAAATCCAAATGCCTATTGGATCATTGATCACCCCATGACAGGAGAAACAGAACAATAGGGAGAGGTGTGAGAAAAACTGTCTAAGGACAGAATGAAGAAAACTGTTAAATGGGTAAGGACTGAGATCGATGGAACTGGAGAACTTTGTGGAAGAAAAACAGCCAGGTGCTGCTGGGAGAGGCATATTGGAGTTGCCTGCTGGCTTGCATTTGCAGGATCCTCCAAAGGCCCTGCTTTCATGGGGTATCAAGGACTGATGGAAAGAGAAGTGGGCCTCCTTGTCAGTAGCAGCTTGCAGCTGCATATTAGGTGGTTTTTATGGCGTCTGGATTTCAGAATGCACTGCAACCAAGTGTGTGACTCACTGAGTAATAAAGCCCTGGAAGTCAATTTATAAGACATCCTCAAGATCAACAGGGGGAAAGGCTTTCTATTTTTGTCTGCACATTTTTTTAATATCCCGCCTACTTCCAAGAAGGATTTGAGGTGACTTCCAAAGGCGTTCTTACTCATGTCTGGGAGTATTTAAGAACTAATTCTGAAAGCTGAGTGTGCATGTGTACCATATAAATAGAGAAGAATGATTATATAAAAACGGAAATATATTAGGGCTCTCTCATGGACCCAGAGGGTGATTAAGGGAAGAATGTATTTTGGGCAGTTGGTCCATGCTTGACTCAGTGTCCCTGTGGACACTTTCCCCAAGTTGCTGTACTTTCTAAACTGTGTCCTTCCTCCCTGTCCTGAGTCATACTTGTAAGGATCTTTAACTGATTTTTCATAAAGTCTGCTTCTAACTATGAACTGGTGCTAGATCTATATGTCAGTTCCCTTAATGCTCTCGGGATTTCTTGTAATGATCAGCGAGAGATTTCAGGCCAGGAATAATGCTGCTAAAAGAGTTGACTTCAGCTTGTAACGAGTATATAGTCTAGTTACAGATAAAACAAAAGACCCCCATATAAAAATTGGGGAGCTACACCCTTATTTGGGATTCAGAGGTGATAAAGTGTCAAGTCTTCCAGCGGGAGCCCTGTGCCAGGTTAGAGATATTCAGTGTTGCCCTGCAAATGTTCCAGGCAGAGGAGAGCTGAGGTTGCCTTTGGGATGCCAGATGCGAATAGGAGACTGTCTACTTTTCCCCTTGCCTTCCCTCCTTTCTCAGCCTCCTGAATGCTTGCTCTTCCACAAATAGCTGTTCCCCTTTTCTAGCCCATGCTTCGTCTGACCTCTTCTTCCTTTATCTTTTTCTTTCTCCTCCTGACTGCTAACTTTTCACTCTCCATCATTTCCACTCCTCCATCCTCTATGTCTCCACATTCTTTTTTTCTGGTGAGTCATCTTTATTCTCCAGTCTGCTTTTTTTTCTTCAGCTTGTTGCCATATCAGCAGAAATGAGGTAAAGAAGGATGTGGTAGAGCTCAGGAATCCTGTGTAGGGGTTCAGAAGTGAAACCAAGGAAAGATCCTCCACACCCCTTCTGAGAATGATTTTCCAGCGGTTGCTAAGTAGGCGTGGTCATTGCCTCACTATCATTGACCATCATCTCCTCACTATCCACCTGCTGGCTTTAGCCATGCTCCTCTAACCTCTGTACAATCACTGTTTGGATTATTTGGAACGAGTGAGGCTAAATTGCTCCTATAAGCGATTTAGTATGGAACAAGAGAGGAATGGTTTGCTAAGACTTTTAGATCTTCAGGAAGGAAGACAAGGAAACCTGCCTTCCACAGGCATGGGGAAATCTAAGTGGCCTATCGTACAGGAGAGGTGTGTGTGTGTGTGTGTGTGTGTGTGTGTGTGTGTGTGTGTGTGTGTGTGTATGTATTTTCAGGTGAGTGTGTTTATACATATAGAGGCCAGAGGTCAACCTGAGGTATCATTCCTCAGGACCCGTCAACCTTTTTTTTTTTTTTTTTTTTTTTTTGAGAAAGGGCGTTTCACTGGGATTTGAGGCTGAATTATTTATTTGACTATGCTGGCTGGCCAGAGAACTCCAGAGAGCCTCTTTTCTCAGCTTCCCTTGCACTGAAATTACCAGTGCCTGCTGCTATGCCTGGCATCTTCTGTGGGTGTTGGCAACCACACTCAGACCCTCATGCTTGAGTGGCAAGCCCTTTACCAACTCGGCTATCTCTTTAGCACCAAGGAGAAGACTTGACTTTTTTTTCTTGGTCTGGAGAGAGGGTTCACGGACGAAGCTTCTGCTTGCAAACAGGAAGTCCTGAGTTCAGATGAAAAACTGCAGGTAGAAATGGTGGTGACTTGTACTTCCGGTTCTGGAAAGTGAAGTCCGAGAAATTCCAGAGCAAAGCAAAAAGAGGAAGTAGTGCAATCTAGGGTGAGTCCAGAAGTCACCTTAGGCCTTCATATGGACACATAGTGTTTTCTTATACACACAGAGAAAAACATGCAAAAAAAATGAAAAAATAGATAATAATTTTTTTCTTTAAACATACTAATATAGATCGTGAGCATAAACTCTATAACTACCTCATTGTGGTGTTGAATCTTAACTCCTTACTAGCTAGCTGTGTGACTTAAGAATAATTTAATGTCTCTGTACCACCTTCCTTGTAGCATGGTTGTACTAGTTAAATGAATAAACATACATTAGTTCCCTAGAATAGTGCCTGACACATAGTAAAAGGTGAGTGAGTTTTCATGATATTTGAATATAAGTGCATGCAACACTTATGTGAGGTCTTCCAATGATTCCTTCATTGATGAGACAGATGTACATATGATTTGTATGTAGCATGTTCCTCTGTACTTTAACATCTATATTGAGATGAACTCTTAGACATTTCTGATGCTCAGAGAAATACACCTGCTTTAGAGCTGCAGTTTTCATATATACTTCCGATGGGACCAAGTGCATGAGGATCAAGGAAAAACTGACTATAACCTTGCCCAGCCTGACCCGGAGGAACTTCAGTTCCATCAGTGTGATCACAGAGGTTATCAATACTGGCCATCTAAGCCCACTGTCTTTATCATCATATCAGTGGATAGCTCCAGAACCCCAAGCTCTTGTATCTCTTTGAAAATTGTGCCTGTAAAGAGACAAAGTAAAGTCATGGGGTACACACCAGTCATTGTGATGTGTACACCTATAATCTCATCTTGAGAAGGAGAGGCAAGAGGATCACTATGAGTTCAAGGCCAGCCTGGGGTTTCAAAGTGTGAGAATCAGTTGATGCCATCAGCAGATATAGAACAGACTGATTTTCATTCTATCTGAACCTGTAATATGTGCTACTTGTTCACAATTCTAATTCTAAAATGGGAGTGGAAAATTCTGGACCTTTTTTTTTTCTTTGTTCCCTTTCACGTCTTTGTGCTGGCAGCATGGGAACCAACAGCTCTAGTGTTCAGCCAATGGGTTGAGCTTTGGCCTTGTTTTGGAGCATGGGTCTTGGTTTGAGCATGGAGCCTGTGAGAGGGGAACAGCTGATGGGCACCACCATTGTAATCCTTGGAGCCCAGGGGTAGGTTCTCAGCGCTAACTAATGCTTCCTTAAAAGATCCTGAAATGTGTGTGGGGTAACACATATTTTATCATAGTTATTCTGGCTCCACAAGTGCAATGAAAATGTTAGCCTTGGCATATCAATCGTGTTTTACAGATGACTGTAATTTCCTGAATGTCAAAACTCCAAATTTTTCTACTAAGCAAACTTTTCAGTGGCAAAACAGATTGCCTCCATAATGTATCACTGTGGGCAGGAAAAATGAAATCTTTATGCATTGTATTATGAATCAATGAGGCATTGAGATGCTTGGGTGAGTGGACTCTGGAAAATGAAAAATTGCCGCTATTCCATCTCTGCAAACCGCTGTTCAGGGAGGGGAGGCTTTGGTGGCATTCAGTGTGCCACCAAATCTTGAATTCGAGTTGAAACTGGTTCGTCTTTTCCTGCGTTTCTGAGGAGCAAATGACACTGCAAATATAGTGGGAATCGGGTCATTTAACAAACGCTTGCCCAAAGGCCTCCTAATGTGATTCCCTTTGCTTCTAGAGTAATGGCTGTGTTGGGTAATGGTTAGAGGGAGCCTGAGAGGACTGCACATTTCATTAGGAGCAAAGTGCTAACTCCACTGGCTGGCCAGGGAATGTGTACCCGGTGTCTTGCGCTTTACTAAGCAGTTAATCAGTTGACATGGGCTACCCATTGGAAAAATCATGGTTTCTGTGAAGGGATGCTTAGAAAGGAGGAAACAAACACTTAGTGAGGATCAGTAACACACACTGGTGCTCACTTACAGAGCATTTTAACTCCAGAACCTCTTGACTGCCATGTGGTTATCAACGGTGGCTTTTCTACAAGATTCTGAACCATGAGGTCCATGAGAGGAGAAGAGAGGAGACAAAAATGGATCTGTTCTTTCCTCAGGATACCTATAACCATGGAGAGAAGAGTAGAAGGCTCAGACATGAATTTTCCAAGTCACATGAACAACATCCCTAAGGAAAGTCCAGATAAATCCAGAATGTCACAGGGAGGAATGGTTGTTTCAGCTGTGGGTATCAAAAGAAAAGTCTCCTTGAGAACACAGGACAGGTGGTCTTCCATGTCCATGGGATCCACATTTGTGGATTCAACCAACCATGAGTAGAAAATATTTAGGAAAGCATTGTGAGTATCCTGAACATCTACACTTATTTTTGTGTGATGAACCCCTAAATGATAGCATAAGAAAGATTTACATAGCATTTGTATTCCGTTTGCATTATATTGCAATATATTATGCTATAAGTAATCTAGAGATGGTTTAATCAATATGGGAGATGTGTCTTGAACACATACACATCCTCCATCATTTTATATAGGCGACTTGAACCTGTGGATATGGGTATCTGTGAGTGCTCTTCAAACTCATCTCATGTGGATTCTCTACAAACCTTCCAGACAGAGTAAGAAAGCCTGGAGACAACAGCAAGAACAAAGCCATTCATGAGTGGCCAAATGTCATGCAGGGAAGGGGACTCTGAATTGTTTAGTGTGGGGGAAGGAAGGGGGTGGTAAAATGGAAGATGATACTGAATCAGTAACTTAGAAAAGTCAGGCATGTTTCTGGTACAATCCAGCCCACAAATTTTACCTGCCAAACCTTGGGGTTACCCTTTATATTTTTGTTTTTACCTGTACTTTATTGCTTCATTAATTTCATAATCACAAAATAATGGGTTCATTATTTTTGTACAGATACGTCATTTGTATCTTGTATCATCTCTGACTCATCTTTCTCCTTTTTTGGGCCATCTCTCCTCCATGACCTCCCAATAATCCCACTCTGCTTTCTCGTCATTCAGTTCACACACACACACACACACACACACACACACACACACACACACACACTGCCATTTAAAACCAGAGATCCCAATAGGTCTTCAATTCCCAAAGAATTCCAAAGCAGTCAGGTACATCTTTAGGTCCTTAACCTACCTTTTCTTTGACTTCCTTTTCTTTCTTTGAACATCATGCCATATTTTGTTTTGTTTTGTTTTGTTTTGTTTTGTTTTGTTTTGTTTTGTTTTGTTTTGTTTTGCTTTGCTTGGCAGTATTGGGAAATTGAACTTAGGGCTTTCTGCATGCTAGGCAAATTCTCTACCACTGAACTACCTTTCAACCTGATATACATGTCTCATACGCTTACACAGCTCCCATCCCACCTTGCTCCAATGTGGAATGTGATTGTCAAGCCCATAAGGAGATTTGTCTTAGAGGTAATTCCATTACCCTCTCATCTAAATGGAACACATGAAAGGCAGATTCTTAAACAAAGAAGTCTGGCTAGGGGCTGTGCTTCCCAGCACCCTTGAAATCATACCACTCTACAAGACCAGCTCTGGTTTCACATCCTGTTAAGAGTATTGTAAGAAAGCTCTACCCTGTGTCACACAAAATTCTTTTCATTCTAAAATAAAATAAGCAAAGTGGCACTGGGTAGTGAAATGAGTCTGGACGTCTAGACATGGATTTAAGCCCTGTGTAACCTGATCACTTACTAGCTATGTGACCTTTCACCTCTTGGTGCACTAATTTCTGTGTCTGAGGAATGGGCTGGACTTGTCTATTTTACAAGCATGCCTCGAGGCTCTAATGAGGCTGAAAGCAAACGTGCTTTGTTAAAAGATCCCTTTTAGGACAAAAGGAAAAAGAGGGTGTAATACCATCAGAAAGTTTTGGAATCATAGCTCTTTAAAATGAGCTGAGACCTACCAATGTTTCTGCTGAACAACCTCTGAAGTGACCCCATCATCACCTGAATTGAGCTGGATACACTGACATGTAGCAACACTGGCCTCTTCAAAGTGTACCTGCCCATATGTCAACTGCTGGCGCATTCTTTCTGCTGAATAAAAGGTGAAGGTCAGCGTGCTCTCCCCATACATAGTAACACCTTAAGTCATGAATGTTAAATGGAAAGAGGTGGAAGAGGGGAACAACAGGACTTCGAAAATAGCCCTAGGGAAATCAAATCTTGTTTTAACTTACTGTGCTCATGACTGATTCATGATTCTGAAAGGGAGAAAAGAAAGTTTGATCAAACTGTCACAAAATGGTCTCACTTTTTAAATTCCTTTGCTTTCTCTGAGCAGAAAGGAAAACCCCTGATGAGGCCTCGTAAAGCAGCCTTTCCCCTGCACACAATAGCCAGCAGCTTGCAGTGGCTGTGTTGGGGGCCCTGTGCTACTTGCCTGGCTGCTACCCGAACTTCCCATCGCAAGTGAAGAAAACACTGCATTGCCTCTTAGGAGAGGGTACCTCTTTGTCACAGAAATCCTTTTGGTGAAGCTTAATAGTGACACCTTGGAGAAATAGGTATTGTTCATGCCTTTCCTCCAAGATCTGTGATTTTTGAGCCACTTAAGCACAGGAAGTGAGGGACAGAGAAAAGGAGAGGAATGTGTGGGACAAGGGATAAAGATTGGCACATGCAGCAGCTAGTCCTTCTGGGATGTAAGTTCCAAAGACCTAACAACCAAAGGTGGGCTATTTCGGTGCTCAGGGAGAAGGACTGGCAAAGAAAGGGTCCTTGTCACCCTTTCGGGTGACATTGTGAACAATATAGTCTGTCCTTGCTGAGGTGATGCCAACACTGGAGCCTGAGTTGTTGCTGCAGCCAGGGCCGAGGTGGTGGGAGGAGAGCAGTGTCCACTTGGTTTGGGGGTAGGTCTCCTCAGTTCTCATTAGGAGAGGAGGAACTGATGCACTGTCAGTGAGGGAATAATAAGACCAGATGAAATATTCTTGGTCATTTCAAGGTTTAATTCCAGAAAGTTCTTCAGTTGTATTCCAGTTATGAGTTCTAGTAAGGTGTGCAACTCTCTCCCGAGGGATAGGAGAGGTGCTGAGCTGTTTAGCTCTTAAGTTATTTACAGGCTGACTGGCAAGACAAAGCAGGAGAAATGGACTCCAGACAGTCAATGTGCACTGTGCAAAAGTAGAGTGAGAAAACACTGAATTGGAACCGAGAAGAGCTGACTCCTTGTACTGTTGCTTGTGCTGATTAGTTGTGTTTTCTTAGGGTAACAAATCAGCTCTTTTGTTTGAGGGTTAGTTTCCTCATTGGTAAAATGGAACTTCTGTATCTTGACCTGTAACATTCACAGGACTGAGCGAAGAGCTAAGAGTAGAAGAAACTTCCAGTTTTTAAGAACCAGCCTACCTTGTCTCATGGCCCCCTCTCCCTTCCTCCTACTTTCCTTCTTCCTACACTCTGGTATCAGTACATTTTCTTCCAGTGACCTTCCTGTCCCACTGTTGCAGGCAGAAGTATGTCATCTAGAGTAATCATCTATGGCCTTCCATCCACCTTCAATTACTATCTCTGAGAATGACCCTCAATTCCAGTGAGAAAGTCTAAATGAAGAAGGGAAGCACTTCCCTGTGGGGGAAACATATATCATATAAATGAAGGCAGCTTCTCATTGTTCAGGGTCAGTGATGAATGGAACCGCCTGAAGATGGCCCTCCCCCCTCCAATGTTTTAAGTTGGGTCTGACATCACTCTCCCTGTGAGCATTGGCTTCAAGTCCTCCAATTCATGTCGTGTGGTGAACTTCCACCAATCAGATGAGCTTTCTCTAAATCTGATTTCTGTTTGTCAATCATCTGGAGACTTGGTTTGAGATTCTGACTCTGCCGCAAATTGGACATATATCCCTGAACCTCGTCCTTGTCCTTCATCTCTGAGTTTTGGTGTCTTACTGATAAAGTTTTTAGACAAGGTGCCCTCAAAAGAGCTTCTTGTGGGAGGCTCCTGCTTTTAATTAGATGGCCAGTTCCAAACATAACTCTATCTGGAAAGTAACCGCAACTGAAAATACACAGTGCTCTGTTTCCTATCATGACGAATAACCTGGATCTACCCCTTTTTCATGAAATAAGGCTCCATATTGCCTAAGATGGTGCTTATCATGTGCCAACTGTTTTTTTTTTTAAGAATAAAGCTTTTTCAAAGAAAAATAAAGTTTCTTCTCTGTCAAAAATGGTGGGAAGCTTATCCATTCACAAAATGAATGTAGTCATGACAAATTTTTACAATGTGCATAGGTGTCAAATTTCACGTTATAAGTTTACCTAATTTGATACATTTTGGACCCAGAGAAAAATGTCTTTTCTCTGGGGTTGAAGACATTCCCCTGTGATGTTAAATTGTTGCCTTCCAGAGTGTCCTATGAGTTGGAGGGTGATCATGAGGGCACTCAGCCCTGAGCTTCCTAATGCTGCACCACTGACTCTAGTGGAGACCCTCTTTTTGTTTTGAAAGGGAAACACAGCTGTCCAAACTCCTTTATCTACAAGAAAAATAAAGCTGGAATGCACACATTTAAAGCTCTCTCACTGGCTTTCAGCACTAACATAACTTTCAAGATAATAACTTGTTTAAGTAGGAGCCTGGCATGTTCATGCCCAGCCTGTCCTGCTGTCACTCCAGTGTACCATCTGATTCTTAGGTAGAGAATTGTTTTTTTGTTTTGTTTTGTTTTGTTTTTTACTTCTGGCATTTTCACTGCACAGACACAAGGCTGTAACTATATATATATATATATATATATATATATATAACTATATATATGTATATATAACTATATATATGTATATATAACTATATGTAGTATATATATATATATATATATATATATATATATATATATATATATAATGTGTGTTTCTCCACTCATTGGGTACAGCCTTGTTACTCACTATGTATGCCATTTGCAGCCTGAATATCCAAAGGCAGGAAGAAGGCATGGTCCTTCCAGTCATTGAAAATCTGAATGGTTCCAATTCTTACCAGCTTAAGTGGTTAAGGAGGTCTGCTTCCCCCCACCAAAGCCAGAGTTTGCACTTCATTTTTCTCAGCACCTTAAAACAATATTGGAGCTCATTAAAAATCAACCCAGAGCTCAAGAGGGGCAGCCTTCATTTAGGAGAAACTTTTCCCCTGTGCTGTTCTGGAAAATAGCACAATGCTGAGAGCAGGGATTTTTCCTGTCTAGGTTTCCTCTAACAATTTCTACAAAGCACACCCGAGGTGCCTGCCTGCCAGATTTTGCATGTACCGCAGGCCCAGGTGAATGAGTGGGACTGGCTCCAGCCGGCTCAAAATTGCCCTGAATAATATTTATTGACTGCCTACCATGTGAAAAGGGCCTGTTATTTGATTTTGTGTCTCTGTGGAGGTCCCTGAAGAAACGATTCCATGTGGCTTAGCATTTCTCACAATATGAAGATGGCAAGGGAGCAGGTTATCTGGTTTCCACATCTGTGGAAAGGGAAGCTTTGGCCAGTGCAACCCCTAGGATCTGCAGCTCTGAAAGGCTTGGGTCCCATTCCTAAGCTTTATGAGGGGACCACAAAAAATGTACACCCAGTCAGTCTCAGCTGCTATCCTGACCTAGTTGATCAATTGCCTCCTACTCCAGGTATTCTTGCTCCCACCGAGCCTGGTGTACTTCTGACCTGTGGCTCCTGAAGCTGTGCACAAGAGTTTGGGCTCAGGACTCATGCAGACTTGCTAGACAGTTGCTCTCTGGCTATGTAACTGTGGAAGGAAGGTTGACTCACAACTTATTGGTGAAGATCCTTCTCCATATAGCAACAACAATATTAGCAACTAATGCATGTTAGAATCCTGTTCTTTTTTGCAAGCCTCTCTCTCTCTCTCTCTCTCTCTCTCTCTCTCTCTCTCTGTGTGTGTGTGTGTGTGTGTGTGTGTGTGTGTGTGTGTGTGTGTGTGTGTCTGTCTGTCTGTCTGTCTGTCTGACTGTCTGCTAGAGGACACTATATGTGCCTGTGGAAGCCCAAGGTTGACTTTGAGAATCATCTTGGATTGCTTTTGCCTCCTTTTTGCTTTGTGCTGGGATTGCCCAAGCTCTGCCTTCTGGGGTCAGACATGCAAGCTGTCGCGATTTCAGCTTGGCATTTCTTTTATTTGTTTGTTTGTTTTCCTAGTTTTATAAGCATGTTGAGTACTTATCCCTACTTCTCGTCATCCTTTCTCCCTCCTATCATCCTCCCTTCCCTTCATCAATCCGTCCCACTATCTCCTACCTTCCTGCCTGTCCACTTCTATGGACCCCCAGGGTTCCCTCTGATTTGTCTACACTTGTGGAGGTTCCCAACATTTCAATGTGTGATCTGGGATATGAACTGAGGTTCAGATCTTAGCTCCCTGAGCCATCTCTTCAGTCCTGAGAATTGTGTTCTTTACTTCTTTGCCTCTATGGCCGAATGAGCACTATATTCCTTCTTTGAATATGCTGTCCCTGAATTGCATGTCTCACAGAAACTAGTTTTATTACTTTAGTTGAAACCTGGAATTGTCATGTTTTCTGGTGGATGTACTGGGAAATCAAAAGGCAGAGTAGAAGCACTGGGTTTCTGGGCCAAAGGAATCTAGTAAAGATCAGCTGAAGAGCAATTGTTAACAACAGTAATCACAGACAGACCACTGTGAAGTTTCTCTTGGCCTGCCCCTGCCTGGAGGAGGTTGGAGGTTACCACATCTCACCTCTGCTTTTGCATTTCAAGCTTGGAGGAAGGAAGAGATCCAATCCCTGTCCCCAGATGCTCAGATGCCAAACCTTAGAGCATGGAAATTGGCAGGAGCTGTCACTCAGAAGCACTCACAGCCCGGAGAACTACTGTCTGTGAGGAAAGAGTTCCATCCAGCAAGGGGAGTCAAGAGTTTGGATTGCAGTGGCAGAACTTATTTGCACAGGGCCTCATCTATCTCCAGCACACACTAAAGGGGGATAGGATTGCTCTAAAAAGTCCTTCCATCTCAAAAAACACTCTGAATATTAATAAACTGAAACTCACAAAATAATTTGAGAGTCCAAAAATATTGGGGAGGCATTGGTGCAAGCTGCAAAGCCTTAAGTGCTGCTAGGCAGTCGAGTGGATTCTGGGTAAAGGTTGGTAACTATGGGTCATAAAGCTAAGAATTTTACATCTTGTTAAAGAACTCAGGTTTCTCACTCTTTGCAAAACCCTTTAGATTTATGTACTTTGTAGTATACTGGACTTTGAGGAAGAAGGGAATGATTCCTTTGTAGAAAGAAATAAATATCCCAGTATGAAGAATTCCACCTTAAATTTGAATTTAGATGTATTAGAAGTCTTTATTTCTTTTTCATGGAGGAGGAAAAAACTGAATCATTTGTCCACATTGTAAAAGAAAGGTGCTACAGTGAAAAAAATGCTTATGTATAAGGAAAGGACATTTGTACTTTTTGAACATTCCCTACTCTCTCCCCAACACACAGATGCTGGGGTTTCATTGTTAGCTAATCAGAGGGGCAAATTCAATTTGTTAAGATGTGACTTTATATGCAGAGAATGCTTCCCTTGGGTAGTGTGAAGAACAGTAGAAAACCTCCCCAAGGAGAGCTGAATGCATTCACATGTTACTTAAAGTCCGAGAAATGTTTTTTGAAACACCTGCTAAGGCATCTTCTTTGTCATGTAAGTACTATAGAATATTCTACACCAACCTACATGCTAGTGCAGTGTACACCTAGCTTGTTTATTTAAATCTTATTGGACCACTACTATATATAAATTTCACCTGCAACATAAATGTCATAAGGCAGCACATATTTCACAGGAGACAGACATTCAGTTTCTTGTGGTTATTTTGTGTCCACTAGCTGCTCTGATTGAAATGGTTATGCCCTGTTAAGGGTATGATTCTATCTCTTGAATGACCATTGTGAGACTTGGTCATTGTTTAGATCTGTGAGCACCTAAGAGTCTTGTCCCACCTCTCCTGGGTTTCTGAAAGAGCCTAGCCAGATGATGAACCCACAACATTAGCTTGTATGGGTAAAGCAGAGACTCCATGACTAGATCATTTAGATATCCTAGTGCCAGAAAGACAATGAAATGTGATCATGGGTGTTACTGCTCTGTGTAATTCACTATCGGCCAATGTGATGGCTTACACCCTTTTTACTTGATAAAGCATGACTACAAAGCCACAAAAGTGTCCTGTCGAATTCACCAAAACCAGCACATTTGAACAAGTGCCCACTTACTTCAAAGTGCTCCCCTTGTGAAGCCTGACAGGTTTTTCTTTTATGAAGCTGCTGCCACTGCTGATCACAACATTTATGGAACTCCTCTTTTGGGGACTTTCAATAAACGAGCCACACAAGAAAAGCATTGAAAGCAGCAACTCCAGGGCCAGAGGGATCTCGTCCCAGCAGAGGCACGTTTACTTGTATTTAGTTTGTGATCACAAATTAATGTTGTTTGATCTGAAAATTACCCCTGTCCTTTGAATGTTATTTATATGCAATGTGAAGCTCCATCTGGTTGCTTCAGACCTTCAAAATTAATAACTGAATGAGATATGTACCGTTCACTGGCTGCTGAGTTTACTTAGAATCACAAACCACAATTCTTAGTTTTGTATCACTCGCCTTACTCCAAGAACCAATTGTTTAAATACTGAACTTTAAGGAAAAAAAGATCCAAAGTAAGCTACAGATATAATAAAATGTTTACTCTTATTGATTAGGGTTAGGAAATTGTTTCCTTTCTTAAATTAACCTTTTTTTGATCACTCCTATGACCTTAACTGCTATGAGTTTTCTGGCCTTCTTTCATAAAAAAATGACTTTGGTATTTATTTCCCCTTTGAGTTTGGAAAGGAAACCTTATCATAGCCTTTTGTGAACCAGTGGCGTCAAAGGAAAGTAAATGTTTACAGCATGACCTTCAGAACTGTGCTCAGGCAAACATCCCTAGATGGTTCCTGCAAAGAAATTGGCCTCCCATAGGATTCTCCAAGCAGTGCCATCAGGAGTTCAGGCTGGTTCTGACTCACTCAGTTGGCCCATGGTCTAGGTGCTTCAAGATCTTTGTGGTACTTCTGATCTCTGGCTCCACATGCCTAGGTTAGGGACTGTTCAATTCCAGTGTGTGAGTGTGCATTAGGATTCTCAGGAGAACTTGTTACCTGCTGTTACAAGGCCTAGGACAATGAGTTTCTGATTCTGTCCACTCAAGAACGTGCATTTCTCACATGTGCCTGGATGGTGCTGATGGTGCAGGTTCTGAGGCCTCCCTTTTAGAAGCTTTCTTCTAGTTTGTTCTGAAAAACTTCAAGTCCTGAGTTTGCGTTCCAGAACTGGGAATGAAAAGAATACAATTTATTGGAGATAACCGGATTAAAATAATGAATGCCCTCACCTGAATTTGAGACATTACCCTGTGTCATGCCATCCTTCTTAGTGCCATGTTTCTTCCTCCACATAATAGAAATAATGTATGATTCTCAGGTTTGTTATTAATTAATATATAGGTACTAAGCACAAATCGCCTTTGCCTATGAGCTTGTTATAAGGAAGTATGTTTTTTTAACAGCCAAATCTTTCTGCTTTATTGGAGGGAATGAGTTCTTCCAGGACTGGTTGAATGTGTCATCCTGTGTTCCTAGGTTAGGTTGATTCTCTCTTGATGGGCCATTGGCAATTTTTGGAAGTCCTTTCCTGTCTGTCGAGGCCTCAACTCAAAACAGATAATAGGCTTTCTCAGTAGTTTCTTCTGAGCTTCTCTGTCTTAGAACTTAGTTTTTGTTTCACAATAAGTAAATTATAATATGCACTTCTAGTTTTTACCTATTAATTTTTCAGTATTTTTAATATTCTAGTCTCTTTTTCAACTGGCCTACTGCATGAAAGGTACAACAAGCTCTCCTTAAAATGCTTCATCACAGATATACAGTGCTATTTCTGTTATTAAATAGTGACATCTAGTGGTTTTTCCTTATCAGAGAATAAGCTGCACATTTCCTATTAGAACATTCTAAGCTGTGCTGCTTCCATAGCATTCTTTCAGTAATTTTTTGTCATCTACTTCATATCAAACATTACGCCATATCCAGAGAAACTTACGTAAATAAAGACTAAATATACTTTACCCTCCTGCAGCATAATCTATTGGGGGAGGCAGAAATATCACCAGGCAGTCATGGCACACTGTGGTCAGAGTTACAATAAGAGCATACTAGGACAATCAGGTTGCAATTGGGGGAGTTTATTTACTCAGGAATGTGTTTTGAAGTGGTTTCCTTAGAGATCTATGAAGGGCAAATAGATGACATTCGAAAGAGGAGCTCTGCAGGGTTGTTGCCTGGAATGAATTTCAACAATCAAAAGTATTTTTACATCTCAGGATGTGGAGAATAGAAGATAATTTCCCAAAAGGATTTTTTTTTTGGTGGAAGTCTAGGCATTGGAGAATGTTTAGCAACATGTCTTGATCGAGTCCACTAGAAGTCAAGAGCAACCCTTCCCAGTTTTACCCACCAAAATGTCTTCTGGCATTGTCAGTGTTGCCAAGTTAGCACGCTGATGGGATGAATACTCATGGGAGACTAAACTGGACAGAAGACAAAGGTGGTTGCTGAGTCCCACATGGCTGTGTCTGATATGTGGATTTGCTCAGACTTTATGTGATCCTTGAGTGTGAGTCATTGAGAAAGGTTACTAGGAAATGATGGGCCAGATGTGTATCTTGTAGGGTTGTAGCAGTGGTATGGCACTGCAAGCACAGAGAGAGTCAACACACTGCTTCAGTAATCACCTGATAGAGAAGCAGTGAAGGCATATCAGTGGAAGAAAGGTTGGATTTGAGACTAGTATTAAAATTCGGGGCCATTGGGATTGATGGAAATGTTTAGATGCCAAGAGTTTTGGAGACGGGGGAGTCAAGGGTAGCCCTGGCCTTCTTGTTTTGACAACTCTTTCATTGGTTTCTATTGTTTCCACAATTGATTATCAATGATGGGACAGGGTAGACTAGACTTGCAAATGTCAAGCAGACTCACTGTATTTAGCTGCCCCCTTGTGTGACTGCCGTGAAACAGAACACATGCACACATGTAAAGCTACACAAAGTGAGTTTACTAGTTACACATGGGCAGCAAGCGACAAAGCAGGCACAAACATTAAGAGGCAGCCTTGTAAGGCCCAAGAAAGCTGCCTGAGGTGCGTGAAGTTCTCAAGAGCATGTGCCAAAGCCAAATATGGTGCCACATGCTCATAATGTAGCTACTGAGGAGGTTGGGGGTAGAAGGATCATGAATATAAGGTCAGGTTGGGCTGCAAAGTGAGTATGAGTCCAGTCTGCCACATGGCAAGAACCCATGTTCCAAAAAAAAAAAAAAAAAAGAAATCAGGCATGCGTACTCATACCTTGTGCGCCACAGTTCATGGACCCCCAAATGCAATCCTAGGTTTTATATTTTAAGGACAATGTACATCACTGGGCAATTGTTTGAAGGACATTATGCTTCTGTGGGAGAGAGGCTGTCCTGGGAAGTTCCTTCCTAGGATGGACAGTAATAAGACTGGGACTGTTTCAAACCGTTCTTCCCTATCTTGGGATATTATATTCCTTGAACATTCTGCAGTAAAGCTATGAATGAGAAAGGAAGAGAGGCTGGGTTAGTTCAAGGCCACCTGGAGAACAGCTGTCCTGCAGTAGAAAGTGGCTACCCTTATACTGCCATGCCATTGGAGACACAAGGGCATACCTACATACTGAGCAATCAGGCATTCCATTAACCCAGGAAACTGATGGTGAACCATAACTCCAGTTTCACAATGTAAAACCTGATCGTTTTAATTGAGTGACACATTTGGTCACAAGATAATCCTCTCTAATTATTGCTAATTGAAACAGGCTGTATATGATTTTCCAAAAGTTGAGCTTTCTTCACTCATTTAAAATGAAATTAATTTATTCCCCAGGACCCTTCAGATTTATGTCAATCTGAAGGGAGATTTCTAGCAACTACCACAGACCTGCTTTTACCTATGCCTTTTTCTCTTTTGATTATTACCTGAGTACGGAACTTGTTAGCAAAAAGACGAAAGTGTGCTGAAGCTATTGGGAGATATATTCAAAATCCAAATGCATTTTGACATACTTAAGCTTCCTCTAACAAGAAGAAATTAAGCAGGGTCACAAGCACCCTCATCCATCTGGGCCAGTGTAGACTAAGTTTTGAAACCGTCAATATGTGCCCAAAAAAACAGAACCATTTAGTTTGTTGTCCTGATGGTAAAACATGGCTTCTAAAAGGGTCCTTTTGACCTGAGGCCACATGAACAGGAATGGTGGTAGGCTGTCCTTATTGACATCCATCAGATCGTGCACAAAGAGAGGTGGTCCAAAAACCTAGGATATGTACTGAGGCAAACTATAGGGTAGTGAGGTCATGAAGTAGTAGAAAGAATAGTTTAAAATCCATATTTAGCCTAAAGGAAAGAAACTTCAGAGTCCATAAATGCCATTTTCAGTTATCTGGTGCTGCACAAGTACAGTTAGAAACAGACATTTACACAGGCCCTGTAGTTTGGAATTACATTTTTTGCTGGCTACTCAATGTCTTTCTCTTAACTCAAGATTGCTGTCTTGAGTAGACCTTCAAAGTTTTGTTTGAAAGACCAAGTTACCTCAGTCCCTTCACTAGAGATGCTTCTTCAACTTCTACACTCTCTCCCATCCATTCTTTTGGTCAGCACATATGTGACATGCTTATAAGGATTCTTTAGTTTGGCACCTGAGTCTTTCCACTAATAGGCTCTGAGCTCTTCTTCTTTTTCAGTCTTGCCACTTTTACTAATTCCCTAACACTCCCCCACATAACAGACAGCACTGGGCCTCTGTGTCTTTGCTCAGGCTCCTGTCACATAGTCTTTCCCTTCTTTTTCTATCTTCCTGGTCTCTTTCTTGTTTATCAAAACAAAGCCACTTCTTCTC
Source organism: Typhlomys cinereus (assembly GCA_023101885.1). Taxonomy (NCBI): domain Eukaryota; kingdom Metazoa; phylum Chordata; class Mammalia; order Rodentia; family Platacanthomyidae; genus Typhlomys; species Typhlomys cinereus. The sequence continues at coordinate 513,901 of JALPQD010000355.1, read as the reverse complement.
TCTGTAGCCTAGGTTCAAGATGCCCTCCAAGTATTGTCTTGGTGTTCTGTGCTTGCTCTAGTTATCACTCTCACATTGCAATGACATAAATTCTTAAGATTCCCATTCCTTAGCCCCTTTTGCATCCCAGTGCCTGTCTCCACACCAAGAACACAGCAGGTCCTGAAAGGAAACATGCCTTGGACTGAACTGATTGAGCTGACCTACTCTCACTCCTGGAACAGGACTATGTCTTAAGTATCTCTGCCTCCCACATGTTCATTCCCAACACATTTCACATCCTCATTTGCTCTCTGGCGGAAGATTATTTCTGGCTTTTTTTCCTACAAGTTCTTCCCTCACAGTAATGAACATCTTGAATCCTTTGTCTAACAAAGTCTTCAAGGTGTTTCATAACTTATCTTTCTTTGTAGGTCCAACACATGACGTAACTCCAGAGCTGCTAGTCCCTGGAGACCTGCCCATTTGTTTTTTGTTTTTTTTTTTTTTTTTTTAAATTTTTTAATTATTTATTTATTTATTTGTTTATTTTTTTTTTATTAAAAATTTAATTATACATTTTAAAATTTTTTACCAGTTCCCTCCCTCCCCTTCCCCCAGTGTCTCCCCCCCAATTCCCAGAGAGTCCTTTATTGTGTGCGCCTAACTCTCCACTGGGTCCTCCTCTCCGATGACATATAAGGACCCAGTGGCATTTCCATAAGCCCTTTCTCTTGTTCCCCTTAATCATAAGATTACTACTATGGCTGTCAATCCCTTGCCTCCAGGGGTCTCGGTGCCCTTAACAGATGCTAGACTTTATGAGGGCAACAGTGCGCTGGACATTGCGCAGGGCATGCAAAGTTCCATTATGATTGCTTTGGCCCCAACTATTGTTGAGAATCTTGCAAATCGTTGCTCCTCCCATCCTTTTGCTCTTACAATCTTACCGCCCCCTCTTCCGCAAATGTCCCTGAGCTCCAGGATGGGGAGAGATTAGGCTGTCCTAGTTCTATGTGATTGATATAGAGTCTCTGAAGTTCTGGATTGTGGTTTGTTGATTTTCTTTTGCAGTTTTTCTGCTCCTGCAATTCCCTTCACTCCATTCTGCTGGGCACTGTATGTCACCCCCTGGCCAGAGACAAAAAGCTGTTAAACTGGAGTCTTGTTGTAATAGCACATTCAAGGGTAGATGTAATAAGAGTAGGAAACCTCACTGAGGGCGGGGTCCATTACCCATTTGCACAATGATTACTTTTTATCTGCTAGACTATATGCCCTCCCCTTCTGGTGAGATCAGGAAAGAACGTCTGTGAACTTAACCAGGTTTCTCATTACTTACTTGCAGACCTTGATGGAGGCCTATTTTCTCTGCTGTAACATGAGACCTGCCCATTTGTACATCCCTTTCACACCCAAGACTACTGCATTTTCAGCAGCACCATGTGATTCCCAGTTGAGGTCTTTGGGATTATTTTCCTTGAAATAAAAGGAGTGTGTGTGTGTGTGTGTGTATGTGTGTGTGTGTGTAAGTAACAGTGATAACACTACAGTGTGCCCACATTGCCCCTAGGCTTTAGGTGACATTTGGTTTAAGCAAAGGTCCACTAGATTCCCACATTTATAACATGAGGGGTTCTTAGAGTATCTGTTTCCACACCCTGCATCGCCTCTTCATTCTTCATACGTGAGTGGGGTTTACAAATGATTCAGACACTAACCTCAATGGTTGAAACCTGTCTGGTTTGAAAGACAAGGTTCAAGATTTTTTTAGGAAGGAAAGCATCGATTTACACTGATATACTCTTAAGATTTGCCATAAGATGTCACTGTAGGCTAAAACCAGGAAATCCAATTAGAGCAAGAGAATGATCAGCTAAGCATGAAGGTGACTGTAGCAGCAGTCCCCATTACAATGCATTCCTAGAAAAGCTGGCTAAGAGGATGGGAGGAGTAATGACATGCAAGATACTCCACACAAGTTAGGGCCGAAGCAATCATATTTGGACTTTGCATGCCCTGTGCAATGTCCAACACACTATTGACCCCACAAAGTCTAGCGTTTGCTAAAGGCACTAGGATCTTTGGAGGCAAGGGATTGACAGCCACAGTAGTGTTCCTATGCTTAAAGGGAACACAGGAAACTGTTCTGGGAAATGCCACTGGGTCCTTGCACCTCATCGGAGAGGAGGACCCAGAGGAGAGTTTGGCATGCTCATTAAAGGATGCTCCGGGGATGGGAGGCGAGGCACTGGGGGAATGGGGAGGGAAGGGGGAAGGGAGGGGGGCGCAGGGGGGTAGGGGGTGGAGGGAGGGAAGGGACTGGTGTACCTGTTAAGTTTGTATGAGTGGAAATAAGAAAAAGAAAAGAAAAGCTGGCTAAGATGTTAATCTAAATGTATCACTGGATTAAATAAATTTCTTTTTTTCAAACAATTAGACTAATTACCACTAAACAATTGCCTTGGGGCCAGCATAAAGACCCCATAAAACATACTGAATGAATGAATGAATGAATACCATGTGACAAGTATTATGTTACACATAAATACTCAGTGTTTATTGTTACTTTTCTACCATGAATGAATGAATAAATGAATGAATGAATACTATGTAAGTTCTGGGAATGGAGCTCAGTATGCCAGGTTTGCAGGGCAAACACCTTTACCCACTGAGCCATCTCACCAGCCCTCTCTTGTATCTCCCCTAGGACATAACTTTTCTGGGACCAATATAATTCATTTCTGAATACCCACAGATTCCCTCTTCTGATTCCTGGTTTGGGGTGTGAGAGTCATCTGCATTGGTACAGTCTCCTGGGAACCAGAACAGCTGCTCTTCAGCAATTGTCTTTTCAGAAATGCTGGAATGGGTGTGACAACAATTGTAGAAATACAGGACAAAGCTTTGTTCTTGAAAACAGTTTATGTGGAAATAAATAGAAGTAATTGTAACTCTGGTAGAATTGCTGTGGGAACACACAGCAAGAAGGGGTAGAAACAGTTTTCTCAAAGGATAGCACTTAACCTGGATGTGAAGGGTGAATGGACTCTTCTAGTCAAAGGAAGATCATGCTAGGCAAAAGAACTACCATGTACGGGACAAAAACATAGAGGAACATCTCAGGAACCCTGAGATATCAGAAGCCTATGAATTGGAAGAAAAGCTCCTCATTGGATATTCAGGGAGCCAAGTACTTAAGAACATCTCTTCCTCCCTGGGTTCCCTGACAGGGAACCGTCTACTCTTCCCTCACATGGAATGTAGATACCAGAAAAGTGTTTATTGTTACTTTTCTACCATATTATGCTCTTTCTATGATCTCATCCTTCAGATACTGTACATGAATGTCAGTTCATTCTTGCATAATTACAGCATTATTTCCCTCCTTGATGCTTGATCATATCATAGTCCTCAGTGTTTCTTGCTTATGAATGTGTACTCACTATGTATAGGTTTGAGTGTGGTCAGCAAGTAGGTTAAATATTTGCTAGTCTGCTCTATATCAAAGAACCTTATCTGTTCATAGCTCAAAAGGAAAGAAAACCATTTAGCAAAGCCTTCAAAGATGCTAATATCTATGCATCCTTTTAGTGGGTAATGAAAAGAGTCATTTTTTAACTGATAGAGTTAATAACTTTTCTACTCTGGAAATTGTTCCATGCAAGCATAGGTTGAAAGAAAGGTAAGAAATTGTATATATGCTACTGACAACTACCGTGTCTATTTTGGTCTGTGACTAACACTGTGTTTATTTCTGGAGACCCTGGACTGCTCTGCCTATCTCTACATTCCATTTCTATAACGTACAATCATGATATTCTGGCAACAGCCAGAATGACAAGTATTATATCACACATCATCAGTGTGATTTTGTATTTTTAACAAGATTTCCATATTAGACTGAATATTGGAAAAATGCTTGTGTGTAGTTCACAAGAAAGATTAGAATTTGAGCTCGTTTATCTGTCCCATTTCACTTCCATGAATCATGAACTTACACTAACTCTAAATTTTTTTTTGGCGATCATTTTAATGGAGGGGTTAGGGGTGGAGTGTAAGATATAAAATGGCTTTGTACTGGACCAGAAGCATCACTGGGAGGATCTTATCCTCAGTTGTATAGTGACAAAAGAAAAATGACAGAAGGGGAGGAGTGAGTTGGTGAAGAATGACAAGGCTATAATCTCGAGTCTAATCTTTGTACAGCTGCTAATGGTATATAACATCAGAAAATCTGGCAACAGAATTAGCTTTGTGGCTAGACTAGTGTCAAGATATCAAGAGAGAACCACAATACAGTTTGCAGGGCAGGTACCACCAGAGATCTCGATCATTCTTCCTTTGCCTTTTTTACTGGCCATGAGCATCACTTGGCCCACAACTTCCTAAGCACTTATGTCACCCACGCCTTATGTATTGGTCTTTGTGCTTTGTCCATAGAAACTTCCACTACATCACCATCCTCCGAGACCCAGTGTCCCGGTACCTGAGTGAATGGAGGCATGTCCAGAGAGGAGCAACATGGAAAGCATCTCTTCATGTCTGCAATGGAAGGCCCCCAACCTCTGAAGAACTGCCCAGCTGCTACACTGGTGACGACTGGTCTGGATGCCCTCTGAAGGAATTCATGGACTGCCCCTACAACCTCGCCAACAACCGCCAAGTACGCATGCTATCTGACCTGACTCTAGTGGGCTGCTATAATCTCTCTGTCATGCCTGAAAAACAAAGAAACAAAGTTCTCCTGGAAAGTGCCAAATCCAATCTGAAGCACATGGCATTCTTTGGCCTCACTGAATTTCAGCGCAAGACCCAGTATCTGTTTGAGAAGACTTTCAATATGAACTTTATTTCCCCATTTACCCAATACAATACCACAAGGGCCTCTAGCGTAGAGATCAGTGAAGAAATCCAAAAGCATATTGAGGGACTGAATTTTCTGGATATGGAGTTGTACAGCTATGCAAAAGACCTCTTTCTGCAGAGGTATCAGTTCATGAGGCAGAAAGAACATCAGGAGGCTAGGCGGAAGCGTCAAGAACAGCGCAAGTTTCTGAAGGGAAGGTTCCTTCAGACCCATTTCCAGAGCCAGAGTCAGGGCCAGAGCCAGAGTCCCACACAGAATCTGAGTCAGAACCCAAACCCCAATGCAAATCAGAACCTGACTCAGAATCTGATTCAGAATCTGACTCAGAGTTCGAGTCAGAGTTTGAACCAGAAGGAGAACCAGGCAAGTAAGAAGCAGAACCCAGGCGAGGAGCAGAGTGACGGCAGCACCAGCAATGGTACTAACGACTACCTAGGTAGTGTAGAGACATGGCGTTAGCTGACTTTGAAAGGCTTGTGCATACTGCTCCCAAAGCACCACCAAAAAGATGGCGTATTTTACAAGATGAAAAAATCCAAACATCCTGCTTCCTTCATTTTGGAAGTTCAGAACAAGTTTAGCTATTGCCTTTACAGTTGCCTTTGATTCAGTGTTATACTGTTTGTGGGTAAAACAAATCTCAATATGTAATTAAATTGTCTTTTCTTGGTTGAACTATTTCTGAAATCCAAAAGTCAAGCCAGACTCACCAGAAATTGCTATTTAGATATTTTAAGAAGTTCTTAAATTAGGTATGGAGACAAAAAAGAAAACATAGAATGTGACCACTTAACTTATGGCTAAGAAATAGACTTTAAATAATTCATGATACACTGCTAAAACCAAATCTTGGAAGCAAGCCTTTTTCTTTTTTGGACAGGGGTAAGCTTAAGTAAAAACATAAAGACTAAAAGAACCACAGAGCCTTTCATTTTCTTTTTTTTTAATAAGGAATCTATTTAACCAGAATACCGACTGACAATAAATTTTACCGTACCATAGAAAATAAACAGCTACTCACTGAAATATAGGTGGGTTTATGTAAAAATATTGGCTTTTCAAAAACAGATCAAGATTGATATCTTGTGATTTTAACAGATGTTTAAATAAAATTTAGAAATTTTCTACCTTCTACAGTTTAAAGGTTCTAAACAGGGTGTATCTCATATTAAACATAGCATACTTTGCTCTAAATGGAATGCCAATGTAAAGTTCTTTCCAGATGCATTCAGGGCACTGTAATCTCAACAATTTTGGAATCTTTTTGGCACTGCTTCTCACCCACTTTAAGGCTTCTCCAAGTTGTGCTCATTCCAAATGAACCCATGTACAGATTCTTCTTCATCATCTAAATGGTGTGTAGCGGAATTTATTGTGGTATATAATACTGGGTCAAAGTAAGGACTTTATTTCTATAGAATTGTCTTATCAATGTTTGTGTAGTGAGGTCCTTACCAAGAAACTCCTAAACAGAATAATGTGTCTAAAAATATTGCTGAAGTTACTGTTGATCAGATTGAATTGAAACTGAATGTGAATTGTTAATGACTTTGTGTACATCTTTATTGTAATGTTTCTAGTTTGGCTGGATATTTTTTTGCCTATAGTTTTTTTTGGGGAGGGTTGACGTGTTTGTACACAATGACAAGCACAAAAGAAGAGAGTGGTAGACTAAACATTAAGATAGCTAAAGTTCACAACACACACAGCTGTCCCTTGATATTTTCTGCCAGGTATTTGCTCATGAATGAGAAAAAGTAGAGTTTTCTGCAGTGAAGCTACATGTCAGGAACATATGAGTTGATGAAACTGATTTCATAGTGTAAGTCCTTTCAAAAATTCTTTGATGGTATAAATTATGAATTAAATCAAGGAAAAGTGGACATACACTGTGTGGTCAAGCATTGTAATGGGAAGTTTCCCATATGATGGATTTTGCTTCATTTTATAAGAGCTTACATTAACCCATTGGATTTCAATCAAACGAGGTTACTGGAAGCGACATTTATGTTTTCAGGGGGGACATGGTTAGAAATGTGGTCGTAAAGTTGCATTTAGTACAGTCTGGCCACATAGATGACCTAGTTTCATCTATAACAACATGGCCACAAGTTGAACAAGAAGTTGGGTATTTTGGGTCTAATGGGGTTTTCTTGACTCTAGCTTGTGTCAGTATTTATAGCTTTTATTTTGTCTGGTGGTACTGATTTCCTGGGACATACAAGACCACCTAAAAACTGGAAGAAATTTCTTAAAAGCACACCTTGAAATAGAAATGAACTTATTTGGTGTACCTTGTATTCTTAAATATTCTGTAGATTACTATGATATTTCAATTTTGTTTAGTTTTAATTGAAAATGTTTGTTCTCAAAACTGATGGTGTTTGGAAAGCAGGAAGAAGTCCAAGCTAGTGGAAAAGCTTGTTACAGAAAAAAAATTGTGTTACTGCTGTGGTGTGCATGGTTTGCAGAGAATAAGTGCATCTTCTCTGTCTATACTGATTATTGTATATAGAGGATGTTATAAATATACATTTTGTCATCATCATGTAAATCTCACAATTTCAACTGTAAACATATGTTCAATGGTGTAGCTTTACAAGCCATTCACCAATTTTGTGTAATTTAACAATAGCTGTGAAATAAAATTTAAATTGCAGGCTCTTGAGTAATTTCATAATTTCAATGTTTACAGCCATTAGACAATGTGACATCAGAAAAACAGAACACAAAAATCTCTTTTCTTAAAAAATAAAGATCCCTTTTTGCTTTTCTTTAAAACTATTTTTTTATATTCACTGATTGGTGAGAGAAAGAAGGGGAGAGAACATGCATGCTTTGGTGCACAGTAGCAGTCAGAGGGCAATCTTTGGAAATTGGTTCTTTCCTTCCACCGTGTGGGCTCTGGGGATCACCACCAGGTTTGCAAGGAGGCACCTTCACCTTTTTAGCCATCACACCAGCTTCCCTTTTCTTGACCCTACATAGCCAAATATGGAAATGACAGGACCCATTCTAATGCCTGATGCTAAAATAGCCTTAATTTGGAGTGCTTTCTCATTGGGGGCCACAATTGGAGTGAAAGAAAATTGTCCACAAAAGACAAGATTTGCCATATGAATTAACTATGAACATTTTTGATTGAAAAGTTATTAAAGTAGATACTTTCCTTTGTAAGAGGATGCAGAATGGGAAAAAAGTTTCAATTGCTTCTCTTCCCCCTTTATGGACAGGGGAAATGTTAAAGTTAAGCATTGCTATTTTGGTTTTTGAAGCCCTGACCACAATCTGATCTAATTTTGTTCAACATACACATTTTCCCAAATTCCCAGAATTAGGACTTTGGTTGAAGATGATTTATGCTCCTTTCCTAAGAGAATTTAGATAACCATTTTAGGGATTAAAGAGAAGAAAGCTGCAACTTCAAGTGGCCCTCAGTGTCTTCATTTTATAAATTATGTTTATGAGGTTTTGCCCATCACCTATTATTGAAAACTTGTTGAGTGATCAGGGTGAGATGTAACACATTGTCAGGATGCTTAATATTCAGAAACTCTGGTTTCCACCCTATGCTTCACACACACACACCACATATGGACAGTTGGAGGTCTTAATTTTTTTTTACATTTTTTATTATTATTTCCGCTCATACAAACTTGGTAGGAACACCAGTTCCCTCCCTCCCTCCTCCTCCCCCCGACCCCTCTGCTCCCCCTCCCCTCACCCCTCCCTCCCCATCCCCCAGTGCCTCCCCCCCCAATCCCCGGAAAATCCTTTAATGTGCATGCCAGACTCTCCTCTGGGCCCTCCTCTCCGATGACGTACAAGGACCCAGTGGCATTTCCCTGAACCCTTTCCTGTGTTCCCCTTAAGCATAGGAACACTACTGTGGCTGTCAATCCCTTCCTGGAGGTCTTAATTATGTGCAAGTCCCATGACTCCTTGGGATGGAAGGATCTCAGTACAGGAACATGGAAGCCAAGAACTTAAAATAAAAAGCTGGCTTATTTCCCTTTGAGAAACATAAGTACCCTTGGATAACAGGGCATGCTCATTACAATGAGAAACAGGTATGCAACCTGGACGTTTTTTCAGAACACCAAATCAGAGTTGGTTGCTGAGGAGGTGAATCATTTAAACTGATGAGCTGAAATGAAGAAGTAACTACTTGGCTCGGTTCCCAGTGATTTGATTGTATTAGCTGCTTTTCTGGTTATTGCAACAAAATACTGAACAGAAACAATCTGAGGGAGGCCAGGTTTAGTTTGGCACATGAGTTAAGGGAACAGTCCATCATCACAGCAGGAGTGTGAGGCTGCTTGCTTATCTCTCCACAGACATGAAGCCAAGGTCAGGTTATAAACCTCCCTCCCACCCACCCCCTCCCCAACTCACTTTCTCCATCCTTACTCCACCTCTCAAAAGTTCCACAATAACCCAGAACAGAATCACTGTCAAGGATTCCAAATATTCAAACACAGGAGCCTGTGGGGGAATGTTTCACAGTCAAACCGCAACTAACATTTGAAATTAGGCCACGATAACATCAAGGGGAAAAGGGTCTAAGGGAAAGATAACTTCCTTCCATGGAAATGAAAGTGAACAAAAATTGGTCACTCCAGGTTTTGAACACTTGTAGTTTCACCACGGTTAAGATAGGAAAACAATAGAGTAGTCCTGGCTGGTGATGTACAAACCACTGCCTACTAGTATTGTCCTCAAAACGCTCTTCCTGACACTGTAATGTGGGTAAGGGGAGGAGGACTGGCAGCCATCACTGGCGAACCAGACCTTTCTTCCCTCTTGCTCTCACTAGGGATTCAGTAAAGCAAACAAACAGAAGATTGGATATTCATAGAAAATATTGATGAGAAACAGCATATGCTGAGGCCCAACCTCATGGTCCTCAACTTCCACACAGGAAGAAGGAAGTAACCTGATATTTGACATTGTTGAGGAATTTGATCCCCAGCAGAAAAGTGGCCAAGTACATCATTCACACAGCCACAGCTGTGCAAAGCCCCAGACACTTCAGAAGCAACCCATGCTGAGAACCAAGTAAATCCGCAATTTTGCCATTCACATGGAACTTACTACTCTGCCAGTTTGTTGTAAATAAAATATGACTGGAACACAGCACCACCAGGTCTGTACATATTCTCTCTGGCTACTTTCAAGCTGTAGCAGCAGGAGTGGTTGAAACATAAATCTGGGGCCCAAGGAACATTATAAAATGTGTTTTCTGACCTTTTGGACAAAAGGTTGTTTGGCATGGGAGCTAAAAGGTAAATCAAAATATCCTAAATATTGAAGACTTAACAAGGTTACCCAGAATCTAAGTGTACTTAGGGGTATGGTTCACACAAGACTTTTCCCAAGGATATCGTACCACAAGCAACATCTGATATGCTTCTGCTGTAAGAAGCATGACCCCTTATTCCCAAGAGTAAGGAGAAGTTGATCTATGATTGGGGAAATAAAAACTAAGCTATTTCAGTGAGTCTAAACAAAAACTTCGTTCTTCATTTGTCACAGATACTTGGAGGCCCATCATTTCCTTGGATGTGTGGGTTTGAACATCTTGGTAAGAGTAAAACAATACATATGTAAAGGAAAAGGTGAAATTAGCCATCCCTTACCGTCCTAGTGATATTGAAAACCCTCTTTCCTTATCCCTGTCTTTCTTCCATTCTTTTATTTTTTTCTTTTGCCCCCCCCCCTCTCTCTCTCTGTCGTGTGTGTGTGTGAGAGAGAGTACCGGGGTAGTGTGTGTACCTGTGGAGGCCCAAAGATGACTTTGGAAATCATCGGGGATTGCTTCTCCCTCCTCTTTGCTTTGCAGTTTCCCAGGCCAGAAGTACAGACTATATCCATTTCTGCCTGGCATTTTTAGGTGGGATACGGGATCTGAATTCAGGACCTTGTGCTTATGAGTCAGAGGTTTAACCTCTGAGCTGTCTCTCCAGTCCTTGTTCCCTCTTCTCTACGTCTTCCTGTCTTCATCTACCCCCCTCCTTTCTTGTATTACTCCTTCTCTTTCTCTCTGTTCCTTTCCTTTCCTTTGCATAACCACAAATACTATTTATAAAAATATGTCCCACTTTTACTGAATTCCCCTTGTAAAACTCGCCAGTGGGGTTTTCTTTCCCAAGCAGGAGCAGAGTGATAGTTGGTCCCCCCTTGTCCTGAACACTAACTGCTGAAGTGTGACAGGTTGAAAGCAAAGAATCTAGCCCCATACTGCCTAACTTTGAAACTGAGCTCCTTCAAGTCCCAGTTCTGTGATCTGAGAAAGTCATTAACCCCTCCATGTTTCATACACATAGAGAAACTAAGAGTCCCAACATAAGAAATGCATTGTGACAATTGAAAGGAGTGTTTGCAAAAGCACTTAGTTAGTGTGGTGACTGTTGTAAAGCAATTCCTACGTATGTTTAGCAGTGGGGTTGTTGTCATTATTATTGTTCACAGCATGAAGGGTAGACATCTGCTGAATTCCCATATCTTCAGTAAAACCTCACTCTCAGATCAAGATTTGAAAATTCCTTGAGCTGCTGAAGTAGCTTGGTAAGTAAGGCTGCAGCTAGCAAACCTGGCAAACTGAATAGTTCATTCCCCAAAACTCTCATGGTGGAAGGAAATAAGTGACTTCTGAAAGCTATTTTCTGAACTTTACTTCCAGTTGTGTGCCATATTATGTGTCTGTCTGTATGTCTGTCTGATTGAAGGTAGCTCGCTGGTAGAACATTTGCCTAATATGCACAGCTCCCTCGATCCCATCCTTAGAGCAATAATGAATAAAGTAACAAATGAAGTAATACATGAATAAATTAATGGATGAATGAATGAATACAGATGAAAATTGAAAATATTGGCCAGAAATTAGCAAAAACTAGACTATTTCCTATTGTGACTAGTTGAAAAGGTATGTTCTAGGTGGGCATGGTAATTCAGAGTCCTAGGTGGATGGTTGAAATGTCAAGGCTAACCCGGTGAATTTCAGGTCAGCATGGGCTAGACAGTGAGATCCTGTCTCTACAAAAAAAAAAATTTACCTCTAAGCTTTCAAAGGTAGTTAGCGAAATGAAAAAAAATTCTGAACTATCTAACCCACAAAATGCCAAGTGAGTCATACACATTCTCTCCAGCAATAAAAATGCATTATCTGATAACCCTAGCTGATTTAAGACCTACTTTATCACACTTTGGCAAGGATGACTCATAACTCCATTCTCTCCCCACCCACCTCTCTACCCAGCAGCACCAGACGTCAGGTCTGTCTGCCTGATGAGTTCTGAGGTGGCTCCCAAGGTTTTGCTGCTTCTATCACAGATCTGGCCCGGTGCTTGGAATGCCTACACTTCAAGTCTCTGTTTTGAATGAAATCTTAATCCACAGGACACAATTACAATTCTTAAATATGCTGGGTTTATTCAGCTGGCAAAGTGCCTGTTCAGCATGCATGAAACCCTGAGTTTAATCCCAGCACTGAATATGCCCAGTGTGGTGATGCATGCTTATAATATCAGCAGTTGGGTAGTGGAGTCAGGAGGATCAGAAGTTCAAGTTCATCCTCAGTTATATAGAGAGCTTGAAGCCAACCTGTCCTACATGATCCCCTGACTCATGCATGTGTGTCACTTAGGAGGGATGAGGTAGATTAACACAGTGATAGCACATGTTAGTTTACAGATTAGTGGTCAGGAAGAGCTCTCAGGGAAGAGGACACATAACTGGTGAATTCAGGTATCTCAATTTGCTTTAAAAAAAAAAAGAGTTTGACATGCACAGCAAAGGATGCTCCAGGAATTGGGGGGAAGAGAGCACTGGGAGAAAGGGAGGGTGGGCAGGGGGAAAAAGGGGAAAAGTGGGGAGGGAGCAAGGGGATCCATGGAGGGATGGAAGGAGGGAGAGGAATGGGGTACCTATCAAGTTTATATGAAAGGAAAAAAAAGATTATAAAGCCAAAAATAAAACCAAAACAAAAGAGAATGCTTGTTTCTAGCTAATTTGCATTTTCAGTCTTGCTGCCTTGAGGACAGGATAAGGTTCAATAATTCACATTGAATTTCCTTGAGTTGTATACATTCTCACTATGTTTGATTCAATCTTGTTACTTCACTAATTTTGGTAGGATTTAATGATGCCTAATGTGGCCCAAAGAAAGCTCAACAGTTTTTGTGACCTAACCGTGCTCTACTTTATTGTACATGACCTGAGAGGGCCTGACAAAAATTTTCAGGCCCCACAAGAGAGTGCTACACCTTAGGTTAGAACCTAATTACTGGAGCCAGTCTTCAGCAACCTGTCATGGCTTGATCTAAACCTCAAGTGGATGGTTTTCCCCTCAGGTCTAAAGGTGGTCTTCTGGGCCTGAAGTCACCTAGAACAGAATCACTAGTTCATTGGAGCTCTTGAGACCAGAGAGAAAGGACTTCATGTATTTCTTTAAGTTTCACAAAATTGTTTAGATAGAAAAGGAGTTTGGAAAAAGAGCCTCCACACTGGCACATATCAGGTAACTGGTAACTGATCAAGAATGAACTTGACCAAAAGGGAAGATATGGACAGTGATCTAATTTCCCAGTCTTCTCTAAAACCCCTTTTCAGTTGAAGCACACACTCTCTCAAGCTCCTGGGAACTTGGCAAGGCTAAGAAACTCTAGATTAGTTTATTTCTGTGCTTCCTACCTGGATGGCTTCTTCAACATCTTCCTGTCTTCAACTCCATTCTTTACCACCAGACTTGTCTTCCTAAAACTGTCTCTCAAAACCATATCCATATATCTGTGGCCCCCAAATCCTCCTCTCTGTTCAAAAGTTCACATTGTCTAGGCCCTATCACCAACATGCTGAGATAGAATTGCATAGGTATAAAGTAAGAGATTCTGACTTTTGCCAAGTCATCCCATTTGACTCTGAAGGTGTACAAAGAAGACCCACCATTCTATAAACAGGTCCTTATTGCCCTTATCCCCAAGCTCTGTGGTTCTCTCTTGTACACAAAATAAACTACTCTTCCCCTAGATGCCTAAGGCTCTACACAAACTGTGGCACTACTGATTCAGGGAGGCCCTAGCCCTAGCTCCCAAATCCAGGAGGTCTGGCTACAAACAAGCCTGAACAAGGAACCATACAGGCAGACGGATGGACAACCAATGGGCGGAGGTATAAACAACCAATGGGAAGGAGGAATGAACAACCAATGGGAAGCAGCTCTCTAACCTGGACACCTAGTAAACAGCTAAATGATTGGTAGCTGCTCCCCCCTCTCCCAAGCAGAGGGGTGGCCACACCTGATTGGACCCATACCTTATATAAGCCCAAACACTTCCTGATTAAAGCTGAGTCTGGAGCCAACTTGTCTCTGTGTGCTGCTTCTCACCTGACTCCCAGGGTCTGGGTGGTGACCCTGTCGCCGGCTTGCCCATTCGCCTCATGCCCATGAGGCCCCGCCATTTCCCCTCTTCTCCCTGCTGGCCCAGCGGGGATTTGGCAACATCTGGCGCCCAACGTGGGGCTGTCTTCGATGTAGATGAGACACCTACTCCGGTAAAGCTCGGTGAACAGCCCCTTTAGCTTCGCGTTCCTGTGCTTACAGTGCCTGAAGGTGAGCAGGTGGCCCCTTCCTCTTCCCCCTTCCCTGTTTGTCTTTAGGAACACAGTTGCTTTCTTGATTTGCTGATGATCAAGGAGCCCCTCTTAAGGTTAGGAACCCAATAGCTCACTTGATTTGCTGATAATCAAGGAGCCCCAATTGCTCGTTTGATTTCCCCATGATCAAAGAGCCTCTCTAAATTAAGGCTTTTCCCGGAGAGTTCACATGAGAAATTGGTCCCCTCAGAACTCAGAGCTCAGGTTCGATTATATTGAATTGGCCTGACCGGGGCATAGGGCTTGGGGGAGTAATGAACTCCTGAAGTCCCTCACTAAGCAAAGGATACTTAAATCCAAAACACCTCTGCGTATGTTCTGCACTAGGTTTCTCCTTGGACGTTGGTTACTCTTTTAGGAGTTGTTTTCACTTATGCCTTGGATCTAGTCATTGCTTTTTATTTTCTGCGCTTTTTTGCCTTGTCCACTTCCCTCCTACTCATCTCTGCTTCATTAGTGAAACTTTCCTCTCTATAATGGGTAATTTACCATCCCATCAGAAGGCACCCCAGCTGATTGCCTTTAAGGCAGGATCAAAGTGACAACAAAGGACTTAGAAGATTTTTGGAAGGAAACTTTAATCTTAGCTCCTTGGATTTACCCAGAAAATGTCTGGGACCCACAGATTTGGATGGGAGTGCTCTTCCTGGACTGTAAGAGGGAAGTCCAGGAAGGCCATATCCTTCTGGCCCCCTTTGTTCCCATCCTCCTAGGCATTGTAGCAAGCCTTAAACGATCCTCCATTGAGGAAATGATTAGTTGCTACAATGTAACTTGTGGAAAGAACCTAAAATTAGTCCTTTATTCTTCCTCCGGATCCCTTACCACCCCCTTCCTTGTTGAGGACTCTGCAGAGGGCTCTCAGGTCCATGTGGGGGGCAATCTACCCCCTGCCAACATCCCCTTCCCTCCTCCTCTTCTTCCTGTAGCTCTTGACTCCCACTCTTTCCTGGCTGTATTTTCTGCTTCAGATGATACTGGTCTCCCAATAGGTGTCTTAAAATCTCTCCTAGAGACTAGAGGCCTCAAGGTTAAGGATGCTGGCCTAGAGGAATTTTAGAATAAGGCTGCGGTTTTAGCACCTTGGATCCCCCTAGAGAAAATGTGGGAACTGGACCTATGGATGAGGATGCTTTTCCTTGCTAGATATTTTTCATAATTAACCTAAGCTGCCGGACTTAACTAATATGAGATCTTGTTTTAAATAAGGTTTTCCAAAATGTTAATCCACCTTTGATAAAGCTTTCAAGGGTAATTTTAAGACAGTTGCTGGAAATTGTACAGTTGCCAGTAAAATGTTGTTCATGTGCTTGTATGTTCTGTGTTTGCATGTTGTGTGTCTTGTGTCTGTGGCCACTTCATTTTTTCATTTCTATTGCATGCTAATATTAAAATTTTGGCATGCCATTTTTAAATACATGTATGTATACTTAAAAATAAGAACAAATAATTTTGGTAACATCTAAGGCCTTAACTACTTATGTTTTATATCTATCACTATTGTTTTTCTAACAGATTGTTTCTTTCATACAAGTTTTCTTATAGGTTTTTTCATATATTCCCAAAATAGCAAAGCTAGCTTTCCAGGTCCTCAGATCATCCATTCAGGCCTCAGATATTCCTAAGATCACCAAAGGCTCATTGTAAGCCTGGCTGTCCTGTATTGAAGCTATGACTTATTAATTTATAATTGCAGGTTCTGATTTATGTCTCCCCAGCTCTTCTAGATCATTTCTGTGCCTGTGCCGCCTATAGTCCCTCCACGTGCTCCTGTCCTGACAAAACCTCCTTTTCTCTGCCACTGCTTGAGTTCCTCTTTGGGACCATGATTCCTTCACTGTGATGGTCTCATGACTGGTAGTCAATGACGGGTAAGGCTCCACACGAGGGTGGTGTCCAACCTAAGACAGGCAAAGTCACCTATATTCCA
Source organism: Typhlomys cinereus (assembly GCA_023101885.1). Taxonomy (NCBI): domain Eukaryota; kingdom Metazoa; phylum Chordata; class Mammalia; order Rodentia; family Platacanthomyidae; genus Typhlomys; species Typhlomys cinereus. The sequence goes on along the minus strand of JALPQD010000355.1, from coordinate 497,468 downwards.
CGCAGCTGAAGAGGCTCGGGGTCGCCTCAGGTATCATGGTCCCCATTGAAAAAATTTTATAAATAAAAGGGTAAAAATGTGGCATTACTGATTCAGGGAGGCCCTAGCCCAGGCTCCCAAATCCAGGAGATGTGGCTACAGATAAGCCTGAACAAGGAACCATACAGGCAGAGGGATAGACAACCAATGGGAGCAGGGATGAACAGCCAATGGGAAGGAGAGATGAACAACCAATGGGAAGCAGCTCTCTAACCTGGACACCTAGTAAACAGCTAAATTATTGGTGGCTGATCCCCCCACCCCCAAGCAGAGGGGTGGCCACACCTGATTGGACCCCGACCCTATATAAGCCCAAACACTTTCTGATTAAAGCTGAGTCTGGAGCCAACTCGTCTCTGTGTGCTGCTTCTTGCCTGACTCCCGGGGTCTGGGTGGTGACCCCGTTGCCTGCTCGCCCATTCGCCTCACACCCATGAGTCCCTGCCATTTCCCCTCTTCCCCCGGCTAGCTTGGCAAGGGATTTGGCAACACAAACTGTGTCCCCTTTCTTCCCCGGGGCCCTGTAGAATCACACTTAGCTGAAACATTTGCTCCAAGCTAAATGGTTTGATTCTATGTCTCAGGTGCAGAATGTTCTTTTATGTCTATGTTCATATTCTAAAATGAATTTGAGTTTATCAGGTATCATTCACCATAACAAGCTATAGAAAAATCTTAACTAGGCTGATTGCCATCTTCATTGAATTTTAATGAGTGTTCATAAGCTTTGACCAGCAAGAAACAAGTGTCAACCCACTGGAGCAAAGAAATAGAGCAGGTGACAATTTCCAAACCTGTTTTTGCAGAACAGAAGACACCTGCTTTCAGACAGCCACAGTTCTAGCAGTTAGAGACTGACTGGGCATGGAAAGTACTGGACGTTTGATTCTCATTGCAACCATGAGTCTCATGGCATGGACTCTGTGTCACAGTTAGTGTCTAGGCCAGTCACAGACTCTAAAAGTAAGGACATCTTGAGTCAGGAGGCAGTATTTTTAAGTTGCTTTGGGATGCTGACCTGCACTAAGCATCTGCTAAATTGATTTGGGATTTGTAACTCATTCCTTGGCCAAACCCTAGTGAAATACATTACTATGAGTGTGGTCCAGTCCTTATGAAGCTGAGCCAGGATCCCAGAAAAATGTTTAGCATACATCAATTGATTTTCAGAAGTGTGGTGACTCATGTCTGTAATATCAACACTTGGGAAGTAGAAACCAGCCTAGGCCACATAGTAAAATCAAGGCAAGCTTCGGTTACATAGCAAGACCATGTCTTAGGAACCAGCAGATTCTCAGTAGTGTCCTTTTCCCAGGTCCAAGAGTCCACGTCTAAATTGCACAAATGAAACCTGGTGGAGCTGCCTGCATTCTTGAATCTCCAGATGGCTCCTGCTTACAGAAGCATTGTACCCAAGGGCCTTGCCAGTGCAACTGGAGGCTACTTAGTGGGCCTCTGATATGGACATTTCTGAAGTGAGAGCTGGAGATAGTGATTACAGTCCCACTTCTCCACAGGAAGATAGTTCAGCCCACAGATGTCAAGGCTCTTATCAGTAGATTAGAAGCTCAGTTGGACAGTGCATTCAGGCCAGGTGTGAAGAGCCTACTTCTCAAAGATGATTATGTCAATGATCTCTATCATTGACTACTTACTGCATACCACGTGCTTTTCTTGAAAATTTGTGTAAGAACCATAGCTGTAGCAGCAGCAGTAAATATTTATTAAAATTTTCAGTGTTTTTTTTCCTCTGTGTCACTTTTTTTCTCTTCCCTTACTTTTTCCCTCTCTCCTTTTTGTTCTCCCTTCTATATACTGATTGTTTTTTTTTTTCTGGGGGGAACGAGTTTCATGTAGGCCAGACTGGCCTAAAACTGTTTATGTAGCTGGGGATTATTTTGACATTTTGATTGTCCTGATTCTGTCCCTCAAGTATGGGGATTACAGACATATGCCATCATATGGTCCTGGCTTTGATTCTGGAACTCAAACCCAGGGCCTCATGCATGCTTTAGACAAGCACTCTACCAACTGAACAGCATCTCTAGTCCCTAACATTTAGATGCATATAACCTTGCTAAACAATCGAAGCCACCCTGTGAGGCAAGAAGAATTACTTCAGGTGGCTCACAGAGAAGTATGGTGAATCTCCAGAAAGCCAAAATCTACTTGCCCAAGACTTCAGAGTCAAACCTAGTTTTAGATCCAGAGTTCCATCTCTTCACCTTAATCTCTAACTATAACATTTTCATATGGAAACATTCAAATCTCTGCCAAAGTGGAGCAGCACCATGAAACCTCCATCTCTCTATCATTCAACTTCAGGAATTATCAAGGAATCTTAGTTTCATAGTTTGGTTGCTGTAATTATTATGACCATAGAAACTTAGGGGAACAAGGGATTTTTTTTTCATCTTACAATTCTAGGTTCCAGTCTGCCATAGCAAGAGAGTCATAACAATGGGAACTAAGATAACTGACCACACCATGTCCAAAGTCAAGGGCAAAGGGAAAGAACCAGTGTTTTAAGCTTACTTTCTAGTTTGCCAACTGCCAACACGCTAACCAGGTCTCTCCATCTTATACACTTGCTCAGAGAATGATCCCTCCCTCCCACTATGGGTTGGCTCTTCTCACATCAATTATGCAATTAAGAAAATCCCCAAAAGGCTTACCCAGAGGTCTGTCTTAAAAAGCAATTCCCAGACGTTCAAGTTGGCAGGTGAGACCAACTTATACATGAAGTTTGCCCTCATGTAATTTCCCTGTGACCATAATATAGTGAAGAAATTCTAGAACATATTTCATGTCAAACTATCTCTGAAAGATGTATTTTGTTTTTGTAAAGACACTAATAGGCAAGTTTTATGATTTTCCCATTATATGGCAGTCAGTTGCATTTCTAAGGGGTATATTTGGGAATGTACAATTGTGTGTGTGTGTGTGTGTGTGTGTGTGTGTGTGTGTTCGCCTGCCTGCCTGCCTGCTTGCCTGCCTATCTGTCTGTCTGTTTGTGGTAGAGTCTCATGAAGCCAAAGCTGTCCTTGAGATCCTGATCCTACTGTCTCCAGAGTGCTGGGATTACAGGTATGTGCTGCCATACCCAGTAGTCACACAATAAATGGGGAAAAACCTTGAATTTCACAGACAGGTTCATCAGCTCCATGGATTTAGTTCAACTCTAACTTAAGATCTCTTCTGTTATGGAAGCTTCCTCCAGCACAATAGTTGGGGGTGAAGGCCCTGAGCTCCTAAGATAGCCACATTGGGAAAACATTCCTAGAAGTTTCAATAATTCACAGTGGCTTGGTTTCCATTTAAGAATACTGAGTTTTCCTCAGGTTTTTTTTTTTCTATCTTTTTTGCTCAGCACATTTCCCTGGTCCAAAGACAGCCAACCATGGGGAATCCTGTGAATTTACTTGGCTTGGACTATACACACACACATCTTTTAATGATGCATTTGACAGCCTGGAACCCTTACACACACACACACACACACACACACACACACACACACACACACACATCTCCTAACAATGCACCTAACCTACTACCCTTAACTTCCTTGAACTACACATACCCCCATCCAAACAATGAAATGCTTCTTCTCCCCCTAACAACTATCAAATTCTGACGGTATATATGCAAATGTATTCTCAATATATCTAGGTATAAGAAGAGGAGAGCCCATCCAGCTGAAACTGGTTTTAGGTGCATGCACAAAAAGACAAATTATGTCCTCTAAATGAACTTGTAGGGATAATACCCTATTTACAACTTATGCCCATGCATAATTGGGGGTCTATATGATTAAACTCAAATGCATTTTGGGAAAGGATATGTGCAAAAAAAGGTTATATCACTTAAATCTATTAATCAAAGTAAACACCTAAATTGCACCCCTTAGCAAGCAGTCTTTTCTTCCTTTAAACCTCATAAAAGCAAGCTCCAAACAATAATCAGAACCCTTGAGAATCTTCGCATATATGCCTCACTTTCACTCTTTACACTCTGTTCCTTTCTGATCTTTACTATAGTTTAGCTTTTAAATAAAGTTACTGTTTTACAAATCTATGTGCACTTTTATTTCAATTTCTTGAATAAGAGTCCAACAACTTGGAAGCACCTGACTGTGTGACCCTGACCACTGGTAATAGTTCAGTCCACATTCTTGGATGGAAATTTCCTGATGTCCTTTATTCTTGGAGAGGTAACTGGGGGTTCACCTGACCCTTGAGCTCAATGTAATTGAATCAATACATATACTTCTTGTAAACAAAAGTAAAAAAAAAAAAAAAAAAACCCTGACTTTCAATGTCAAGATTTGTGATAAAAAGTACTGAACTTTTATTTCCACTGCCCACATTCTTGGTTGTTCTGGAGCATGTGAGAGTGTTTTCTTATTCAACAAAATGGTTTTGATAGTCTCTGGTGTGATTAGGGTTATTCATACTTTATATAGTTCATTTTTATCATTAATGTTTGACATTAGCATACAAAGTCATCTTCACACACATGTGTCATTATGTATTGCTCTAATTTGCTCCACTCCCCAACTGCCTTCGCCTGTGTCTCTTACACCCCCAACTGATTTCTTACCCAAACAGTTCACTTCTACTTTCCTATCATATACATATACATATATATATATGTGCTAAATGTTTTTTCTAGAGTGTCACGGTTTATAAGGTATACACCATACTTCAGTACACACACACACACACACACACACACACACACACACAAAGGGATATTCTCTCCATGCTTCATGGGTGGAATCTATGAGGAACAGCAAATAATCTCTTAAAACCACCTGCAAGCATTTTTAAAGTCTATTCCACTTTGAACACTATCAAACTCATGGCCCATTTGCACTCCCCTCCATCATTTTACAGGTCTACCTTGACAAGAATGACAAGTGACTTGTTTAAGGTCATATACGGAATTTGTACCTGTGTCTGATGTGCATGCATAGCAGTGCCCAGTCTTTCATATGAGATCGTGTGTCCACTTATCCTCTCTGTTCAATTGTCTGGCCATCTTTAACCTAATGCAGAATCTTTGCTGCAATTAATACTACACTGTTGCTGCTGGTCGAATGCACCACCCTTGGAATCAAATTCTCTACAGTCATAATCCAGGCTCCACCCCTTATTATCTGTGTGACCTGAGGTAACTGATTAATCTTTACTTTCCTCATTTCCAAAATCGAAGCTTATATTTATCCCATAGATTTGTTGTAATGATTAAAAGGGTTCAAGCAGACCTCTGGTAGTTGGTGATTTGATCTTATAAATAGTGGAAAATCTTTGCACCATGGAAGCAATGGATTATTATTCCTAACACATTTTTATATATTTTAATTTTTGTACTTGAATTTGTTTTTTTAAACATTTTTTATTATCTCCACTCATACAAACTTAATAGGTACGCCGGGTCCCTCCCTCCCTCCTCCTCCCCCCGACCCCTCTGCTCACCCTTTCCTCACCCCTCCCTCCCCACCCCCCAATGTCTCCCCTCCTGTCCCCCGGAGAATCCTTTAATGTGCATGCCAAACTCTCCTCTGGGTCCTCCTCTCCGATGATGTACATTTCCCTGAACCCTTTCCTGTGTTCCCCTTAAGCATAGGAACACTATTTTGGCTGTCAATCCCTTGTCTCCAAGGATCTTGGTGCTTTTAGCAAATGCTAGACTTTGTGGGGTCAATAGTGTGTTGGACATTGTGCAGGGCATGCAAAGTCCAATTATGATTGCTTCGGCCCTAACTTGTGTGGAGTATTTTGCATATCATTGCTCCTCCCATCCTTGTGCTCTTACAATCTTACCGCCCCCTCTTCCGCAAATGGCCCTGAGCTTCAGGATGGGGGGAGATTAGGCTGGCCTAGTTCTATGTGGTTGATATAGAGTCTCTGAAGTTCTGGATTATGTTTTGTTGATTTTCTTTTGCGTTTTTGCTGCTCCTGCAATGCCCTTCACTCCATCTTGATGGGTATTGGATGTCACCCCCTGGCCAGAGATAAAAAGCTGTTAAACTAGAGTCTTGTTATAAGAGTATATTCAAAGGTAGATGTAATAAAAGTAGGAAACCACAGTGAGGAAGGGGTCAATCACCCATTTGCAAAATGGTTACTTATTATCTGCCAGACTATATGCCCTCCCCTTCTGGTGAGATCACACCCCCTCAGTTGTAAATGATCAGGAACGAAAAGTCTGTGAACTTAACCAGATGTCTCATTGCTTACTTGCAGTCCTTGATGGAGGCCTATTTTCTCTGCTGTAACATGGTCCCCTCTCTCCTTGTTTTTGGTGTGGCCCTCCTACCCCATCCCTCCTGTTCATAGTCCTTGCAATTACTGTATTACAGAGATTTATCGTCGAGTGTCTCTAGGTGGGCTGGGTGAGTTTGGTACTAGGAGCCACCTATTAGGGAGTACATACGACACTTAATTTTCTGGGTCTGGGATACTTCACTCAATATAATTGCCTAACACATGTTTTATTCATTCAGCACCTTTCTATTGAATGTTTTTCTTACATTCTTCTCCCCAACTTCTTTGTATTCTGTTGAATTACTTAGTAGTTGAACTTCCTACATTTGAAATAAAATGCTTCTACCTAGTATCCCTGAAAAAAACTAGATTTCCACCTCTCTTGTTTATTTTCTTTCGTTCTCCTTGCATGAAGTTCTATGCTGTATTCTGCACACCAGGCATGTTGATACACATAGTGATGCCTGTTATAAACAGAGAAGCCATCTGGTGATAGATAAGAACAATGGCAATGTTTATTTCTAACTATACAAAGGATTGCCACTTCAGAGATGCACATGATATCCTGAGACCAGTGCTCACTCCTTGTGTGTGGACTAAAGCAAAGTCAAAACATATACATCACCCGGATGCTCAACATTGTCTGTAACCACTGAAGCTTTGGTTCCTTCATTCCACTGTGGGCCCGTGTATTCCAGGCTTTCTTCTGAAAGCTAACATTTTCTCGTGTCATGTATTGCATTTTAATCCTTGGTGATAGATACGCAACACAATTATGACTTTCATAAATAAGCCAATCTCTGAGGATAATTCCTAATTCTTTAGTGTAGCATGGAAGGTCCTTCAGCATCTGGTCCTCCTTTTCTAGTGGAAAGGAAGTATGCCATACAACCCATAAAAATGTAAGCAAGCCTCTGTTTATATCTGTTGTCCCGTCTTTGATGTCATGCATGTTCAATAGAGGTCAGGACACTTGATCAGAGAACTCAGACCCAAACAGGTCCTCATGCCAACTGGTGAGCCAGCAGGTGACAAGATGTGAGAGTGTCAAAATGGTGTCAGCTTCCCTCCTTTTCTCTCATTTTTCTCAGCTCACTGAATTCTGATGCAAACCATTTTAATCAGCACCGGGCATATAGCTCATTGTCAGAATGTTTACTTAGCATGTATAACACCCCAATTTCATGTGCAGTGTGGCAGACATAAATGATATACAAGTAATTGCAATTAAAATGCATAAGATAAGGAATTTCTTAGAAATATGGTTCACCCTAGCTAGCTAATCTGATACAATACAATGCTGGCACATGCCTCGACTCTTTGGAGCATCCAAGCTATGAAAAGTCGTTTATTGGTCCTCTAGAGCATAAGACAGTGACCTGTTTTAAAAACTCTGCCTGAGTATGATTGATTCACTCAGCCTATGTACTTTGAAACTCTTTAAATACATCCTACAGTCACATCCTTCAACCACAGCCTTTTCAGTGACTTGATAAGGTGATTTTTCTATCTGCAATATTCATGGTAATGTTTTCATTTATTTGTCACATGTATGTGTGTGTGTGGGTAGTTCTAGTCCAAGGATTCGTGCATGTTAGGAAGTACTGTGCCACTGAGCTAAACAAGTAACCCCAACTGCTGTTTTCTTCATGAGACTCTGCTTGGGTGACTTTTACTGATGAAGCAAATATAATTGACTATCTGGACTTCTCAATAGCTTTTCGGGGGCTATTCAGTATTAGGGAGCAGTGTTTTTAATCAAACATAGAGCTGCTATTTGGGGTAGATAATACTATTTGTGGAGTATTAATTCTAGAAACCCCATTAACTGATTTTCAAAATCAGTTTTTCATTGAGTCTTTAAATCTAGTTGAGGTATAGGAACAGTTCTGACAGGAGGTATACATTCATGTCAGGGGCACACACACAAACATTGAAAGAGATTGACAGACAATGAAACAGTGTTTAACAAGTGCGTGCTAATGCAACCTTTCCTTTTTCAACCTAGAAAGAGCAGAAAGACATGGGCCTTTGTGAAGTTTCAGCGAAGAGGATCTTGGCAGTTTATCTGATGTCAGGGAGTATGTAGTTCATAGATAAGGCCACAAGGTGGTGCAGCAACCGTGCATATGCTACACACTCCACTCCAGGGCAGGCAAGCAAAGCCCTCTTTAAAAAAAAAAAAAATCAGCATTCTTGCTTTTTCCATATGGGATCTAAGCATGTAGAAGAGAGCCAAGGAATTTGAATACTTTGCCAAGTATTATTCACAGTGTTTGAGAATGAAGAAAATCTAGTTACACTCATACTTGGCTCTGAAATTCTAGTAAGGGGTACCAAGTAAGCAATTTGTAAATGTCAGTTAATTACAAGCTCTTTGCTTTGTCACTTACAAAGCAAACTACTAAACTATGGGACATATTGGCACACAGTCTTCCTTCCCTCGATTTCTTTTTCTTTCTTTCTTTCTTTCTTTCTTTCTTTCTTTCTTTCTTTCTTTCTTTCTTTCTTTCTTTCTTTCTTTCTCTTTTCCTCCTTCCCTCCCTCTCTCCCTCCCTTCCCTCCCTCCTTCCTTCCGTCCCTCCCTCCCTCCCTCCTTCCCTCCCTTCCTCCTTTTCTTTCTGTCTCTCTCTCTCTTCCTTCCTTCTTCCTTTCTTTTTTTCAATTGTTCTAACCATGAACATTTCTGTTGAAACCCTGGATTATGAAGTTCATGTATTCTATGCCACTTAAGTCCTGTGCAAAGCTGTACAAAAATACCCACTGCAGTCCAAAATGGATTGAGTGTCTCTTTCCAAGTAATTTTGTATGCCCTGTCTGTTAGGGGCTTAACAGGGATAGACATAGATGGGTCTGCAGGACCCATTAACAGCATGATTGCTGGACATGTGACCTGTAGGGGTCTGGCTAAAATTCCAGAAAAGATAATATTTCAAAGTAATTTCAAGCTAACTTTAAGTAATTAAAAAAAGAAAGTGCAATACAGCAGGTTAATGATGAGCTTGAATTTATTCACTGGTTAGAAGAAAAGCTATGTGAATATAATAGCAAGAGTCAACCAAGGTACATTTCATTCTGTTTTAAAAATTAAAACTTGGTGATTTAATTTTTAAAATCATTGTTAAGTTTTTTTAGGGAAAGCCATGAGAGGGAAAGTTTCAATGTTATAACCTATAAAAGACAAGGGGCAATATGCAGGGGAATAACTATCATACATGACAAAGGGTTAATATCCTTAAATACAAATAACTCACATAAAGCGGTAAGAAAAAGATGAACATCCCAACACCCAAGCAAATAAAAGTAATTAAACAAGCAATTCACAGAAAAATATAAATGGCCAATTAACATTTGAAAAGGTGTTCAATCTCCCTGGGTAATGTAGAGTACTCCCTAGGCACTGATAATGGAGAAAGATAAAGCCAAAACCAAAAAAACAACACTTTTGCCTAATTAATCAGACAGAAAGCAAAAAGAGACAAGAAAGAGAGAATAGAGATAATATTCAGGACTACTGATGGTACAAGAGATTTTTCTCTCATGAACACTTAACACTAAATTAGAACAGCAATATCTAGATAGTGATTTGGCAGCTTCTAACAAAAATTCTAGTGTGCTTGCCAAGATATCTGACTTTCAGGAATGCCCTGCCTCCTATGCAAATATTTTTATATATGTTAAAATTTGCATGTAAAAATACAGTTATCATGACATTGTTTATATGAGGAAAAGGGAACCAACATAATCATCTATGAATTAGGCTAGAAATAAATAAGCAAGCCATACCAATACTGTTTATAATGCAGATAATAAAAGGATGAAAGCAGAACTACATGCATTGATATCAACTTATCTTGTGTGTATGTAAAGTGTGTGTGTGTGTATGTGTGTGTGTGTGTGTTACAAAAACACATCTGGAAGAATAGTTTAGAACTGATAGTGCCAACTAGCTCTAACTCTATGGAGGGGGTGTGGATTGCCAATGTGAAAAAACATAATTCTTTTCCTCTATATTCTTGTTTTAGATCTTTCTTCTATCTCTTTTTTATGCTTTTATGTTTTACTTTCAATGTCTGTATCCATTGTTTGTGGCGTTGCTACAAAAGGTTGTTTTCATGCAAGTATATAATGTTTTGCATACCTTTCTTCTTCCCTATTTCTCCCTGCCATTTTTCCCCTATATCAATCTTTCTCCTATTTTTTTAATAATGAGAAGGCACTGTTTATGATATAAATTTTCTTGAAGGATATCGTTAGGCTTATAAAATTATCATTTTTCTTCCCCAACTTCAAAGGCGACCAAATAATCCTCAATGACAAGTCCAAAATGTTAAGACCTTCACCAGATGGAGGTGAAACACTAAGTGCTTTTGATGCTCCCTTAGATTTGTTCTTTTTGACCCTCACAATTCATTTTAATTCCAAGCTTTTCTTCCCTGGCAGCTGGCAGTTGCTCTCCAAGGAACTATGTCTGGGGCCAGGATGAGGAGTAGGAGGGCTAAGCTAGAAGATGACATGCATCTTGCCTTCAGCCTCCTTTGTAGTCTGAACAAGTTGAAGATTGCTTCTCTCTTGACTTTTCATGTGCTTTCTCATTGTAGAATGTTCCATCACACACATACCATTATTACATATGTTTTAGCGCTTGCCACTGGAGCACTGTGATCTGGCTAGATTTGGACTCTTGTAAAAACATTCGAGTTGCTTTCCAAGGCTTTGAGGGAAAGTGCACAGCAGCCAACTGCGCCTGTCACTTTGCTGTCCTCTTCTTTCTTCCTAAAGGCGACTAACAATATAATGCATTTCCAGATCCACTGAATTGTCCTCCTGTGCTCCTCATGACCTCCTGGGGGCTGTCGATAGTGATTCTGACTTGCTGAAAACATTTTCCTTCCCACATTGTATATTCTTTAATGTTGTTGATTTCAGAGTCTCCTGAAAGTCCCTGTATCATGACAACATTCCATCAGGGCTCTGCCTACATTAAACCTCTTAACTACGGACCATCACAAACAAAGAAGAAAAAAAACCCTAAGATGAATGATGTCCATTGCAGCTGATTACTTCATCTTCTTTGCTGAGTAGTTGCCTTAAACACATTCCTGGGGCACATTGGTAATTTGCAGCCTGATGTACTGCTTTCCAATGGGCCTAGAGATTGCTAGTCACAAATCACCATCAGATTCTGACCTGAAGTTATATTTGTAAACGACTTTGCAGCTTTCTCCAGCAGTTTCCCTGATGTGTTCCTACAAAGAACATCTTTCCAGAGACACCCCTCCCTTCACTCTTGTTCTCTCTTCTTAACTCTCCCTGATCTCATTTTATCTGATCCTAAAAGATGGCACATGCCAGAGATTAGTCTCCTAATCCTTGGCTGCTTCTTTGCAATGCACTTCTCTGCCTTGTTGTCTTTGTTATTAGAGGTGGAGGATAAAATAGTTGCCATCTATTACATACTTTCTTGTCACTCTGCTAAAAGCCCCATTTCTTCATTTTCCTATATTTGGCAGCCTTATTTTTTCATCTACCTACTGAAGTGTTGATGAAAATATTAAAAAGTGTCAGCCTTAAATTCCTGCCCAGAGGAACGGACTGAAGTGTGCTTCTCTGCCTCTGGTTCTTATTGAGTTATCAAAAACTGCTTTGTCAATACCATCCTCTAGCGCCAATTGTGTCGGGTGTCAACCACATTTTTCAAGCTAGTGTAATGAGTAGGTCACGGCCAAAAGTAGAATCAAAGGCCTTTCTAAGGTCAATACATATTGCATTGCTTGAATCCCCAAATCCATTAGACTTCTCATTTATTAACAACAAAAATTAGATTGAGCATGAGGATATTTGTTGTGGTGTAATGTTTATTGCTCCTCAAAACCTTGTGGTATTCTTGAATTTACCTGAAATTTTGATTGTGGACTTACAAAAGTGTCATTCTATGAGCAAAACTGAGTTTATTTAACCTTTCATTTCTTTACATTTTCTGAGCAGTGATATTGTTCTTTGTCCTTTATCTGATCTCAAAAACTATGGTTTTTGTGAATTTCTAAAGACAAAGCAATAGTTCTTCCAAGAATCTAGAGGCTACTCTCTGTACGCTTTGAGATGCAAGTTCTAAGAGATCATTCAGAATACTCAGTATCACAACAATGCTCCATATAAATTCTATGCAAACGGTGGGCTCAGCAGCCCATGCTGCCTGTTGTAATGACTGCATGTGTGCATGACGCATTCACCTACCTTCCCACACAATCACACAGTCACATTATCTTACCTTCTTTCAATGCAATATGAGATATTTTAGTTCACAGCTCTGGCTAGCAAGACCTTGTTCCTTGTTTGGGCCCTCCCCATTCTTTCATTGATAATATAGACATAGGTGCTTTATAATCCTTGAGATTCTGGATTTTTTATTAAAAATTTAATTATACATTTAAAAATTTTTTTACCAGTTCCCTCCCTCCCCCCTCCTCCCCCCGAACCCCATCCTCCCCCTCCCCATCCCCCAGTGCCTTCCCCCCAATTCCCAGAGAGTCCTTTATTGTGTACGCCTAACTCTCCACTGGGTCCTCCTCTCCGATGACATATAAGGACCCAGTGGCATTTCCATAAGCCCTTTCTCTTGTTCCCCTTAAGCATAAGATCACTACTATGGCTGTCAATCCCTTGCCTCCAGGGGTCTCGGTGCCCTTAACAGATGCTAGACTTTATGAGGGCAACAGTGCGCTGGACATTGCGCAGGGCATGCAAAGTCCCATTATGATTGCTTTGGCCCCAACTATTGTTGAGAATCTTGCAAATCGTTGCTCCTCCCATCCTTTTGCTCTTACAATCTTACCGCCCCTTCTTCCACAAATGTCCCTGAGCTCCAGGATGGGGAGAGATTAGGCCGGCCTAGTTCTATGTGATTGATATAGTCTCTGAAGTTCTGGATTGTGGTTTGTTGATTTTCTTTTGCAGTTTTGCTGTTCCTGCAATGCCCTTCACTCCATTCTGCTGGGACTGTATGTCACCCCCTGGCCAGAGACAAAAAGCTGTTAAACTGGAGTCTTGTTGTAATAGCACATTCAAGGGTAGATGTAATAAGAGTAGGAAACCTCAGTGAGGGAGGGGTCCATCACCCATTTGCAAAATGATTACTTTTTATCTGCTAGACTATATGCCCTCCCCTTCTGGTGAGATCAGGAAAGAACGTCTGTGAACTTAACCAGGTTTCTCATTACTTACTTGCAGACCTTGATGGAGGCCTATTTTCTCTACTGTAACATGGTCCCTTCAATTTTTATAGCATGCAAAATAATCGGCTTCATTGTGACTATAATATATGTGTACATATATATGTAAAATTGTACTTCAACTCATTTATGTTTACCACTGCTTGCCCCCTCCTTCACTTTACTATTCTGTCTTCTTCCCATAAATAGATACTCCTCTATTTTCTTTTTTTAATTTTTAAAATTATTTATTATTTATTCAATTGTGCGTGTATGCGTGTGTGCGCGTGTGAATGTATGTGTGTGTATGTATGTGTATGTGTGTATGTATGTGTGTGTATGTATGTGTATGTGTGGAGAACCACGGACGAATTCAGGAACCACCATGGACACCTCCACCTCCTCCTTGTTTACTCTGCCCCGGGATTCACAGGCTCCGCCCTACCAGGAACAGAAATGCAGTCTGCCTCCGCTTCCGCCTGGCGTCTATACGTGGGGTCTAGGATCCGAACTCAGGACCTTTCGCCTGCAAGGCAGAGGCTTAACCCCTGAGCCACCTCTCCAGCCCCCCTCCTCTATTTTCATATGAGAAAGAAAGAATAGCCTACAAGCACAGATGTATTTTATGATATATACTACACATGCACACACACACGGAAGGATTCTCTCTCTCTCACACACACACACACACACACACACACACACACACACACGGAAGGACGCTCACACACACCCTTAACTACATATATGAGATAAAACATGATTTTTTTCTTTTATTGTTTCTACTGTAAGATATATATATATATATAGTCATGTTTTAAAAATTTAGGGAAAACATCACTAAAGGTCACCATTCAGTTGTATTTCCTATTAATCTTTGATACATAATTTCTCTCATGATTTGTTTTATTTAAATGATTTGGAGAATACGTACAATTATGTACACTTATAAATTTTTATTTTAATAGCATTAACACTTCCCCTGGCATAAAAATATTTAAGAAGAGGGCTGGAGAGATGGCTCAGGAGTTAAGATTCTGCCTCAAAAGCAGAAGATCCTGTTTGGATTTCAGTTTCCATGTAAAAACGCCAGATGGAAATGGTGGCTGCCTGCACTTTCAGCTCCGATGAGCAGAGCTTGGAAAATTCCAGAGCGAAGCAAGAAGGAGGCAGAAGCAATTCAGGATGATTCCCAAAGTCACCCTTGATCTTCCACAGGCACACACAGTGCCCTCTGATACACACACACACACACACACACACACACACACACACTAAACAAACAAACAAACAAATAAATAAATTTAAAATTTTTAAGAAGGGTTGCAAGGACTACATAATATTCAGTCGAATAACATATGTAATTTACTTAGCATTTAGGTTGTTTTGTTTCCATTTACTGCAAATATCACTACATCTGAAGTTTTCAGTGCATCAAGCATTACTTCAGTTCTGATGGTTTTACCAAAATGAGGAAAGAATCGAATCAAAGAATGAGAATGTTTTAAAAGTCCATTATATGCATTTCCAAGGTTGATTTCTGAGTTTGATGTACCAGTCAGCCATCTCTGTGTATCCTTGAGAGATATCAATCAAGAAATATTTCCATAGTTTCCTAAAGGTGTGCCTGGATTTCCATTAGTTGATTCATTTCAATTATAGAAGGTTAAAGCTGGAAGGGATGTTACAAATGATGTGATCTTTCTTTATACAGACAGAACATGGGGAGGTTGTGATTTATAAAAGTCCTAGGGAATAAAAGGAAGAATTGAAATAGAAGCACTTGGCTTCTAATTCCATGCTTTTCCTGCATTTCCATCATCCTGTCCTGATTTGTAAGGACACCAAGAATATTTGCTCTTTAAGGAAAGGTTACAGAAAGACCTACAAACACAAACATGGTATACTGCTTGTGGATCACCAAGATTAGTTGGGAAAATATCAGCAAGGTATTTTTGGCCATGTTCAGTTACCTCAGATACATTGTCACCACCTCTGCAAATACACAGAACTGTCCCAACTCTGCCCCTTCAGACATCAAGTCTTACTTGATAGTCAGTTCTTAAGGGGCAATCCAAGACATGAAAAACAGTACTGCTGAGATCCAGTAGTGGGATGGAGAAGGCTAGAATTGGAATCATGGCAAAATTACAGAGGTGTTAGAGTACTGAGCAGAAATTATAGAGGCTACAGGGATACTTTAGGGTGGTAGGGTACGTAGGCAAGGCTGTAGGCAGGAGTTGAGGAGACAGGCAGAGTACAAATAAGATAGAAACTGGATAGGCATTTGAACTGAAGGTCATAGAGCCAGAATCTGTAGTTAAGACAATCTGGGTATAGTGAACAGCATGGCATGAATAGAAAGAAGTTTGAGTTCTTTGAAGTTTGAGAAGTATGGAAAGAGATGACTAAGAATACCTGAGCCCATCTGGTCTATCTGCCTCATTGAATGGAGGCCCACAATCCCAGAAAACATATCACACTTGCTGGTCATTTTCAGATCTGAAATCTTTCAAGCTTTATAAATATGTGGTAGACATTATCCTCATTTTACAGATGGAGAGACTCCTGCACAAGACTAAGTAACATGCCCTGGGTCACACAGTTAGTTAATGGTGGTTTGGTGATAGAATCCAGGCAGTCTGGCAACAAGTTCATTCTCTTAATGTTAATGCTTTACTAACTCACATGTGGACAAAGCAAAATAAGTCAGAGGCCAGAGAAAAAAGTGATCACTGTGCTTGAACTCACCAGAAAATTAATATTGAAGTTGGTATTGGTATTCTGCCTAGTGAGCTTTCTCCTTGTCTCACTTAGAGTATCAAATAGCTAATGTAGCAGCAACTTGTTGGTGAGTAATGAGCCAGAATATATAGCTCCCCTTTGGAAGCTAAACACACACTTCTGTTGGTAGAGAATCTCAGCAGCATACATGGAATAAAGATGTATTCCCTGTGCCCTGGCTAGACAGGACACATGGCTTCATTGGTAGCCCTGATAAAATTGCTGCTGCCTGCTGCCATCACATCTGTATTCTCTCTTTGCTACCATATATACTTCATTGCTATCTTATTGGAACAGTATTGCTATTAAAAGTGAATGGTAGCTCCCTATTGTTATATGATCATCTTCCTAGACAACTCCCTGTTTCTAGAACCTATAATTACCCTGAGGAATAAGGTCAAGTATTCATCAATACAGATATTTGAGGGGATTGTGCATGTTGTTCTCAGGTTTTATTAATAAGCAGTTGTAATGGCTTCCAACTGTCCCCTCTGCATCCAATTTTGATTCAATACAGTCATATCTCTTCATCATCACAAGAACTTCCAAGGACATGTTGGGGAGTGCTCATTGTTAATTTTCCTTTCACAGTCCTCAGCACACAGTCCTCAACTTTGGATAGTCCACTGTATTCTATAACAATTATGGCTTGTCACATCTCCAGGGAGAGCCTTCATGAAACACAATGCATTAAGCTCCAGAGTGAGCATTCATGGAGGCCCCAAGACTAATGCTATCATTTAAATGGGTCTACTGAATGTCTTACTCTCAATTTCTTTTCCTGTGGAATTAACATACTGACGCCTGCCTTACAGAGATTTGAAATAACACAGAAAGTGCTTATCACACAGTATGCATGCAAAGGACAGACAGGAAGGAGGAAGAAGAGGAGGAAGAAGGGGGAAGAGGGGGCAGAAGAAGAGGAGGAGGAGGAGGAGGAGGAGGACTACGACGACGACAACGATGATGACTATGACAACAATAGAGGTATCATTGTTGTTTGTGAGCCTTTGTGCATGCAGCCTGTTCCATCAGTAAGACCCTGTTATTGTTAGTGCTAGTCCCCCTTCACAAATCAGCATAAATATCACTTCTGCTGAGGTGTTTACCAGGTATGCTCTTCCAGTTCATTGACTGGAAGACTTTGCACTTCAGCAGCACCCTGGAGTCCATAGGCATGTAGTTCCTCTACTGCCTACAATGTCAAATATCTGAATGCTGGAGTCCTCTCCTCTGAACACCCACCTGAATAAAATCTTGATCTTTTCTCATTTCTGTGATCAAGTCTTTCTTTCTCTCTCTCTCTCTTTCTTTCTTTCTTTCTTTCTTTCTTTCTTTCTTTCTTTCTTTCTTTCTTTCTTTCTTTCTTTCTTTTTCTTTCTTTCTTTCTTTCTTTCTTTCTTTCTTTCTCTCTCTCTTTCTCTTTCTTTCTTTCTTTCTTTACTTTTCTTTTCGTATATCTATATGTGGGATGCGTGTGTGTGTGTGTGTGTGTGTGTGTGTGTGTGTGTGTGTGTGCCCACCCTTCTGTGTCTGCATGTGTCTGCATATGGGTGGATGTATGTGTGTGTTCAAGTTTATGTACATGAGTGCACTTGAGTGCAGGTGCTTACAAAGGTCCAAGGGTGATATCAGGAATCATCCACCATTGTTCTTCTACCTTATTGTTGTGAGCCTAGGTCTCTCATAAAACCCAGAGCATGCCATTAGGTCTAGTCTGGCTAGTCAGCTTGCGTAGGGATTTCAAAGGACCAGAATTACAAGCAGGCTCCCACACCTACCCTTTTCCATGGGATCTGGGGATCTGAACTAAGATCCCTTTGCTTGTAAAGTAAAGGCTTTAACCTTGAGCTGTAGTTAAGAGGATCTGGGTATAATGAGCAGCAATCTCCCTATCCCTGCAAATGATACACTCAGATCTGAATCCCGTCTTTTACTTTACCTCCAGGTAATCTCATTTTTTATTCCCCTTGGCTTCCAATGAGTGCTTTCCCTGTGGAGGAACATGGCAGTGAAAATTTTATTACATATAATCTTTAAAGAACTCTTCTCTGTGTATAGATAAATCAAGTCTCAGACAATAACAATGGCTTGCCTAGAATTACAGCTAGATGCTTCTTATGGTGTCTTGCTAGGAGAAATGCTACATGTGGATCTTTCACACTTAGATGTGGGCCAGTGGCAGCCAACAGAAATAGCTATTTGGAGGCAAGACCAAGAAATAGCAGGAAATCGACACTCCAGGCCAAGGTAGGTAAGCAACCTGGCTTTGCTGCTCACTGGTTATGTGAGCTTGGCCCACTGAATTCATCTTCTGTTGCTTCAGTTTTCTCATCTGATACATAATGGATCATAATGCTACCAACCCTACAGAGTTGAGAAAATGAGTCAATATACTAAAGGTAAGTAATACAGGATCTAGCATGGAATAAGCTCTCAATGGAATTTTAGCTGCTGATACTGTCTGTAGGAAACAGGAACTGGATGAAAAGTACTAATAATCTTATGATTACTAATAAATCTAAAAGGGAATAATCCCACAGTAGTTTCAAGCTAAGTCTGGTAAGGAATCCAAACACGGGAAAGATATGGGACCTTAGTGGGAAATTAGCAGCTCAATGATCAGAAGCAAATAAAGACAAAAAGCCTACACTGGAGGTGTAGTTCTATGGCAGAGAATTTGCCTATCATACACAAGGCTCTGTGTTTAATCCTAAGAATAGCAAAATAAATAAATTTGTCATAGTTAGACACAGTTGTCAACTTGATGGTTGAGGGTTTGAGCTTTGGACACATCTGTGGAGAATTAGTAGTTGAGTTAAGCTCAGAGGGAACCTATAAAAGATTGTCTAGTTGATGGGGAAGCCCCAGCCCACGGTGGGTGGAACTAGCCCTGGGCAGGTGAATAAGGTGGAGGGAACTAGTTGAGAAAATGGGCATCCTTCTTTATACTTGACTGAACATGCCGGCCTGGCAAGCAAGTATTGTCCTTCTTCCAGCCATTATGTGGATATGGTGTGGCCAGTTCCCTTGGCCCTGAGTGTTGGTGACCTACTAAGCTGGACAACCAACCATGATAAGAGAATAAACCCCTTTGTTCTCTTAAACTGTGTTGTCATGATTTTATCAGCAACCATAGAGACAAACTGGGACACAAATAAATAGGCAAAAAGTCCATAAGACAATTGGTAACAACTTTTTTTTTTAACTGGGGCTGGGGAGCACTGGCGATGCAAGTCGGAACCATGCAAATGCTAGCCAAGCACTTTACCTTTGAGTGCTAACTGGTGACCAGTTTTGAAATAAACCATTGTGTAATTTTTACAGAGAGACCAAGCCAGTGAGTGCTGTGCCCCAGTCTTTGACAGGTACCCTTGTGTAAATACTCACAATTTTGAAAGGGAAGATAGCTGCAAAGTATTGGAAGCAATATCTTTTTTTTTATTATTATTATTTCCGCTCATACAAACTTAATAGGTACACTGGTTCCCTCCCTCCCTCCCTCCTCCTCCCACCGATCCCCCTGTTCCCCTCCCCTCACCGCTCCTTCCCCATCCCCCAGTGCTCCCCCCCAATCCCTGGAGAATCCTTTAATGCGCATGCCAGACTCTCCTCTGGGCCCTCCTTTCCTATGATGTACAAGGACCCAGTGGCATTTCCCTGAACCCTTTCTCGTGTTCCCCTTAAGCATAGGAATATTACTGTGACTGTCAATCCCTTGCCTCCAAGGATCTTGGTGCCTTTAGCAAATGCTAGACTTTGTGGGGTCAATAGTGTGTTGGACATTGCGCATGGAAGCAATATTTTAAGGTAACACTTAAAAAAATAGAAGTCGGGGCTGGAGAGGTGGCTCAGGGGTTAAGCCTCTGCCTTTCAGGCGGAGGGTCCTGAGTTCGGATCCTAGACCCCACGTATAGACGCCGGGGCGGAAGCGGGGGCGGCCTGCGTTTCTGGTCCTGGTAGGGCAGAGCCTGTGAATCCCGGGGCAGAGTAAACAAGGAGGAGGTGGAGGTGTCCATGGTAGTTCCCGAATTCGTCCGTGATTCTACACACACGCATACACACACACATACATGTGCACAATTGAATAAATAATTAAAAAAAATAAAAAAAATAGAAGTCACCAAAGTTCCAAAAAGTCAAAAACATTAAAGAGAGTCACTGTTCAGGTTTTTATATTTGTCTTTCTGTATTTTCCTATGCATATCTGATATTTCTCACAAATAGAAATTATGCTGTGGAGGTAAAGTTTAAAACCTGCTTTTCTTCAATTCCTTCAATTACATTTTCATGCCATCAAATAGTTTCACAACACAATTTTCTTTTTTTTATTATAACATTTTTATTATTATTTCCGCTCATACAAACTTAATAGGTAGACCAGTTCCCTCCCCCCTCCTCCCCCCGAATCCCCTGCTCCCCCTCCCTCCCTCCCCATCTCCCAGTGCCTCCCCCCCAATTCCCAGAGAGTCCTGTACTGTGTATGCCTAACTCTCCTCTTGGTCCTCCTTTCTGATGACGTAAAAGGACCCAGTGTCATTTCCCTGAACCCTTTCTCGTGTTTCCCTTAATCATAAGAACACTACTGTGGCCATCAATCCCTTGCCTCCAAGGATCTTGGTGCCTTTAGCCGATGCTAGACTTTGTGAGGTCAATAGTGTGATGGACATGGCGCAGGGCATGCAAAGTCCTATTATGATGCTTCAGCCCTATCTAGTGTGGAGACTCTTCAAATCATTGCTCCCCCCATCCTTTTGCTCTTACAATCTTACCGCCCCCTCTTCCGCAGATGTCCCTGAGCTTCAGGATGGGGGGAGATTAGGCTGGCTTAGTTCTATGTGGATGATATAGAGTCTCTGAAGTTCTGGATTGTGGTTCATTGATTTTCTTTTGCACTTTTGCTGCTCCTGCAATGCCCTTCACTCCATTGTGATGGGCACTGTATGTCACCCCCTGGTCAGAGACAAAAAACTGTTAAACTGGAGTCTTGTTATAATAGCACATTCAAGGGTAGATGTAATAAAAGCAGGAAACCTCGGTGAGGGAGGGATCAGTCACCCATTTGCAAAATGATCTCTTTTCATCTGCCAGACTATATGCCCTCCCCTTCTGGTGAGATCATACCCCCTCAGTTGTCCATGATCAGGAACGAACGTCTGTGAACTTAACTAGGTGTCACATTACTTACTTGCATTCCTTGGAGGTCGATTTTCTCTGCTGTAACATGGTCCCCTCTCTCCTTGTCACAACACAATTTTCATACCTGTCAAAGTATTCTGATTAAATAACCATAACTATCTTGATGAGAAAGAATAGTGAGGGCATATCTGATAGAGCTCTATTATCCAGAGTGCACAAAGAACTTAGAAAACTAAACACCAAGGAAACAAATGGCCCAATTAAAAAATGGGGCTGGAGAGGTGGCTCAGGGGTTAAGCCTCTGTCTTGCAGGCAGAAGGTCCTGAGTTCGGATCCTAGACCCCACGTATAGACGCCCGGCGGAAGCAGGGGCTGCCTGCGTTTCTGGTCCTGGTAGGGCAGAGCCTGTGAATACCGGGGCAGAAGGAGGTGGAGGCGTCCATGGTGGTTCCAGAATTCTCCCGTGGTTCTACACACACACATATATACACAAATAATAATAATAATAATAAAAATTAAAAAATGGGCCTTGGAACTTAAAAGAAACTTTACCAGGGATGAAATTGAAATATCTAACAAATATCTTTAAAAATGTTCCGCATCCTTAGCCATCAGGGAAATGCAAATCAAAACCTCCCTGAGATATCATCTCAACCCAGTCAGGATGGCAAAAATCCACAATACAAACAACATCAAATGCTGGAATGCTGGAGAGGATGTGACAAGAAGAGAACTCTCCTACATTGCTGGTGGGAATGCGGGCTCATACAACCACTCTGGCAAGCCGTCCGGCAATTCTAAAAGAAGTTAAATATTGAAATGCCATATGACCCTGCTATTCCACTTTTGGGAATAACCCCCCCATACACCAAAAATTCACCTCGATAGCACAAGCATGACCATGTTCATAGCAGCACTGTTTACAATAGCAAAGTCATGGAATCAACCCAAATGCCCAACAGTTGATGAGTGGATAAGGAAAATGTGGTACATTTATACAATGGAATACTACTCAGCCATCAAAAATGATGAATTAATGAAATTTGCCGGGAAAAGGATGGAATTAGAGAAAAAAATATATTGAGTGAAGTATCCCAGACAGAGAAAATTAAGTGCCGTATATACTCCCTAATAGGTGGATCCTAGTACCAAACCCATTTAGTGACACACTCAAAGATCAATTTCTGTAATACCTACAGTAATTGCAAAGATTATAAACAGGAGGGAAGGGGAAGGAGGGCCCGACACAAACAAGGAGAGAGGGGACTATGTTACAGCAGAGAAAATAGGCCATCTTCAAGTACTGCAAGTAAGTAATGAGACATCTGGTTAAGCTCACTCACTTTACTTCCTGGTCACTTGCAACTGATGGGGTTTGGTCTCACGAGACAGGGAGGGCAAAGAGTCTCACAGATAGAAATTAACCATCCTACAAATGGAGACTGACCACCCCCCCACCACAGTCTCCTACTCTTATTCCATCTACCTTAAATCTACTCTTATAATAAGACTCTATTTTAACTGCCTTTTATCTCTGGCTAGGAGATGACATCCAATACCCATCAGGATGCAGCCAAGGGCAGTGCAGGAACAGCAAAACTGGAAGAAAACAAACAAACAAACAAACCATAATTCAGAACATCAGAGGCCCTACATTAATCAGGAACCAGGCCAGCCTAATCTCTCCCTATCCCAAAGCTCAGGGAAATTTGCAGAAGAGGGGGTGGCAAGACTGTAAGAGCCTAAAGATGAGGAGGTGCAACAATATGCAAGATATTCCACACACATTAGGGCCGAAGTAATCATAATAAGTCTTTGCATGACCTGCGGAATTACCAACATATCATTGACCCCCAAAGGCTAGCATGGATCACAGGCACTAGGATCCTTAGAGACAAGGGATTAATAACCACATTAGTGTTCTTATACCAAAGGGGAACACAAAAAAGAGCTCTAGGCAATGCTACTGAGTTCTTACACCTCATCAAAGAGGAAGACCCAGAGGGAAGTTTGACATGTACACTAAAGGATGCTCCAGGAATGGGGGGGCACTGGGAGAAAGGGAGGGAGGGGGGAAAGGAAGGGGAAAAGTGGGGAGGGAGCAAGGGGATCCAGGGAGAGGTGGAGGGAGGGAGGGGAATGGGGTACCTATCAAGTTTGTATGAGTGAAAATATAAATAAATTAAAAAAAAAAGAATAGTGAGGGTATCTCCCAAGAAACCGATGTTTGTGTGAGAACCTCATGGATATGTTCAACTATGAAAAAAGACACATTTCATAACCTGGAAAGAAGCTGGGTGAGATGACTTATGCCTGTAATTCCAGCTATATGGGAATCTGAGACAGAGAGATCATAAATTGGAAGCCTGCTTAAGTGCTGCAAAAAACAATTTTGTGTCTCAAAAAGTACAAAAGAAGGGTAGAGATGGAGCTCAAGGGTAGAGTGTGTGAAGCCCTGCGATCAGTTCCTGGTCCCTTAGAATCCAATCAAAACTGCTGAAGATCTGGCAGAATAGGACTTGATTATTGCACCCCAATGTCATCTCTAAATCTTTTAGCTTTATCTTTTATGGGCTTTTCCATGCTATTGACTGTGGCGACTATGATCTTAGGCATCATAGATTTCTAATAATGAAGAACAAAGTGGAATGGGTTCCCCAGCTGCTTTGTTCTGAGATCCTCTGTCAAGTTTGAATTCCTTCTTTGACTTATTGGGACTGGACTCACACGATACTCTGAGGTCATTCCCAACCTCTGGTTCCAGGTCTATTTTCTCTTCAATGTACTCCATCCAATGAAAGACTTCCACATGAAATCCTGTCTCAGTAGCTGCCTCTTACAAGACCCATACCACCTCAGGGAAGCAGAGAGAAGCTGGGTCAGAGGCCTGCTGTACATGTCTCTATTCCAGTTACCAAGGAATGGTGTTGCTTGGATACTTACCTGACCTGATCATGAAGTTATCTGGATGCTATTCCTTTGGTACCAGATCAGAAGCATTTGGCCTAGCTATACCAAATGTACCTTTTGGATGCTTATAACTAAGACAATATAGAAAAATAAAATGATTAGGTTGTAGATATTCTAGTTATCTTATTATCCGTGAAATTATAAAGCCAACTTCATTATGTAGCTACATGGCGACCCTAATAGTTAGCATCAGTTCAAGCCACTGCTGTTGATAACATCATTGCCCCTACCAATGACTATATGAGCTAACGTTTATAGAACATTTAATTTATGCTAGGAATGATGCCAAGCTCTATAGATGAATTATTTCATTTGATCCTATAACTACTTTATATAATTGGTCCATTGGGTTTTTTTTCCCCAGTGACATTAAGCATTTGTTGAAGGTCACATAATTTATTAAATGTAACGTTCAAAACCAAGTCTTTATAATTTTAGAGCCTCTGTTCTGAACTATTAGAATCAGTTCACCTGAAACATCCATCATTTTTGTCCATTGTACATCTCAGTCAGGACCCCAGGCTTTCTGTGCTTCACCTGCTTGCAGTGACCCTCCCCAGCTCAAGCTCATGCTCCAGAATGAGAAGTGGTGCTGGATGAGGTAGATTCGGATAAAAGATCAAGTATGAATTCTCATGCTGGGTAACTTGTAGCAGAGAAGACAGCAGTGTGGCATACTCTTTGCAGGCAGGTGGTGGCAGAGCTGGAATTAGAGAAAAGCATATCTGTCCATTTTCCCCTTCACCGTTGGGGATGCCATGGTCATGAAGGATCCAGTGGAGCAATCATGGGCTAAAAGCACAAACAGCAAACAGAATGACACCCACAGGATTTTCCCCAACCCCACTACACAGAAAACAAAAAGGTCCAGGATAATTTTATCCAGAGACAGTCCTCATTTGTTCTGTTAATATCAGACACATTAAGACATCCTGACTGCCTTAATTGCTGCCATTTCTCTGCGGTGGATGAAGTGACTGTTTTCATGTGACCCATTGGATGCACAAGAAGCAGCATAATAGCACCACCACCTCCACCCCTGGTGGCAGCTCAGCTTGCACCCAGGCACTCCTGCTCGATCTGTCATCTGAGTCAGCCAGGAAGTCCAGCCACACCGCCCACACCGATGGTGGGCACATTTTAGCTCAGTCTTAGCACGAAGGCTGTTACAGACAGCTGTGGATGACTGCTCCTACTGAACCTTGCGTCATGGTGCTACCTCCCTTGCTTGCTTCTGCGGCTGTGCAGCTTTCTCCCACCTTAGCCCTTCTGGCTCAGAAGTATGGAGACTAAATTGATGAGCTTCACTGAGCTTCCTCCTGATGACCCCGAAGTCAAAATAGGCTAGAGGTTTGGCACTAGGACCAAAAAGCAAAAGGGGTGAGCATGCAGCATTCAGGATGATACATTCTGGCACTAGTGGTCAAAGGGTTCCACATACTGAACTGCAAAACTAAACTGGGGTGGGTTCCAAGGCTCTCTAAGGAACAGAAAACTCTGGGCAATTCAGTAATTCCTTTTAAACACTTACATATTTCCATTTTCTTTTCCATTCTTTTACTTCTTTTCTTTCTTCATTCCTTCCATCTCTTCTACCTCTTTCTCTCTCTTTCCCTTTTCTTTCTTTCTCTTCTCTTCTCTTTCTTTTTTCTTTCTGTTTCTCTTTTCTTTTTCTTCCTTTCTTTCTTTCCTTCTTTCTTTCTTTCTTTCTTTCTTTCTTTCTTCGTTCCTTTCCTCCTTACTTCCTTCCTTCCTTCTTCCTTACCTTCCTTCCTTTCCTTCCCTTACTTCCTTCTTCCTTCCTTCCTTCCTTCCTTCCTTCCTTCCTTCCTTTCCTTCCTTCTTTCCTTGTGATTATGCTTATTAAGTAACCCAAGCTGTAATCCTCTTGTTTCTAACTCTGGAGTGTGGGGATACAAGCATATTATGGAATATTATATACTTGTGACTTAGTGAGGTGAAGAAGAAAGAGGATGAGGACAGGAAGAAATTCATATTCACATAATCATCATGATCACTACAACATATTAAGTACGTTCTCATGCCAGGTACTATAAATGATCTCAGTACTCAGAGACATGTTCTAAGAGAAGAACTAGCCCCATATAACAGATGAAAACATATGATTCTCAGAGATGCTTACTAATGGTTTTTACAATATTTTATTCATTTATTTATTTGAAGAAAGAGAGAGGAAGAGAGAGAGAGAGAGAGAGAGAGAGAGAGAGAGAGAGCGAGAGCGCACAGGCATGCCACTGCACACATGTGAAGTGGCAGTTAGAAGACAACCTTCAGAAGTTTGTTCTTTCCTGCCTTGTGCAATCTGAGAACTGAACTCAGATCTCCAAGTTTGTATACAAGCTCTTGTAGCCACTAAACTAGCTCACTAGTCCACGACTTAATAATTTGCCCAAGTTTGTATATAACTAGTAAGCAGTCAAACCTAGGAAAAGGCAATGCCACAGAAAAATCATATTCTATTTGGTGTTAAAACATATATAAATATAAAACAATATAATTTTTTACTCAAAGAGAGTACATGCCAAACTACCAACTGTGTTACGTCTCAGAACTGAAATGCACACTGCTGAAAAATGGTATTTAGAATCTCAGGATGGTGTGAAGTGCGAAGCGAAGTGTGAAGTGGCATATGGAAGACTCCTGAAGAAGACAGAACTTCATTAAAGTTTGAAAATGATTTCCTTCTTAATTTGTACATTTGTGGCTTTTATATTTACCTTTTGATTTTTTATTTGGGCTTTATTACATTACTATAAAATAAGGAAAACTGTGGTTCTGAAGAATGAAAATAGTCAAAACTCAAAGTTTATAAAATAATGATATATATATATATATATTTGTTTTATATTCTTTTATTACCTATTTGTTCTCTGAATTATTGAGAGGGGATTGTTTAAAGGAATATCCCACTATGTTGGGCTTTTCAATTTCTTTTTATAAACAATTAGCTTATACAGTTTTGAGGGGGTGGTGTCAAGCAACACATATTTAAGATCATAAGATCATAACATCATTGTTATAAAGTGATTGTCATTAACAATATAGTACAGCTGTTCAACAGCTTGTCCAAACTGAATGTCTTTTCTTCAGCATCATCATAGCATCTACTTTCTATTTCTAGTTTAACTTTATCCTTCTGATGGATCTAATAAAACAACATTTAGTTGGTTCTCCTTACTGACCTATTATGAACATATTTCTTATTAGCTGGACTTTTACCATGCTTATATTTGTTATAATCAATATGACCTATATGGATTTATAGCTGCCGTATTATTTTGTGCTTTCCATTTTCCTGAACTGTATAATTTTATTGGTACAACTTGTTCTTTGTTCCTTTCATAATTACACTAGATGGACTTAATCCATTACTGCATTTCCCCCTCTATCAAGCTATAGAATTCATTCTTTTAATGGTTATCTTTAAAATGGCAGCATGCATTCTAGTTTATGAAAGTATTTGAGCATATTTTTTCTTTTCTTTTTTTCCCTTAGTTAAAAGGACATCTATTTTGAAAATTTGTTTGTATTCTTTTTTTTAATACATTTTTTATTATTTCTGCTCATAAAACTTAATAGGTAAACCAGTTCCCTCCCTCCCTCCTCCTCCCCCCGAACCCCCTGCTCCCCCTCCCCTCCCTCCCCATCCCCCAGTGCCTCCCCCCAAATCCCAGAGAGTCCTTTATTGTGTATGCCTAACTCTCCTTTGGGTCCTCCTCTCCGATGATGTACAAGGACCCAGTGGCATTTCCCTGAACCCTTTCTCGTGTTCCCCTTAAGCATAGGAACACTACTGTGGCTGTCAATCCCTTGCCTCCAAGGATCTTGGTGCCTTTAGCTGATGCTAGATTTTGTGAAGTCAGTAGTGTGTTTGACATTGCGCAGGGCATGCAAAGTCCTATTATGTTTGCTTCGGCCCTAACTAGTGTGGAGTATCTTGCAAATCATTGCTCCTCCCATCCTTTTGGTCTTACAATCTTACCGCCCCCTCTTCCGCAAATGTCCCTGAGCTTCAGGATGGGGAGAGATTAGTCTGGCCTAGTTCTAGGTGGTTGGTATAGAGTCTCTGAAGTTCTGGATTGTGGTTTGTTGATTTTCTTTTGCAGTTTTGCTGCTCCTGCAATGCCCTTCAGTCCATTGTGATGGGCACTGTATGTCACCCCCTGGTCAGAGACAAAAAGCTGTTAAACTGGAGTCTTGGACAAATTGCTAGACATAAGAACACCAACCATGTGTCTATCCTTCTACTGACATAGCCAACTAGCTAACTAGCTATATGGAATGACAGATTTTCAATATAAATTAGTTCTATCCTACTCCTTTTAACCTAAGGCATTATAATTATATCATCACTGTTAGATGCCCCACGATGGATGGCTTTGAACCTAACCTTCTGTCACATACACCTTACGAGGCTACAAACATTGGAATTGTGTTATTAAGTGCCCTTAGTTCAGTAGAACATGACACTCAGTTAAAACACTCCTAGCCTTTACCCACATTTTGCCCTTATAATGGCTAACTCTTGACCCCCACATTTTGGACTGAAATGGCTAATTCTTGCCACTCTTTGATACTATGAAGAAGTTTTGAATATTTCACTCAGTATTTTAGCTTACTTTAGCTGTTTTTAAGGTAGGAGAGTCAGTCAAGATATCATCCAAAATGTACTTGACCTCATCATTATGCAATTTTTCAGTTATTTTCTTGCACTTTCAGACACATTCTGCCTCAACCGTCTTTTAGCTGTTTCTTCATCAACTTCGAATTCACCTCCGGAAAATTTATTTTTTTGGGAGGGGTGCCTCTATTTTCATCTCATTTGTGTTTCAAAGGAAACAAATCATGATCCAAATAATTCTAAGATGAACAAAAGTAGTAAAAGTTATGCATTTGGATAAAATAGGAATTCACAAATTATGCTACAAAATTATATATTAAGCCAGTGCCATAATCTAATAAAGACCTTGAAACAAGCCCAAAAATCCTTTCATACTCTCATCAAACATTCCTTTCCACTTTTTTCTACTTCATCTTTCTCATCCTTAAATACCATAGAACTTCAAAAGAATTAGAAAAGTCTAATTCCTATTACTGTAGCAATATACTTTTATCTTGCTCTTGTTTAAAACTTAGTGTTTGATTATATTTTAGTTAACTGCTATAGGATGTCTTGAAGTAGTTTGAGGCTACATTGAAATAACATGCATGATATTTTCTTTTTTTTTGTTTCATGATGCTTTTTTATTCTATGGTAAATAACAAAGAAGGTGAAGGCAGGATGCATAGCTGATACTCAGCCAGTATCTATTCCTCAGATGTGTTCAAGCAGTGCTCTGATATGGAGTTCTGTCCCTAAAGTTAGATAATCTGCAATATAAAAATGCAGGAATAATAACTATGCTAAAACACACGGTACTTCATATCATAAGCTATGAAAATATATACAATTGTTGCTTTATATTAAATATTATACTCAGAACAGGTGTCACTGTAATAGCTAAATATCCAAAAATGAAGAGTAAATATTAATCAGATGTTGTAACACACAGCTACAGTCCTAGCTTTCAGATGTTCAGGCAGGAAGATTGTAAATGAGACCCTGTCCGGAATAAAAAATTACAAATCCATTTATTCTGAGTTCTACTGAAGAAAAAATATTAACATGAAAGCGTTAAAAAATTAACAATACCTTTTTTTCTCTGTGCTTAACTTATCAGATGCCAAAATTTCTCATTAGAAGTATTTGAAATTTAAGTCAGTTTTACTGAGTGCTCTGAATCTGAACAGGAATATGACCTCTTAAATTTTCATGGTAACAATAAATATAGATGTCCCTATATCAAAAAGAACCCCTAATAAAATTGATAATCTATTTCATGATTTCAATGTACTTAATTATGATTATATTTTACTAAATATTCAACAGTTTAGGCTACAACCAATCAAAAACACGATTTATAAAATATGTCCTGCCTTTCCCTATTTGTTTGTTTGTTTGTTTGTTTGTTTGTTTGTTTATTTTCCCAATCATACAAACTTAATAGGTACCCCGGTCCTCTCCCTCCACCCCTCCCTGGGCCCCCTTGCTTCCTCCCCCCCCTTTCCCCTTCCTTTCACCCCCCTCCCTCCCTTTCTCCCAGTTCCTCCCTCTTTCCCCCCAATCTCTGGAGCATCCTTTAGTGTGAATATCAAACTTCCCTCTGTGTCCTACACTCTAATGAGGTGTAAGGACTCAGTAGCATTGCCTAGAGCCCTTTCTTGTGCTCCCTTTTAGTATGGGAACACTATTGTGACTGTTAATCCCTTGCCTCCAAGGATCTTAGTGCCTGTGACCCATGCTAGACTTCAGGGGGTCATTGATATGTTAGTCATTGCGCAGGTCACCATGCATGCTATTTTCTTGCAAGAAACACCTGATGAATATCAGATTCAATCTGTTTTAAAGCTTGAGATTACTCGAAGCTTACTTTAAAATGCTTATGCATGTACCAAGTAGCTTTATGATAAAATGATAACCTAGTGAATACATAGCCCTTGGTTTATGTCTAGCAAACCAAAATATTTTACTCATTGATATAATGTCATAACTACATTAAAGCCATTAAGACACTATTTCCAACTTTTTTTTATGAATACAACTGGTTTCATTTCCCCATATCCCCTCTCAAATTTTATTTATATACAGACATGATTTTCTTGGATGAAGTCCTAGTACTTATGAATTCAAATTCCTCCTTTGAAACTTCCCAATATTTCATGAGTACACTTTATTATTGTATAATTTTTTCTTTTTATGTTATTTTTTATTCTTTTTGAGTTTTATACTTGAATACAGTGAATTTATTTTCTATTATTTGCAGTATCTGCCTGCTATTCCATCAATCTGATATATGGGCCTTAATAACTTCCTTATCATTGGATTCTAAGCACTTTTAATATTCTTCCCATTATATCCCTTTAAGGGTGTTGGTCCCAATATCTATTTCCTTCTTTTGTATTATTGCCTTGGGAGAAATTCAGAGAGGTAAATTTACTGGGTGTGAGCTTGGTAACACCCTGTAGCTTTTGATACAAATTCAGCCATGAAAATATGGCACCGATGTGTAATGACACAGGTAACTGATGAATGTAACTCTTTTTCTTGACAGTAATCGGAACAATATTTCCATTTTCTGTTGAATAATGTGTGTAAATGGTGCATTTATTCAATATATGATTATTGAGCTCCTAGTGAGTTAGTCATTGTGTAGATAGCTGCAGACACTGAGATGAATAAAATATGGGTATCACCTTGAAGTAATCAGCCTTGTAGGGGTAGATAAGGAGAGGGGAATGTGGTCAGTGTTATGACAGAGGCCTTACACATTTCTGTGGGAACACAAATGAAAACCAGAATATCTGAACTGGCTTCTCTTTTTAGAGAATGTAGGAACACTTATCACAAAAGTTTATTCTGACGAAATACATAGAAATTTCCCAAACCAGTGTATATCATTTTAGTTTTTGGTTAAACATACATTCCCTTATTATTCTCAATCTCATTGTACTTTTTTGCTTATTGTGATCTTTTATATGGGCTGCAGGTTTATTTCATTGTATTGTGATGGTAATATTTGTAGCAACTTAATATACCACAGTGAAGCAAAACTAATAAAGACAAAGCATGCCACAGCAACTTTATGTTAAAAGAAAAAAATGAGAGCTCATGTTGCCAAGTTGGTGTATGATGCCTTTTGTAGGAGAGCATGAGTATCTTCTTAAGAAAGATGAATTATGATTACTGTGGTTGTTTTGGAAAAACAACACAGTATTCTAGGCAGTAATAGTTCATGCACACCTTGTTGACTATAACACAAATGAACTAAAGGATTCTGGCAAAGCAACAGTCCACACCACAAAATGAGGAATGTTATTTTATGAACCCATGAATAACCCAGTAGAAATAGAACAAAAAGATAACATCTGGCCAAACAGAATGATAGAGCGCTATTCTCCACATTCTGGCACACTGAAGAAATCTAGAAGCCAGGAAATAAACAACGCGGCTTTGCTTTTAAGCAGCAGGTCAATGTCATGTTTTCAAGAGCATACTTTTGCAACATCGCCCTTCCATTTATGACCAAATAGAAGCTCAGGAGTGCTGAAACCTAGATTTTCAAGAACTGCCCCTTAAGTTTTTTGAGTATATGCTTCTCATTGTTGACATCAATCTGCTCCTCAGTGAGGATCTGTTACATAGAAGGAAAAAAAAGTGCCTTCCTTTGTCTGTTTTCATTACATTGATGGGCTCTAACATTTACAACCATGAAGAGATTGAGAATTAGAAGCACTGTGGATAATTGATAAAATGAACTACCAGCAATTTTGGGGTGCATTTTATAATGGTGGTTACCAGATAGGGATGAGTCCTTTTTGTTTCGGGTCTCTTGAGAGTGTATAATCTAACAAAGGCTACCACTGAAAGGAACATACAAGTGAAGAGGCCACTCAGCATCACTCTTCTCTCTGCAGTGACACAGTCATTACTTTTTATTAAATCAGCAAGATTCTGAGCAAATCCACTTGCTCATCCTTAAGGGGTACTAGTAACTGCTCTTTGTTACACATGGACCCTAATGGAGCTGTAGTCATGATTTTACTAAAGAGATGCTAATTTTCACTGGGAAATGAGTAAGACTGGAAGCAGAATTTAGTTTTTTTCCTGTAAGCACTCTTGACTATCACCCCTTTGCCCCTCTGCCCCAGGAAACAAAGCCACCGCACAGAAATGGTGGCAAGGCTGTTGTTTGGGGTGAGCTCTCAGCATTTCTGGCATTGGTCACAAAGGAACTTATTCAGCTTCCAAATGAAAGCTCACACAATAACTTATCAGCCTCTCTCATCTTCTTACAGTCTGGACTATGTAGTTTGAAGGCCAGATCCTTTAGTGGGACTAGGAGGCATGGGACCAGACTCCCTTTAAGCCAAGACCAATCTGTCCTACTATTTTAAGAGATGTTCCTAGGCTAATCCCTAAATACAACTGCAGATTGAATGGACACATGTTGGCTGTGACAAGCTGTTTTTATCTTCTCATAGCAAAGCTATTTAGTGGAGCCAAAAGGGTCCAAATTAGCCAGCATGGCATACCTTGATGGCCTTTAGATAAGAGCCATGAAGCTTCTTTCTCCACTCCTCTTTTTCCCCCATTTAACTTCCCTTCAGTCCACCTCACTGGCATTCTCTTTGATATGCAGTTTTCCTTTGAAGTTTGTAAAAGTTGGTGTAATTGATTGGGCAGATTATTACAAAATTTCAAGCTTGGCAATTGGTGCTGTTACTGTCCACAGATTCAGAAATGAGTGGAAGTAAGGAGTATGTAACCATGGGGAAGTTGAGCTCCATAGCTTTAAATTTTATTTTCACTAACAAATCCATCCTGGCCCTCTGGTCGTGTATCAATTTAATTTTTGATTTTGGCACAATAAATAACTAACAAGTGGATGACTTTGGAGCCATCTGGTTTCCTTTGCTGGGTCCAGGATTAGTAGATAATCCTAAAACTGCTCAATTGCATGTTCTTGAAGCCGCTGGATGTTAAAGACATCGGGATGCAGAGTACTTTGTGTTAGCTCAAAGACAATTACAGTAGCAAATGCTTTTTAATTAACAGGGGCTTGGTATCGACCTGCTAGAGTTCCCATGTGTGGACAGATGCATCTGAAATGATTATAGAACAACAAAGTGAAATGGGGTGGGGAGTAAAGAGACTTTAGGCATAGTGACTAAAAGATTGCAGCCCTCCTTGCTATGACACCTGCTGCACAAGTTTCCAAAGAACTCTCCTTTGGGCAACTCTTAACTCCACTGGCTTGCTGGATCCGTGACTCAATCGATATTTATTGAACACTGTTCTGTGCTTGGGTCCTCTATTAGGACAATGAACAAGGAAAGCTCACTAGCGAACATAGGAGGTGGTCATTTGGGAAACCATAAAAGGTGGATAATTTAATGCCAGAGTCCCTGGGGGAAAACTCTAGCATGACTTATTATCTTTTCCTCCCAGAAATATCTCTTTCTCTACCTTTGTGAGCGCCTCTTCCATGCAAATGGATGATTCTATTTACGTGCTTTGAAATGCGAGACAAGATGTTACCAACACCCTTGTGCATCACTATGATGTTTTGAGGAGTCCTACAAAAACTCAAAGCCAATCAGGACAATTAGCATGTTGGTTAAGTATATCACGCAAAGTAGTCAGTCTTAGCAGATGAATCGCACTGAGGCAGCAGGAGTCCCAGGTCCACACTTTGCTATGTGGTCCAACCAGCAGACCCATAATATTCAGGGGTTAATCTTGACCAAAAGTGAGAGAAGGAGGGAAGGGAATAATGTGAGTGATCATAGAATTTCATACCCAGTAAGGTCTTCTATACCCTTCACACACAGAGTGTCTCACCAACCAGCAGGCTCATTATTTCTTTGGGTTCTCAAGTTCCACTCCAATCTTATGTGAATCAAAATCTGTCTTTAGCACATTCAAATGTGAGAAAGTATGCCCTAGATAAGTAATTTTCCAATATTTCCCTTGACTTCTGCTCATAAGATGATTCTCGATGGAACATCATTTCATCAGGGTGGCCCAAATCATGAACACTACTGTAGTGTGAGGAAAAATGTCAAGAAAGTAGTGTGAGACAGCAGCGTCATATCATTTTCTAGATCAACTAATCTAGAGATGAATGAATTGTCTACATGTACATCATAAGCTCAAGATAAATCTTGTTGAGTGAAGGGAAATGTCCTGATAAGTGGAACAACGCAAAGAGAGGCAACTTGGTATGCCACAGAGGACTGAACCCCCACAAGAGTTCACAAACCAGAAGGAACCCTGAGGCCCATAGAAGCATACAGGCAGGAGGGTGAAAGGAAGTGGGAGGGATTAAGGAAGGGAAGGGAAGGAATGTGAGGGAGGAGGAAGGAGGGAAACAGGGATGAGTCTTCAATATGCTTGTAAAAGTAGAAAAATAATAAAAAAAGATAGATCTTGTACCAAGAACCCAAGTCTCCAGTGGCTATTTGCTTTTTATAGAAGTTTTTATTAGCATATGATAACTGCACATGTTTATAAGGTATCATGTAATATTTTAATACACATATAAATTTTCACTGACCAACTGTGGTAATAACCATTCTTTCTGCCTTGAGGATGCTTTGTGCTTGCAGCCTTCCAACTCCTCTTTCCTTCTCATCAATTATATAATAGGTTATTATGAACTATTGTCTCCATTCTGTGTTGTAGAATACATGAACTTACTACCTCTATCAGGGTTTGTACACCCACTGTTTAGCTTCCTGTTATCCTTCCTCCTCTCTCTCTTACCCTTTAGTTATCACTCTTCTGGATTCTGACGGATTTGGCGGAGATATTGAGACAGATTTTCACTATGTATCCCAGGCTACCTTGGATCTCAAGTCTCCTGCTTCAGTCTCCTAAGTGCTGGGATTACAAACATACACTACCATGTCCAATGTACATTCACATTTTTAAAAAACATTTACAGTTATAGCAGACATGCAGAATTTGCATTTCTGAATCTGGCTTATTCTGCTTCACAAATGATCTCCAGTTCTAATCATTTCACTGAAAATGGTGTAATTTCATGCTCCACTACAGCAGAAAAAACATCGTGTATTACACACATATGCATATATATATAATATATGTAGATTATATTACAATATACTTGCCGAACTGTCAATTATCTATTGATAGGCATCTGGGCTGATTCCCAAACTAGGCTATTGTGAATAGTGTGGCAATTAACGAATATGCAAACATTTCTGCAGTATGGAGTCTGTGATATATGCCCAGGAATATTAGACCTGAATCATGTGGTAGTTCTATTTTTAGTTTCCCAAGGAACTTCCATACTGTTCTCCGCAGGGAATGGCCAGTTTACACTTCTGGCAACAGTGCAATAGAGTCCTTTTTGTCAACATCCTTGCCATCCCTGTCATTCCCTGTCTACTAAGTAATAGACATTTGGACTGTGGTTAGAGTTTTGAATTGTATTTTGCTAATGAATATTCATGAATTTACAAACTGTGAATTTTATCTTTTCAGCAATATGCAGTCATATAATTTATTTCCATTTTAAACTGGATTACTTGGTTTTTTTTCTGACAACAAAGTTTTATGCTACTTTTTTGAGACAGGGTCTTCCTAGGTAATCCATACTGGTCTCAAAGTTGAGATCTCTTGAGAGGCCTCTGGGATGTTATGATTACAGGTTTATGGCATGTATGACTGAGATTTTTTAAGCTTTATATGTATATATTCTAGACATTGATTCTTCATCAGCTGAATCATTTTCAATCCTTTCCCATCCTTTAGGCTGTCTCTTCACTTTGATTTTCTCTTTTGCCATTTAGAAGCTTTTTAATTTGTTATGAACCGTACTTTACGCCTACTTTTTGCTATAATATCCTGTGTTATTTTGGATTCTGTCCAAAACAACTCTACCTATACCAAGCAGAGTTGTAGGTTTTGCATTAAGGTCATTGAACTAATTCAAGTTGGTTTTTGTATAAGAAAAGAGATGGATATCTACTTCTAATCTCCCAAGTATGGATATATAGAGCCCCAGCACCACTTGTTGACAAAGCTGACTTTGCTCCTACATGTTTCTTTGGCACATTCAATAAGAATCAGTTGGCTATAAATACATAGAATTACCTGGGTCCCCTTGTTTTATAACATTGTTTGCCCACTTTTATTGATCCTACATATTTATCAGTGTGTGTATCAACTTTGAATCTGAAGCTTGCCACTCTTTTCTTCCAACCCAGCACTTCAGGGTCTGTTTCTATCTGTGTCTCAGGTTTTCATGCCAGCTACTAGTAACTGCTGGCAGTTAATATGAATATCTACCTATTTATCTTTGAACAGATTGATAATTGTATCTCTGATGCTTACAGGACAGTATTTTCCTACCTGTCATATCTGGTTATCTCTAAAGACCACTCTTTTCTACTCTTGACCATCCATATAACTTTCATGTAACACATTAGTCCCTGTGCTTTGAAGTCTGACTTCCCACACATTACTCAGAAAATTGCTTGGGGGTAGCCACATGAATTCCTATCCTTTTATATCTGTCTCCAATAAAACACACCCCACAGTTAATGTGCCATATTTAGATTTTTCTAGACTCTAGAATCTCCCTAACCTGTATCCTAAAACTAGATTCTTTTTTTATTTTGTTTTGGTTTCATCAAACTCTCAAACAGTGTAAAGTCATGACCTGACCATCTTTATTCATGAATTTTAGGGCACAGTGATAAGAAGGTAATCTGTGAAGCAAAAATGGTGAGAATATTATGAATCGGTAGCTCAGTAGGTAAGGTGCCTGTTTGTCCTGAGTTCAATCCTTAGAAGTCCACATGGTACTTCTCTCTCTCTCTTTCTTTCTCTCTCTCTCTCTCATCTTTTTCCCATATAAATAGAACATTAAAAAAGAGTATCTAAGTTAACATGAATGAGAAAAAGTTAAGAAAGTAAAGTAAGTGCTTCTTCAATGTTAGGAGTACAACTCACTGTCAACTGGTGCTGTGGTTTAAATGGTATTTCTTCCTACAAAACGTTACATGGAAATTTGATTGCCAAAGTATCAGTGTTTCAAGGTGGGCCTTTTAAGAAGTAATTAGGTCTTTGAGAGATGATTAGGTTGTTAAGAAGGATTAATGCCTTTTTTCTGATGCTGGATTAGTTGTCATGTGAATGGATTGCTTGATGCAAGAGTGGGCTGTTATAAAGTGGCTTGTCTCCTTTGTTCCAACTTTCTCATTTACTCAAAGCTACTCATCACTCATGCATGCCCTCACTATGGGATTTCATTTGCTATGATATGATGCCGTACGAAGTGCCCTGATCTGGTGCAGTCACTTGATCTTGAATTTCCTGACTCCCAGAATCATGACTTAAACAAATCTCTCATGTTTTATAAATTATCTCTCTCCACAGTATTATGCTATAATAACAGGAAAAGAGCTGATGGAATTCTGAAAGACTTTAGACTGCTCAAATCTCAACACTTTTAAATACGAAGTTGACCTTGAACTTGAGATCCTCTTGGATCATTCTTTTCAGTAGTTGCTTACTGGTGTGTGCTACATTTTATAATGTTATGAAGGTGTATTTTCAAAACCTACTACTCAGTGCTCCCACCGCGCGACCTAGGTAAGCTCCGTCCCCGCCCACCCACAGAACCCCAGGCCGCCCAAGGGACGTAGCTCCTCCCACGATCCAGCCGGAGCCGCCGCGCAGGGCCTGGGAGGAGGAGGACACCCCCCTGTGCCGGGCCCACCCCCAGGTCCCCCAGGTTAAATAGCGCCCCACCGATGCCCCATCCTGCCTTCCCCCACTCTGCCGCCCAGGACGCAAAGGGTCCAGCCTGGACACACATCGACCTAGGTAAGCTCCGTCTCCGCCCACCCCCAAAACCCCAGGCCAAACAATTCAGTTTAGTGAAAAACGCACAGAAATTGAAAGAAGATCTTAAGAGTTAAAACAACAATGCCAAAGTCAAAGTGCAAATCCATGAGAA
Source organism: Typhlomys cinereus (assembly GCA_023101885.1). Lineage (NCBI taxonomy): Eukaryota > Metazoa > Chordata > Mammalia > Rodentia > Platacanthomyidae > Typhlomys > Typhlomys cinereus. The sequence continues at coordinate 458,441 of JALPQD010000355.1, read as the reverse complement.
ACAACACTCAAGTAAACAAATCTCCCAAAGAAGGAATTAATCCCATAATGTTAGACTCCAACCAGAACAAACCCATGGAAAATGGCCCAGAAAGCCTGACCCAGGATAACGACCTTCAAAATATGATCATTACCATGTTCAATACTATGAAAGAGGAAATCCGGAAGGAATTAAATAATCGAATCAATCGCTTTGAAGAGGAACATAACAGACACTTGGAGGAGTTGAGAAAAACAGTGCAAGAAACAAAAACTGGCATAGAGCAGTTAAAACAGACTCAAGCAGAGTTTAAAACTGAGTTAAAGACAAGTTATCTTCAACCCAGAACTCCACAGAGAGTCTTATCAGCAGAACTAACGAAGCAGAAAACAGAATTTCAGACCTTGAAGATAAAGTGAGAGTAATAACCAGCTCAATGGAAGAGGTTGTTAAAGCCAAAAAGATACTTGAGAGACATATCCAGGAGATATGGGACACCCTGAAGAAGCCTAACATGCGTATTCATGGAATACCAGAGCAAGAATCTCAAAATACTACCCCTGAGGAAATTTGTCAAACGATCATCAAGGAAAACTTTCCTCATCTAAAAAAAGAGAGGCCCATCCATATACAAGAGGCATTCTGCACCCCAAACAGATATGACCAAACAGAAGCTCGCCACAGCAAATAATAGTCAAAACACTCCACATTCAAGATAAAGAACTGGTGCTGAGAGCTTCAAGGGAGAAAAAAACAAGTCACTTTTAAAGGTAAACCTATTAAAATAACAAATGACTTCTCAGTCGAAACAGTAAAAGCAAGAAGACCTTGGAGAGACATATTCCAAGTACTGAATGAGCAAAAATGTCAACCAGGATGATTTACCCTGCAAAACTATCCGTCATGATCGAGGGAGAAAGAAAAATCTTCCAGCACAAAGACGACTTGAAGGGATACATGTCCACCAAACCAGGCCTTCAAAAAATGCTAGAAATGATACTCAAGCGTGAAGAAAAAAACAGGCATATCCAGGAGAACAGAAGGCAAGTATAACACCATTAAAAGCAAAGCAATATACTTATAAAAACTACTAGAATTAAAAATAGTTTCTCCATTATAACACTAAATGTTAATGGAATTAACTCACCGGTCAAGAGACACAGGTTAAAAATTTGGATTAAAAATCACAATCCATCAATCTGCTGCTTGCAGGAAACCCATCTCACCACAAAAGATAGGCATGCCCTAAAAATAAAAGGCTGGTCAACAATTCTACAAGCTAATGGAAGCAGAAAACAGGCAGGGGTAGCCATTATGCTATCAGACAAAGTGCACTTCAAACCAAAGAAAATTATAAGAGACACGGATGGATACTACATTTTAGTCACAGGTACAATTCACCAGGAAGACTTCACAATACTGAACATATATGCACCCAATATGGGCCCCTCCACATTCATTAAGAAAACCCTACAGCGTCTAAAGCAAGAAATCAACCCCCAAACGATAATTCTTGGGGACTTCAACACCGCCCTCTCAACATGGGATAGATCAACAGGTCAAAAGCTTAACAGAGACACTTTGGACCTTAATCAAACCCTTAAAGAAATGGACCTTACAGATCTCTATCGAACTTTTCATCCACACACCAAAGAATACACATTTTTCTCAGCACCACACAGAACATTCTACAAAATAGATCACATACTGGGCCACAAAACGAATCTACACATATATAAAAAACTTGAAATTCTAACCTGTGCCCTGTCAGACCACCACGGCCTAAAGCTGGACATCCACAACACAACAAACAAGAGAAAATACACTAACCCCTGGAAACTTAACAATATGATGCTGAATGAGAACTGGATTCAGGAAGAAATTTAAAAGGAAATTCAAGATTTCCTGAAAGCGAATGATAATGAAAATACAACTTACCAAAATCTCCGGGACACAATGAAAGCTGTCCTAAGACAAAAGTTCATAGCTCTTAATGCCTACATCAAAAAAATGAAAACATCAGAAATAAACAACTTAACAATGCAGCTTAAAGCTTTAGAGAAACTAGAGCAATCTGATCCCAAAAGTAGTAGAAGAGAGGAGATTAGCAAAATAAGGGGAGAAATATCTGGAATCGAGATTAAGAAAACAATAGAAAAAATCAACCAGTCAAAAAGCTGGTTCTTTGAAAAAATCAATAAGATTGATACACCCCTAGCTAAATTAACCAAAAGCAGGAGAGAGAAAACCCAAATTAACAAAATTAGAAATGAACATGGAGTTATCATTACTGATACCCAAAAAATCCAGAGAATGATAACATCATATTTCAAAAACATACTCTGTGAAGTTTGACAACACAAAAGAGATGGATGAATTTCTAAGTTAACACAACTTACCCAAATAGAATCAGGAAGTAGTGAATTATTTAAATAGTCCTAAACATACAAAGAAATTGAGGAAGTAATCTCAAATCTTCCCACCAAAAAATATCCTGGACTAGATGGATACCAGACATTTAAGGAGTTAATAATACCAATACTCCTTAAACTGTTCCATCAAATAGCAAAAGAAGGAACACTACCAAATTCCTTCTATGAAGCTAATATCGTTTTAATCCCAAAACCTAATAAAGATTCACTTAAAAAAGAAAACTATAGGCCGATCTCTCTGATGAACACAGACGCAAAGATTCTCAACAAAGTCTTAGCAAATCAGATTCAAAAACACATTAAAAAGATCATTCACGGGGACCAAGTAGGCTTCATCCCCAGCACACAAGATTGGTTCAACATACGCAAATCAATAAATGTAATTCATCATGTAAAACAGTCCAAAGTCCAAGACCACATGATACTCTCGATAGATGCAGAAAAAGCTTTTGACAAGATCCAACAGCCTTTTATGATCAAAATGCTAGAGACAGTAGGAATGGAAGGAACCTTTATCAATATAATAAAAACTGTATACAACAAGCCCACAGCAAGGATTATGTTCAATGGGGAACAATTGGAAGCATTCCCACTTCGATCAGGAACTAGCCAAGGCTGTCCACTCTCCTCACTTCTATTCAATATTGTATTTGAAATCTTAGCTGAAGCCATAAAACAAGAAGGGACACAAGAGGGATTCAAATTGGCAAGGAAGAAGTCAAGCTATCCCTATTTGCAGATGACATGATCTTATACCTGAGTGATCCCAAAAACTCCACCAGGAAGCTTCTGGAACTAATTGAGAAGTTGAGCAGGATGTCAGGCTACAAAATAAATGTGCAAAAATAAGAGGTCTTCCTATATGCCCAGAATGAAAGAAGTGAAAAAGCCTTGAGAGAAACAATCCCATTTACTATAGCCCCTAAAAAATTGAAATACCTTGGTATAAACCTAACCAAGGAGGTAAAAGACCTTTACAATGAAAACTTTAAAATCCTAAAGAAAGAAATTGCAGAAGACACCAGACGGTGGAAAGACATCCCTTGTTCCTGGATTGGCAGAATCAACATCGTAAAAATGACAATCCTACCAAAGGCAATATACAAATTCAATATTATACCAATTAAAATCCCAAAGCAATTCCTCAAAGAAGTTGATCAAACAATCTCAAAGTTCATATGGAGGCAAAAAAGACCCAGGATAGCAAAGACAATCCTGAGTAACAAAAAACACTGCTGGAGGTATTACCATACCAAACCTAAGTCTATCCTACAAATCCATAGTTATAAAGACAGCCTGATACTGGCTCCAAAATAGATACACAGATCAATGGATAAGGATTGAAGACCCAGATATAAGCCCACAAAATTACAGCCATTTGGTCTTTGACAAAGGCGCCCAAAGAATCCAATGGAAAAAGAACAGCATCTTCAACAAATGGTGCTGGCAAAACTGGATCTCCATGCAGAAGATTAAAGCTGGACCCATACTTGTCACCATGTACAAGACTTAATTCCAAATGGATCAAGGACCTTGATATCAGGCCAGAGACTATAAAAACCATAGTTGAAAGGATAGGGAACTCCCTCGAGCTGATTGGGCTAGGCCAACGTTTACTAAACAGACATCCAATGGCACAGTCACTGCTACCAACTCTCAACAGTTGGGATCTTGTGAAATTACAGAGCTTCTGTTCAGATAAAGAGATTATAACACGAGCTCAAAGGCAACCCACAGAATGGCAGAAAATCTTCACTATCCACACATCTGATAGAGCTCTGCTGTCCAGAGTGCACAAAGAACTTAGAAAACTAAACACCAAGGAAACCAATGGCCCAATTAAAAAATGGGCCCTGGAACTTCAAAGAAACTTTACCAGGGATGAAATTAAAATGTCTAACAAATATCTTAAAAAATGCTCCACTTCTTTAGCCATCAGGAAAATGCAAATCAAAACTTCCCTGAGATATCATCTCCCCTGGTCATGATGGCAAAAATCCACAATACAAACAAAAACAAATGCGGGAGAGGATGTGGAGAGAGGGGAACTCTCCTACATTGCTCGTGGGAATGCAGGCTCTGGTGAGCCGACTGGAGATTCTTAAAGAAATTAAAGATTGAAATGCCATATGACCCTGCGATTCCACTTTTGGGTACAACCTCCCATACAGCAGAGGTTCACCTTGATAGCACAAGCACGACCATGTTTATAGCAGCACTGTTTACAATAGCAAAGTCATGGAATCAACCAAAATTTTCAACAGTTGAGTGGATAAGGACACTGTGGTATATCTATACAATGGAGTACTACTCAGCTATCAAAAATGATGAATTACTGGAATTTGCCAGGAAATGGATGTAATTAGAAACAATTATATTAAGTGAAGTATCCCAAACCCCGAAAATTAAGCGCTGTATGTACACCCTAATATGTGGCTCCTAGTACCAAACCCACCCAGCCCACATTGAGACACTCATAGGTAAATCTATGTATTACATACAGTAATTGCAAGGATTATGAACAGGAGGGATGGGTTTGGAGGGCCACACCAGAAATAAGGAGAGAAGTGACCATGTTACAGTAGAGAAAATAGGCCTCCATCAGGGACTGCAAGTAAAAAATGTGACATCTGGTTAAGTTCACAGACGTTCGTTCCTGATCATTTACAACTAAGGGGGTATGATCTCACCAGAAGGGGAGGGCATATAGTCTGGGAGAAAAAAAGTAACCATTTTGCAAATGGGTGATTGACCCCTCCCTCACTGAGGTTTCCTACTTTTATTACATCTACCCTTGAATGTGCTCTTATAATAAGACTCCAGTTTAACAGCTTTTTGTCTCTGGCCAGGGGGTGACATACAGTGCCCATCACAATGGAGTGAAGGGCATTGCAGGAGGAGCAAAACTGCAAAAGAAAATCAACAAACCACAATCCAGAAATTCAGAGACTCTATATCAACCACTAGAAGTAGGCCAGACTAATCTCTCCTCATCCTGAAGCTCAGGGATATTTGCGGAAGATAATAAAAAATGTATTATAAAAAAACTAAAATAAAAACAAGTAATGAACACAAAAAAAAGAAATTAATGAATTACACAAAAAACCTACTACTCAGTACTATGTATAATTATTTTAATACATTTTTATTGTTATTTCAGCTCATACAAACTTAATAGGTACACCAGTTCCCTCCCTCCCTCCTCCTTCCCCCGAACCCCCTGCTCCCTCTCCCCTCACCCCTCCCGCCCCATCCCCCCGTGCCTCCCACCCCAATTCCCAGAGTCCTTTCTTGTGCATGCCTGACCCTCCTCTGGGCCCTCCTCTCCGATGACATACAAGGACCCAGTGGCATTTCCCTGAACCCTTTCCTGTGTTCCCCTCAAGCATAGGAACACTACTGTGGCTGTCAATCCCTTGTCTCCAAGGATCTTGGTGCCTTTAGCAGATGCTAGACTTTGTGAGGTCAATAGTGTGTTGGACATTGCGCAGGGCATGCAATGTCCAATTATGATTGCTTTGGCCCTAACTTGTGTGGAGTATCTTGCAAATCATTGCTCCTCCCATCCTTTTGCTCTTACACTCTTACCGCCCCCTCTTTCGCAAATTTCCCTGAGCTTCAGGATGGGGAGAGATTAGTCTGGCCTAGTTCTACGTGGTTGATATAGAGTCTCTGAAGTTCTGGATAGTGGTTTGTTGATTTTCTTTTGCAGTTTTGTTGCTCCTGCAATGCCCTTCACACCATTGTGATGGGCACTGTATGTCACCCCCTGGTGAGAGACAATAATCTGTTAAACTGGAGTCTTATTATAAGAGCACATTCAAGGGTAGATGTAATACTTATACCCAAAAGTGGAATCGCAGGGTCATATGGCATTTGGCAATGGGAGGGGTCAATCACCGATTTGCAAAATGGTTACTTTTTAATCTGCCGGATTATATGCCCTCCCCTTTTGGTGAGTTCACACCCCCTGAGTTGTAAATGATCAGGAACGAATGTCTGTAAACTTAAATAGGTGTCACATTACTTACTTGCAGTCCTTGATGGAGGCCTATTTTCTCTACTATAACATGGTCACTTCTCTCCTTGTTTCTGGTGTGGCCCTCCAAACCCATCCCTCCTGTTCATAATCCTTGCAATTACTGTAGGTAATACATATATTTAACTATGAGTGTCTCAAGGTGGGCTGGGTGGGTTTGGTATTAGGAGCCACCTATTAGGGAGTATATATGGTGCTTAATTTTCAGGGTTTGGGATACTTCACTTAATATAATTGTTTCTAATGACATCCATTTCCCGGTAAATTCCAGTAATTCATCATTTTTGATGGCTGAGTAGTACTCCATTGTATAGATATACCGCAGTTTCCTTATCCACTCGTCAACTGTTGGACATTTAGGTTGATTCCATGTTTTTGCTATCGTAAACAGTGCTGGTATGATCATGGTCGTGCTTGTGCTATCGAGGTGAACCTCTGCTGTATGGGGGGTTATACCCAAAAGTGGAATCGCAGGGTCATATGGCATTTCAATCTTTAATTTCTTTAAGAATCTCCAGATGGCTCGCCAGAGTGGCTGTATGAGCCTGCACTCCCACCAGCAATGTAGGAGAGTTCCCCTCTCTCCACATCCTCTCCAGCATTTGTCGTTGTTTGTATTGTGGATTTTTGCCATCCTGACCGGGGTGAGATGATATCTCAGGGAAGTTTTGATTTGCATTTCCCTGATGGCGAAGGAAGTGGAGCATTTTTTAAGATAATTGTTAGACATTTTAATTTCATCCCTGGTAAAGTTTCTTTGAAGTTCCAGGGCCCATTTTTTAATTGGGCCAGTGTTTTCCTTGGAGTTTAATTTTCTAAGTTCTTTGTGCACTCTGGACAGTAGAGCTCTGTCAGATATGTGGTTAGTGAAGATTTTCTCCCATTCTGTGGGTTGCCTTTGAGCTCGTGTGACAATCTCTTTATCTGAACAGAAGCTCTTTAATTTCACAAGATCCCAACTGTTGAGAGTTGGTAGCAGTGACTGTGCCATTGGATGTCTGTTTAGGAAGTGTTGGCCTAGCCCAACCAGCTCGAGGGAGTTCCCTATCCTTTCAACTATGGTTTTTAAAGTCTCTGGCCTGATATCAAGGTCCTTGATCCATTTGGAATTAAGTCTTGTACATGGTGACAAGTACGGGTCCAGCTTTAATCTTCTGCATGTGGAGATCCAGTTTTGCCAGCACCATTTGTTGAAGATGCTGTTCTTTTTCCATTGGATTCTTTGGGCCCCTTTGTCAAAGACCAAATGGCTGTAACTTTGTGGGCTTATGTCTGGGTCTTCAATCCTTATCCATTGATCTGTGTGTCTATTTTGGAGCCAGTACCAGGCTGTCTTTATAACTATGGATTTGTAGTATAGACTTAGGTTTGGTATGGTAATACCTCCAGCTGTGTTTTTGTTACTCAGGATTGTTTTTGCTATCCTGGGTCTTTTGTGCCTCCATATGAACTTTGAGATTGTTTGGTCAACTTCTTTGAAGAATTGCTTTGGGATTTTAATTGGTATAGCATAGAATTTGTATATTGCCTTTGGTAGGATGGTCATTTTTACGATGTTGATTCTGCCAATCCAGGAATATGGGAGGTCTTTCCACCTTCTGGTGTCTTCTGCAATTTCTTTCTTTAGGATTTTAAAGTTTTCATTGTAAAGGTCTTTTACCTCCTTGGTTAGGTTTATACCAAGGTATTTCATTTTTTTAGGTGCTATAGTAAATGGTATTGTTTCTCTCAAGGCTTTTTCACTTCTTTCATTCTGGGCATATAGGAAGGCCTCTGATTTTTGCACATTTATTTTGTATCCTGCCACCCTGCAGAACTTCTCAATTATTTCCAGAAGCTTCCTGGTGGAGTTTTTGGGAACACTCAGGTATAAGATCATGTCATCTGCAAATAAGGATAGCTTGACTTCTTCCTTGCCGATTTGAATCCCTCTTATGTCCCTTTCTTGTCTTATGGCTTCAGCTAAGACTTCAAGTACAATATTGAATATAAGTGGTGAGAGTGGACAGCCTTGTCTAGTTCCTGATCGAAGTGGGAATGCTTCCAATTGTTCCCCATTGAGCATAATCCTTGCTGTGGGCTTGTTGTATACAGCTTTTATTATATTGATAAAGGTTCCTTCCATTCCTACTGTCTCTAGCGTTTTGATCATAAAAGGCTGTTGGATCTTGTCAAAAGCTTTTTCTGCATCTATCGAGAGTATCATGTGGTCTTGAACTTTTGGCTGTTTTACATGATGAATTACATTTATTGATTTGCGTATGTTGAACCAACCTTGTGTGCCGGGGTGAAGCCTACTTGGTCCCAGTGAATGATCTTTTTAATGTGTTTTTGAATCTGATTTGCTAAGACTTTGCTGAGAATCTTTGCGTCTGTGTTCATCAGAGAGATCGGCCTATAGTTTTCTTTTTTAAGTGAATTTTATTAGGTTTTGGGATTAAAACGATATTAGCTTCATAGAAGGAATTTGGTAGTGTTCCTTCCTTTGCTATTAGATGGAACAGTTTAAGGAGTATTGGTATTATTAAGTCCTTAAATGTCTGGTAGAACTCTCTACTGAATCCATCTGGTCCAGAACATTTTTTGGTGGGAAGATTTAAGATTACTTCCTCAATTTCCTTATATGTTATAGGACTATTTAAATAATTCAGAACTTCCTGATTCAATTTAGGTAAGTTGTGTTTACTTAGAAATTCATCCATCTCTTTTGTGTTGTCAAACTTCACAGAGTATAAGCTTTTGAAATATGATGTTATAATTCTCTGGATTTCTTTGGTATCAGTAGTGATAACTCCATGTTAATTTCTAATTTTGTTTATTTGGGTTTTCTCTCTCCTGCTTTTGGTTAATTTAGCTAGGGGTGTATCAATCTTATTGATTTTTTCCAAGAACCAGCTTTTTGACTGGTTGATTTTTTCTATCGTTTTCTAATCTCGATTTCAGATACTTCTCCCCTTATTTTGCTAATCTCCTCTCTTCGACTACCTTTGGGATCAGATTGCTCTAGTTTCTCTAAAGCTTTAAGCTGCATTGTTAAGTTGTTTATTTCTGATGTTTCCTTTTTTTGATGTAGGCATTAAGAGCTATGAACTTACCTCTTAGGACAGCTTTCATTGTGTCCCGGAGATTTTGGTAAGTTGTATTTTCATTATCATTCGCTTTTAGGAAATCTTGAATTTCCTTTTAAATTTCTTCCTGAATCCAGTTCTCATTCAGCATCATATTGTTAAGTTTCCAGGGGTTAGTGTATTTTCTCTTGTTTGTTGTGTTGTGGATGTCCAGCTTTAGGCCGTGGTGGTCTGACAGGGCACAGGTTAGAATTTCAAGTTTTTTATATATGTGTAGTTTCGTTTTGTGGCCCAATATGTGATCTATTTTGGAAAAAGTTCCGTGTGCTGCTGAGAAAAATGTGTATTCTTTGGTGCGTGGGTGAAAAGTTCGATAGAGATCTGTAAGGTCCATTTCATTCAGGGTTTCATTAAGTTCCAAAGTGTCTCTGTTAAGCTTTTGACCTGTTGATCTATCCCATGTTGAGAGGGCGGTGTTGAAATCCCCAGGAATTATCGTTTGGGGGTTGATTTCTTGCTTTAGACGCTGTAGGGTTTTCTTAATGAATGTGAAGGGGCCCGTATTGGGTGCATATATGTTCAGTATTGTGATGTCTTCCTGGTTGATTGTACCTGTGACTAAAATGGAGTATCCATCCGTGTCTCTTATAATTTTCTTTGGTTTGAAGTGCACTTTGTCTGATAGCATAATGGCTACCCCTGCCTGTTTTCTGCTTCCATTAGCTTGTACAATTGTTGACCAGCCTTTTATTTTTAGGGCATGCCTATCTTTTGTGGTGAGATGGGTTTTCTGCAAGCAGCAGATTGATGGATTGTGATTTTTAATCCAAATTTGTAACCTGTGTCTCTTGATCGGTGAATTAATTCCATTAACATTTAGTGTTATAATGGAGAAACTATTTTTAATTCCAGACATTTATTATGTTTAGTAGTTTTTATAAGTGTATTGCTTCGCTGTTAATGGTGTTATACTTGCCTTCTCTTCTCCTGGATATGCCTGTTTTTTTCTTCATGCTTGAGTATCATTTCTAGCATTTTTTGAAGGCCTGGTTTGGTGGACATGTATCCCTTCAGGTTGTCTTTGTGCTGGAAGATTTTTCTTTCTCCCTCGATCATGACGGATAGTTTTGCAGGGTAAATCATCCTGGTTGACATTTTTGCTCATTCAATACTTGAAGTATGTCTCTCCAAGGTCTTCTTGCTTTTCCTGTTTCGACTGAGAAGTCATTTGTTATTTTAATAGGTTTACCTTTAAAAGTGACTTGTTTTTTCTCCCTTGAAGCTCTCAGCACCAGTTCTTTATCTTGAATGTGGAGTGTTTTAACTATTATTTGCCATGGGGTGCTTCTCTTTTGGTTGTACCTGTTTGTGGTGCGGAATGCCTCTTTTATATGGATGGGCCTCTCTTTTTTTAGATGAGGAAAGTTTTCCTTGATGATCGTTTGACAAATTTCCTCAAGGGTGGTATTTTGAGATTCTTGCTCTGGTATTTCATGAATACGCATGTTAGGCTTCTTCAGGGTGTCCCATATCTCCTGGATATTTCTCTCAAGTATCTTTATGGCTTCAACAATCTCTTCCATTGAGCTGGTTAGTACTCCCACTTTATCTTCAAGGTCTGAAATTCTGTTTTCTGCTTCCTTAGTTCTGTTGATAAGATTCTCTGTGGAGTTCTGTGTTGAAGATAACTTGTCTTTAGCTCATTTTTAAACTCTGCTTGAGTCTGTTTTAACTGCTCTATGCCAGTTTTTGTTTCTTGCACTGTTTTTCTCAACTCCTCCAGATGTCTGTTGTGTTCCTCTTCAAAGCGATTGATTCGATTATGTAATTCCTACCTGACTTCCTCTTTCATAGTATTGAACATGGTAATGATCATATTTTGAAAGTCGTTATCCTGGGTCAGGCTTTCTTGGCCATTTTCCGTGGGTTTGTTCTGGTTGGAGTCTAACATTATGGGATTAATTCCTTCAGTGGGAAATTTGTTTACTTGAGTGTTTTTTCTCATGGATTTGCACTTTGACTTTGGCATTGTCGTTTTAACTCTTAACATCTTTCAATTTCACTAAACTGAATTATTTAGCCTGGGGTTCTGGGGGTGGGCAGGGACGGAGCTTACCTAGGTCGTGGATGAAGCCCGGCTGGACCGCGTGCGCGTCCCAGCTGGCAGAGCGGAGTGGGAAGGGAGGATGGGGCCGTCAGCTTGGAGCTATTTAACCTGAGGGGAGCTGGGGCACGGCCCGGGCGCAGGGGGAGGTCCTCCTGGTCCCTCGGCCCTGCGTGTGGCTCCGGCTTGATGGTGGGGTAGGAGCTCGGTCCCTTGGGCTGATCTGGTGTTCTGGTGGGCGGGGGCAGGCAGAGCTTACCTAAAGTCACAGGATGAGGCCCGGCTGGACCATGCGCGCGCGTCCCGGCTGGAGCAGCGGGGTGGGGAAGGGAGCTATGTATAATTATTGCTCAAAATATTATTAAAAATAAATATGAAAATAACATAAAGATTGCATAAATTGATAGTGTCTTAGAAAGTCATTTTATTTCTTTTCAAATATTAATGTTCTGGGCTGGCTCAGAGATTGAACCTCTGCTTCATAAGCAGAATGTCCTAAGTTCGAATCCCAGGTCCCATGTAAAATGTTTAGGCAGAAATGGCAGTGTCCTATATTTCTGATCCTGGAACGTGGAGCCTGTGAAACACAAGAGCAAAACAAATAGGAGGTAGAAGCAATTCAGGATGATTCCTGAAGTCATCCTTGGGCCTCCATAGGCACACACAGTGCACTCTGATACACAGAGACACACAGACCTTCATGCAAAATAAATAAGTTAAAACTATTTTTTTTAAAAAAATCTTGATGTTCTTATAATTAGCGATGAATAGCCCACTGAATACATCCACCTGTCAGAAGCTCTTTGAGGATTTTTACCCTTTTGAGTAAGATTTACATTTTACTTAATCCTCAGTGTTCTCTTCCTTCCTGTTCTGTCCCCTACTAGAGGAGAGATCACCTGAAAAATATATCCAAAGTCACAGGATTCATCTAGAATATATTCATGTAAAAAGATATGACAAAGTTGAGCCTAAAAGATTGAAGGCTCAAGATGGAATTCAGACATTGACAGTGTGGTGTTCTATTATTGGTGGGACTTCCATCAATAGTTGCTCATCTCTTTCTTCCTTAGATAATATCAGCTCTAAGGAGAATGGCACCTGCCCCACCCCCATTGTTTCACAAAGGAATTAGTAATGATAAAATTTGGTCTGAGATATTTAAAGTACTTTGACTCAAATCAAATCAAGGCTTTGATTTTTCCCGATCTAATCTAGCCACTGCCTTAGGGTCAGCTTTTGTCACAATCTCTGTCTTTTAAAATGGGCATGTTGTACTTTTGAACTTTCATTGCAAGGTTGCTAGGTAAACAAGGAACAAATACATTCATTGTTATGTGCAATGGATTGAAAGTATATGAGGTGATTCCTATAGTGGGACCAAAGGCATGACAGAAGGAAATAAAAAACAGTTGTTTGTAGCCTGCATTTCAATTGCTCCAAGGCAAAGCAACACCAAGGTTGGTGAAAATTTGGCACTTTAAAACTACTCATCAGCGACCCGAGTCTTTCTGCTGTTTAATGTCTTAAGAAAAGAAACACTTCCACTTTGTTTTAAGAGGAGACCTCTTCAATCCATTTAACGTATTTTCTCAAAATCAATCTAAAAACCATTGTGTAATGAAAAGAATGGCTTTACTATGCTGTTTCTGAAGGTTTGGTCATCCAATTTGTACATTGGAATTACAATATAATATAATTACAATTATATAGAATTATGATACACTACAAATACAAGTTCCCGAGCATCTTGTCAAGGACACTGATTCAGTGCCTTCTAAGATAGAACCAAAGAAACCACATTTTAAGTAACATCAGACCTCTCTGTCATGGTCACATGTCACCATCACCATTGGGTTGAAATCTTTAAGTATTATGATAGCATAGTGTTTCTCAATCTCAGCCACATACTTCAAGGAGCAGTAGGAGAAATGTCTCACCAGCTTCATGACTGAACAATTAAACTTCCTTCTGGGATATGCAGACCTTCCATCAGTACTTTCAGACCCGTTCTGGTGAAAATAGTGGGGCCACCCCTGGGATCACCAGCCCATCTTTCTTTGATTGCAGTTGAACTATGCCAGGGTACATATAGCACAGGCTCAGTGACCCTAATTCATCTCAAATCTCTTTTACTGCTCATGCCTTAAGGATCAGAAGAAGACAGAAAAGCCCACTCTGGGGTACATTTCGGGGTAGGTAGCAATGAATCAGACAGAAGTTATTACTCTCAAGGAGATTGCAGCCTACAGGGGCTGATAGAGTGACCCAAGGTGAGGTGAATAAATATTAAAATTTCTCTGGATTCCCTCTGCTAATTTACTAGTCCCTTGAAATAAAGTCTTCCATACCAGAGTGGATCACTTACTTTTAGGATACTTCGATTTCACTTTTGATTTCACTCTGTCTCCCCGCTCAACCAATCCTTTGAAACACTCCATGATGTGAGGTTCTAGGAGTCATACCTCTTTAGGTGTATTTTGGACCTTTCTGAATTTCTTCCTAAGCCTTCCAAAATTCCTCAACTATGAGGTACAAATTGTTAGGCGTCACATCCTAGGCACTGGTCTGTGTTTGCCCACAAATATGTTCATTGCAAGATGGTGATAGACTGACAAGTCCAGATTTATTGGGTTACAATGAGCTGTTCTTCTTCCTGCCAAAAACATGCCTTCATTTTTTAATTCAGTGCCTGTGTAAATACTCTCAACAATACTTTGTTGACAGAATTTTATTAGATTTTATCTGGAGATAACTGATATATTAAACAGCAATTTCAGTTTATATCAATGTATGGGAAAATATCTAATTCACCCCTTCCTACAGAGGGACTTAATTAAGGGAAGGATCTTGCCTGTTTCATCATCTGATGCAGAACATGGGGCATAGCTATTAGAGAACTAAAAGTGCCCAACTATACCATCTTTGAGCTGGAAACATTCTTTTAAAAATAATTTACTTGTGGCTTATATAATTTATCATCTGATAAAATATGGTGTCCAATAAACTGTGTTTTGTTTGTAGATTGGTAAATCATGTTCTGTGGAATGCCAAACTATATTTTTTTCAAGAAAGAGTTTTCAGTGTCAGTGACCTCATGTAATTTAATATTAATGGAACCACAGATGAACCTTTCTCATTTATTTATAGTGTATTTTTTTCCACTCACACAAACTTGATAAGTACCCCATTCCCCTCCCTCCCTCCACCCCTTCCTGGACTCACTTGCTCCCTCCCCACTTTTCCCCTTCCTTTCTCCTCTCCCCCCCATTCCTAGAGCATCCTTTAGTGTGCATGTCAAACTTCCCTTTGGTTGCTCCTCTCTGATGAGGTGTAAGGACTCAGTAGCATTGCCTAGAGCTCTTTCTTGTGTTCCCCTTTGGTATAGGAACACTATTGTGGCTGTTAATCCCTTGCCTCTAAGGATCCTAGTGCCTGTGATCCATGCTAGACTTAGGGGGAGTCAATGATATGTTAGTCATTGCACAGGTCATGCAAAGTCCTATTATGGTTACTTCGGCCCTAACTTGTGTGGAGCATCTTCCATATCGCTCCTCCCCATCTTCAGGCTTGAACCGTTCTCATTTTATTTGCTACATTCATATACTCCCAGTCCAAAACCCAATGACTTACTCTATTCCAAAATTTATCTTCACAGGAAAAAACAGTTTCCCAAGTTTTGAATTTCCAGGTTTGAACAATGATTGGTTACTTTAAGCAGATCATTTAGGATCCAGCTTCTCATTTAATATTAAAGTACATCCTTTTGAGCAATACTAATTTAAAAGGGGGTCATTGTTTTAATTTACAACAGCCAGAAATTCCTCAATTTTTCAAGAGAGAAGTAGCATGAATACTTACTTGCAAAACAAATAATAAGCTGTGACAACAGATGAAGGCAAAAACACAAATTGGGTATGGTACACTGGCTGGATTTACAACTGAAGGAAATTAACTAGCTAAGGACACACTGAAATAGATATCTTTAAAATCTTTGGAATGTAATACAAATTGATTTTTGTTGTTGTTTATCAATGCAGATCACAATGAGTAGCTTTTCCACATCCACTGCCTTGTTTGTTAGAACACTATACTCAGAGAAATAATCACAAGCCCCATCAACAGCATAAGATCTGTAAGTTGCAATATAGATCACCATGACAACAGGTGACCATGGTGTAATAGTGGCATGACCAAGGAGACAACCAACAGCTTTCTGATTGGACTCAAGACCCAATTGTCAGAAGTATACCCATCCCTGTTACTGAAAACTAGAACAAGAACCTAAAAAAAGAGAAGGAAGTAGATCAGTAGGGAAGACAACCAATAAACCTATAGGCAGGAAGACAGTACATCAAACTGTTCGGTAGGCAGCTGTTATTATACCCATAGAATGGGTTTCACAGTGGAAACCTTTGGGTCTAAAGCTGTATGAGTGAAGGGAAACACACACATCAGTGAGGGGGCTTGAAGAGAGGTAACTTGTTACACTATGGAAGACTGAACTCCCACAGGTATAGACAAGCCAGAGTGAGCCCTGAAGTCCATTGAGGCATGCAAGTGGAAGGGTGAGAGGGAGTGGGAGTGAATAGTGAAGGAAAGAGAGGAGATGGGAGGGAGGAAGGAGGGATGAGAGCTGGGAAGAATATAAATATGCTTGTTAAAGTAGAAAAATTAATTAAAAGAAAAAAATACCATACTCAGAAAGCAGCAGTGATGGAGGCAGTAGCTGTTCAGGAGCAAAATAAACGTTCTCAATTGCAACATAGCTGGTTCTAAACATGGGAGGGGCCCATGGGATTTTTCTAATAGATTCATTATAATATAAAGGTTCCTACTAAATATACACACTACCCTTCAGTCATCTGCAGTGAATATTTTGTGTAATTCAACCCCTTTTTAAAATGATCCACTGAAATATTGCCATATCCATAATATTTCAAAACCTACTGCCCCCCTCATGCCCATTGAGTATGCACTATTCATCTCTCCATTCCCTAACCCTTGCAACCATGCATCTGTATTTACTTTTTATTCTGAATATTTCATATTAAAGGAATATACAATATATGGTCCTTCATAGCCAGTTTCTTTACTGTTGCATGTCTTCAAGGTTTATATACAATACCTTTTACCAACACTTGTCCTTCTTTCTGACCATAAAAAACTGAATAAATTACATGCATGTGCTACCCCTGTCATACACCATGCAAATGGGCTTTGACTTCTGTGTGCATGTTACACTTGTCCCATATTCTTTCATAGACAGATGTATGTCACATAGCATATTCTGATTTCTATTTGACAGGTTAGAATTTTGTGGATATTGTCACGGAAATTTGAAAAGAAGTCAAAATGTGATTTTTTGAGACTACCTCTAACTATGTGTCCCTGGATGGCATGGAAATCATTATGTATCCCAGACCAGCCTGGAATTCACTACGTAATCCAAACTGGTCTTTTATTTGCAGTTCTTCTGACTCACTCTCCAGAGTGAGTCATTATAGGATTTTCAGTATGTGTCACCATGCCCAGCCTATTTTTTTGTGCTTATTCTTTTTTAAAACATCTTGCTAAATTCTGGATTAGCCTGGAACATACTATTAAGCCCATATTATCAATCAAATTTTAGTCATTCTCCTACCTTTGTCTTCCACGGGCTGGGTTTATAGGGTTGTGACCACATCTTTCCCTTTTCATTGTTTTTGTTCTCACTTTAGTGTTATTCCTATTTTTTTAGTCAAGGTCTCTGTAGCCCAGGCTGGACTTGACTTGGCAAATATAGGCCAAGGCTGACCTTGAACTTTTACCTCATCCTTCCAAAGTGCTGACACCTAACAATCTGTCTTTGATTTTTTTAAAACAGAGTCCCTAGTCTTTTCTGGCCTGTAACTGCCTATGCAATACATACTGTACTTGCACTTGCAATCCTTCCTTGGCCCTTGGTGCCAAGGGTGCTATACCCAGCTAAGAGTAGATTCTTTATTAATTTCTATCAACAGGTGCTTTAAAATGAGATTTGTCACTTCACCAGTGTTCATGACAAGCCAAAACGACTTTCAACATCTTCTAAGAATGAAAAATGTCTAAGTATCTTAACCAATTATAGGAAGAGAGAGTCACATTTGCTCTTGCATTCACTGTCAATACTTTCATAGGACTTACTTGAAAGAATTTTTCTGTAATTCACATGCAGTCTAATTGCATCATCCAGGTGGTGAACATGGACTGCTAAAAAAGCTGAGGTTTTCAGAAGTTCTTATTAATGACAAATATGTTATCTCTTTAGCCTCCTTTCTGCTGTCACTGAATATCTTTGCCTGTTTCTTCCAAAGAGTTAATGGAACTGATTTAGTATCTTTGAAGCATTACTGGACACTACTAAATTGACTCTAAATAGTTGGCTTTGACAGAGATCATTCTATCACCCAACACAGAACTTGCTCTGTTTCTAAATCAAGGCTCATCTCAGGCCACCTCCATGAATATAGACCATGACAGTGTGCTTCTCTAAACACCTAAAGAGACACTTTCCCTTTTCTCCTTCAGAGTGAGCTGTGGGTGACAGTGTAGAAGCAGAACCAATACTAAATGCCTCTTTTGGCCCCAAGAGCCACGTTTTTTCTACTACAACTAAACTGCTTCCAGATTTGTGTTCATACTTCTCATAAACCATGGCTATAGCCCAGACTTTAGCATTGGAGTATTTCAGGCAACTCTTCCTTGAAGACCCTTCACTCCTAAAAGCATCCAGAAATATAGTACTCAGAACATGTTCAATTCTGCTATAATACATAAGACACAAATCACTTCTACTTTCTCATGGACTCGTCTAAGATAACTGCATAGGACAGATGTCACAGTTATTTTGCCTTGTTGCTGATAAATTCATAACAAACACCTTGTATGGGAACAAGGGGTCTATTTTCTCTTATCATAGTCTTGTTACAGTTCCTTGTCCATCTTGGCAAGAGAACCCATACCAGCACCAAGGGCCAATGAAACTATCTACACTATACCCATATAATGGTTGAGAAAGGGACAATCTTTTCTTGCCAGACCAGCAAGACTGTCAAATATACAAGGAGGCCAACTTTCTCAACCAGCTCCCTTCATCTTATTCACTTGCTCAGGAACCAGTCCCATACACCAAGGGTTGGGTTTTCCTTACAAACTAGACAATCCCCTGAAGGTTTGCTCCGGGCTTAATTCAACTATTAATTCCCTACAAATGTGCCGGAACTCAAGACCTCAAGCATCAAGTTGACACCTGCATATAGCTATGACAAATCAGCTTTGTCACTAATTACCTGGAAGCCTTACTGCCCAATTGTCAATGATTCTTCACTGAAGGTATGTCAGTATCTATGTCCTTCTGCAAACATGTGGAGCTGGGTTGTGGTATCATTTCTGATGTTCTTGCCTTATATGATTTTTGCTTTATTATCCTGAATTGAAGTAGAGAGCTAATTTTTTTTACATTTCGATTTCTGTATAATCCTCTCCTCACTACTAAGAATGAGGAATGTCTATTTTCAAATAAAGAGCTTGGCACTACAGTGGTAGGGTAGGAATGGTTATTGAGGAGAAGAGAGGAGAAATTTTAACAATCCAATCTCCCAAATGAATGCCTGGGAAGAGGACATGCTTCCAAACCTCACATAACTATCAAAAGTATAGTTCTAATCACAGTACTAGAACATGAAAGTAGTTATGTAGTATGTGATACAATGATATGTGCAGGAAACACTTATTGGACTATATGACATCTTTGGCCTTATTCTATTGCAGATGTTGGAAGTAGCGTCAGTTGGAAGTAGCGTCAGTGAACAAAAACAAGAGATTCCCATACTGGGCTCTGCCACATTGTGTGTAAATAGGTAAGCATCAGGCTCTGTTCTACTTCAAACACCAGAAAGACATCTATGAACAAAAACAAGAGACTGCTGTTTCCACCGAAGTTATATTCCATCAGGGAGAGACTATGAAGTATCAAAAAATAAAGAAAAATCATCAAAGTATACTAGAAGCTCCATAAGTACTGTGGAGATGTCAATAAAAGTTGGGGCATGGTCAGAAAGGTTGGTAAGGTAGGATAGATTGTGTAGAGAAAGTGGTCACAGTTGACTTCATTGGGAAAGTAACATGTGAAAAAAATTAGGTGAATTATTCATCCAGATATCCTGAGAAGGAATGCTCCAGGTAGAAAGATGACCTGGAACCAGTGCAAATTGTATTGTATTTTAGTCAATATGGAGAAACCAAAGTCTACTAGTACCACATCACAGTACTCTTTCCATATATGGATCATACACATATATGTAAAGATATACATACACATGTACATATACATAGTTAGTTATATTAGCTTTCTATTTGCAATTACAAAAATACACTGGGTTTCTGAAATTACTATGGACTATGTTACATTGCCTAAAACATCAACTAAGATGAAAGAAACAGTTTATTTCATTTTATTGTTTTGAGACAGAGTCTGCATAAGCAACATGAGATTCTGGGTCCATGGCGTGATATTTTTATCACTAACATTTTGCTCTCCCATTCCTTTCCCTCATCTACTACATGATCTGCATTTATTTTTTTTATTTTTACTTTTTTATATAAGTACCACACCTTTTAATTTATTATTTTTGGGGCAGAGTTTCATGCAGATCAGGCTGACCTCAAATGTATCACAAAGGCAAAAATGATCTTGAACTTCTGATCCTCTTGCTGCCACAGTCCGAATGCTGGGATAACAGAAATGTGATGCCATGCCATGTTTATGTGGTGTTGGGGATGGAGCTCAGGACTTTATGTATTCAAGGATAGCATTTTGCCTGCTGAAGTACATGCCAGTGCCCTACACTCTATTAATTACCATAATTTCATTATAAGCTTTGAAATGAGCAAATAAGGATTTTATAATTTTTAAGTTAGAGTATTCTAAATCTTTGAATTGCCACATAAATTCTAGGTTCAGTTTATGAGTTGATGCAAAGAAAACAGGGGTCTGATAGGGATTATATGAATTCTATGGAGCAAGTTGGGAAACATGGTCATCTTAACAAAAAAATGGACAAAGCTTGTCTTTTTATTTGCTTTCTTTCAATGATTAACAGTTTTAGTGTTCATCTGTGTATCCTTTGTTAAATTTAATTTAAAATGTTGTTCTTTTGATTGTAACTTATTCAGATTGTAATCTGAAATAAACAATTTCAGATTGCTCATTGACATGGTATAGAAAATTCATTTGAGCTTAGAAGGTCAATTTTGTGCTTTAAAACTTAATAAACTTATTTTAATTGCAATTTTGTATTATAGTAAATGGATTGTATCAAATATTAGAGCTATTTGTCATTTTCATAGATTTACATCATGTACTTTGATGACATTCGAACTAATTTTTGGGACTAATAGACCTTTAGTGGATCACTTGGTATTTTGTACATAGAAAACCATGGTTTTTTTTAAAGAAATGAATTTACTTCTTCCTTTCCAATCTTGATGCCCTTTTTGCATTTTGTCCAGTTGTCCTGACAACAACCCAGTAAGTTGTTGAATAGATAAGGAGAGAGAAAACCACTTTGTACTGTTGCTGACTTTTACTGGGAAACCATTCTGGCTTTTACTATTAACCATGATCTTAACTGTGGGTTTTTCACACTTGCATTTTATTAGATTAAAAAACCTTCTTTTCATTCCTAATTAGTAGAGAAGTATTCTTACCATGAACAAAATTTGGGCTTAAACAAATGTTTTCTCTGAATATACTTAAATGACCATGTGATTTTTGTCATTTTTATTCTCTTTATATTGCAGTAATTAATCTTCGTATATTTGATGAAATATGCAATCCTTGGACAAGTCAAATTTGGTTGTGGTCTACAATCCTTTGTATGTGATTCTAGATTCATTTTAATAATATTCCATTTACAGTTTTCATTTATATTAATAAGAGACTTTTGCTCTATAGTTTTTTATTTTGTGATATATTTTTCTAGTCTTGATGTCAGGATTGTAATGGCATTAATGAGTGAACTGACAAATATTCTTTTCACTTCTCTCCTTTTTGGGGAACAGTTCACATTAAAGTTTGTGCTAATTTTTCTTTAAATTGAAAGGATTCACAAGTAAAATTAGCTGGGTCTATGCTATATTTTAAAAATTAATTTTGTTTTTATTGTGTGTGTGTGTGTGTGGGCGCGCGTGCGTTCTCGAGGGTGTGGGTATGCACGTGTATAGGTGCGTGTGCATACTTACATGTTTGTTGGAGGATATTCTCAGGTGTTGCTCTTCAAGACTCACCTACCTTGTTTATTATTATTGTTATTTATTGATACATGGTCTCTCTGGGACCTGTGGATGTTTTTCCAACAAGCCTCAAAGACCCACTTGTCACTACCTCCTCATCACTGGAATTTCCACTGTGATGCCATTCTAGATTTTTTTAAAGGGGTACTGGAGACAAAGTCAAGTCTTCATACTCACATGGGAAACACATTGCTGGCTGAACCATTTCCTCAGTACCTCTTTTGAAAATCACTTATTAATTTATTGAATCACCTTGCTTACTATATGTGTCTCTGGAGTTTCTACTCCCTTTGGAGTTAGTCTTTGGCAATGTGCAACTTCTTAGAAATTTATTCACTTTGCCTCAGTTATCAACTTTGTTGACATACAATTTTGTATCATTTTTTCCTAGTCCTTTTCTTTTCAGTAATGTTGAACTACGTAGACCAGGTTGGTCTGGAACTTTCTATGTAGACCAGGCTGGCCGCAAATTCGCAGCTATCCTCTGACCACTGCCTTCTGAGTGCTGGGGTTAGAGGAGTGCATCATGCAGCTTACAACATCAACCTTCTTTCTACTTATGCTCATTTTCCAAGGCCTTGTTTCATACCTCAAGAATACCAATGCTATCCTTCACACCACTGCAGAACTCTCAAGCTGAGTGGTTACTAATGATGGCAATAGCGGATGAGTTCTGCTAGGCCCAAAGGTTAGTTGGTATTGTAGAAATGGTCTCTGCTCTTTCAACATCTGTTCTCTTTTTTATTATTATTTTATTTTTCTAGTTTTACAAGCATATTGAGGACGTATCCCTGCTTCCTTCTGTTCCCCCCTCCCCCACCTCCCTTCCCTTCCTTTCCTCAATCCATCTCACTCAACGTCTGTTCTCTTTTATAGCTATATTATCTTTTTTTCTTCCAATAGTAGACAGCAATTTCCTAAATATGTTCATTGACATTGAAAACCTTTTTCTTGCCATTAGTTTTTTTTCCCCTCATCTGGAAATTTACTTTTAGATCTGTATTACACTTCTCTACTTTGGGACCTCTGGGATGAGCATGTTTTGAATTTCCTTGGAACTCTTCCCTATTCTCTCTTTTTTTCTTGTGTGCATCTCTCACAGTCTCTGTCTCTGTCTCTCTCTCTCACACACACGCACACTCCAAACATTTCCATTTTTCTTTCTACTCACTTCCTTAAGGAACATATCCATTCTTTCTCCTCTCATTGTCCATCCATTCAGTATTCAGAGGTATGTGTGCAGCTGTGTACTAGACATATCCATGGGAGTGTTTAATCACCACCCAAAATGGGTACGTTGAAAACACAAACAAACCTCATATCTTCAAAACTGGTTCTATTCATAAGCGTTTCCATTTCTCTCCATGTAACCACTATGCTGCTAGTTTTACTGACACAAAACCAGAGTCCTATCAATTCTAATGAGTCCCATTAAATAATGTTTGCGTCTATATATGTTCTTTCATTTCTGTTCCCTGCAACTCTATTTTGATCAATATCTTTGCTGTAATACACCAGATTGCATTATAATCTGTGCAATATCCTCATATATAATAAAAGATAATTTTATGGGTTTTCCCATATATTTTCTTACTGTACAAGGCCATTAGATTTTCTGTTTTTGCTCCCTTGACCATGTCATTTACCTGTACACAAAGCATGAAAGACTCTCTATTAAAACAAATATTAATTTCATAAGATGGACTTAAGCCACTGCACATTTTGGTCAACCACAGTAATAGTTCACATATTGGCAGAGGCCTTAATTACAGTGAGTGTGATTATCCATTCATGTGCCTATCACTTTTAGAGCTCGTATGATGACCACACCAATGTAACATTACAGTTTGGATATGTCAAGAGGAGGAACATACAAGTTATGTTAGCTAGCCACTAAGTGGAAACTTTTAAGAAAGATTGTGTGGGGGTATATTTTCATACACAAACTAAATGAAAATTAAAACAATTATCAGAATAATTCAAACCCAAATCCCTAAAGGTTTGCTTCAATTAGATAATTGATGCAATTACGAGAAAGGTTTTGGGTAGATTTTGCTAGCCTGAATTGTCGAAAATTGCTTTAATTTTCCACTTCACTTTGATTATGTAGAACCAGCTCATGCTGGAGTTAGAATGAATTTAAGTAACTGTTTTGCTACCAGTTCAGATAATTGTTTGCTATATGGTCGTCATTTTTCCTCCCCCACCAAATGTAATCTGCAGAGTATGTTTATAAGTCAATTTCAGGGACAACACCTCCACTTTACCGAATAAATGTTCGGGTCCTGCTATTTAATACATCATGGGAAACAATTACTGGAAAATGGTTTAATGAATCTGCTCAGTAGTGAACATTGCTCCCTTTTTTGTGATGGGAAGTTTAGACCCAAGGACAAAATTGACTCAAGACAAATAATACATTTTGTAGACTAAACTGCAATTATTTTACATGATTAAGAATAGATCGCATCATGATGGAAATACCTCATTTTCTTCAGGTAAGATACTTAGCAATCTCAGCCAGCTGTGCCCAAGTGTCAAGTGAGGATTTTGAGAAGGGATGTGCAACCATGGAGTGAGAACGACCTCATGTCACAGTCTATTGACTTACAATTGGATATAAACTATTGCTTAGTAAGCATGGTTATCTCATTTTCCCCTGAATTGTTCTTGCAACAATTATTACATTATTGGAGTGAGAAGACAGATAAGAGAAAGAAGGAAATTGAAGGATGTTGCTTTTTACACAGTATGCACACTATGAATGAACTGTGCAAAGAAGGTCAAAGAAGTTGAGACCATTAAATGTGGTGAGAATTAGCCCCCAAAACACACTAGGACTTGAAATTTCACAAATAATAATTTCCAACTAATTATGATTGAGCAATGTTATCAGGAGATTAAGAAATCAATTATACTTTAGAAATGTGTTTTAGCTCAACTAGCTAAGTTTATTCAGTATTAAAGTAGATAAGTTTAAGGTATTTAAAACTTTGTTTACAAGAAACTACAGTTCTCTGAAGGTAGCATTAAGTGTCATCAAATTTCTAGTGTAAACTAGCAGAGCCACTTGCAATTAATCTTATCTCAAAGGTTAATTTAAGTAAGGGATAAGATTTGATTGCCCTTTAACCCCTTCATCATTAGTCTACAAACTTACCCTAGAATATTATCATCCAAAGGCCAAAAGGAGCATAGATATCCATTACTGTCTCTTATATTTTCCTCACAATGAAAAGTAAAGAATATGACCAATATATGACTGCAGGGTATTGGTTATAAAATCAGAGTTGACAGGTACAACAGCAATTAAAAGGCAAATAAACAATGCTCTGTTACAACAGATTTACTGATGCTTGAGAAAAAAATGTATGGTATATTTTAAGAGAAAATGTGGCTGCTTTCCCCCACTCCACCGCCCGGGGCGCGCGCGGTCCAGCCGGGCCTCACCGCGACCTAGGTAAGCTCCAAGCCCACCCCCAGAACCCCAGGCAGCCCAAGGGACCCAGCTCCTCCCACCATCCAGCCTGAGCCGGGCAGGGCGTGGGAGGAGGACACTCACTCTGCGCCATGGGCCCCACCCCAGCTACCCCCAGGTTAAATAGCGCTCCCCGCCAATGCCCCATCCTCCCTTCTCCCACTCCACCGCCCAAGATGCACATGTGATCCAGCCAGGCCTCACTGCGACCTAGGTAAGCTCAGTCCCTGCCCACCCCCAGAACCCCAGGCCAAATAATTCAGTTTAGTGAAAAATGCACAGAAATTGAAAGAAGATCTTAAGAGTTAAAACAACAATGCCAAAGTCAAAGTGCAAATCCACGAGAAAAAACACTCAAGTAAACAAATCTCCCACCGAAGGAATTAATCCCATAATGTTAGACTCCAACCAGAACAAACCCACGGAAAATGGTCATGAAAGCCTGACCCAGGATAACGACTTTCAAAATATGATCATTACCATGTTCAATACTATGAAAGAGGAAATCCGGGAGGAATTAAATAACTGAATCAATTGCTTTGAAGAGGAACATAACAGACACTTGGAGGAGTTGAGAAAAACAGTGGAAGAAACAAAAACTGGCATATAGCAGTTAAAGCAGTCTCAAGCAGAGTTTCAAACTGAGCTAAAAGACAAGTTATCTTCAACTCAGAACTCCAGGAGAGTCTTATCAGCAGAACTAAGGAAGCAGAAAACAGAATTTCAGACCTTGAAGATAAAGTGGGAGTAATAACCAGCTCAATGGAAGAGGTTGTCACAGCCAAAAAGATACTTGAGAGAAATATCCAGGAGATATGGGACACCCAGAGCAAGAATCTCAAAATACCACCCCTGAGGAAATTTTTAAAATGATCATCAAGGAAAACTTTCCTCATCTAAAAAAAGAGAGGCCCATCCATATACAAGAGGCATTCCGCACCCCAAACAGATATGACCAAAACAGAAGCAAGCCACGGCAAATAATAGTCAAAACACTCCACATTCAAGACAAAGAACTGGTGCTGAGAGCTTCAAGGGAGAAAAAACAAGTCACTTTTAAGGTAAACCTATTAAAATAACAAATGACTTCTCAGTCGAAACAGTAAAAGCAAGAAGACCTTGGAGAGACATACTTCAAGTATTGAGTGAGCAAAAATGTCAACCAGGCTGATTTACCCTGCAAAACTATCCGTCATGATCGAGGGAGAAAGAAAAATCTTCCAGCACAAAGACAACTTGAAGGGATATATGTCCACCAAACCAGGCCTTCAAAAACTGCTAGAAATGATACTCAAGCATGAAGAAAAAAACAGGCATATCCAGGAGAACAGAAGGCAAGTATAACACCATTAAAAGCGAAGCAATACACTTATAAAAATTACTAAACATAATAAATATCTGGAATTAAAAATAGTTTCTCCATAATAACACTGAATGTTAATGGAACTAACTCGCCGATCAAGAGACACAGATTACAAATTTGGATTAAAAATCACAATCCATCAATCTGCTCCTTGAAGTAAACCCATCTCACCACAAAAGATAGGCATGCCCTAAAAATAAAAGGCTGGTCAACAATTCTACAAGCTAATGGAAGCAGAAAACAGGCAGGGGTAGCCATTATGCTATCAGACAAAGTACACTTCAAACCAAAGAAAATTATAAGAGACACGGATGGATACTACATTTTAGTCACAGGTAAAATTCACCAGGAAGACTTCACAATACTGAACATATATGCACCAAATACGGGCCCCTCCACATTCATTAAGAAAACCCTACAGCGTCTAAAGCAAGAAATCAACCCCGAAACGATAATTCTTGGGGACTTCAACACCGCCCTCTCAACATGGGATAGATTAACAGGTCAAAAGCTTAATAGAGACACTTTGGACCTTAATCAAACCCTGGAAGAAATGGACCTTACAGATCTCTATGAAACTTATCATCTACGCATCAAAGAATACACATTCTCAGCAGCACACGGAACTTTCTCCAAAATAGATCACATATTGGGCCACAAAACGAATCTACACATATACAAAAAAGTTGAAATTCTAACCTGTGCCCTATCAGACCACCACAGCCTAAAGCTGGACATCCACAACAAAAGAGACAAGAGAAAAAACACTAACTCCTGGAAACGTAACAATATGATGCTGAATGAGAACTGGATTCAGGAAGAAATTAAAAAGGAAATTCAAGATTTTCTGAAAGTGAATGATAACGAAAATACAACTTACCAAAATCTCTGGGACACAATATAAGCTGTCCTAAGAGGTAAGTTCATAGCTCTTAATGCCTACATCAAAAAAATGGAAACATCCGAAATAAACAACTTAACAATGCAGCTTAAAGCTTTAGAGAAACTAGAGCAATCTGATCCCAAAAGTAGTAGAAGGGAGGAGATTAGCAAAATAAGGGGAGAAATATCTGAAATCGAGATTAAGAAAACGATAGAAAAATTCAACCAGTCAAAAAGCTGGTTCTTTGAAAAAATCAATAAGATTGATACACCCCTAGCTAAATTAACCAAAAGCAAGAGACAGAAAACCCAAATTAACAAAATTAGAAATGAACTTGGAGTAATCACTACTGATACCAAAGAAATCCAGAGAATTATAACATCATATTTCAAAAACTTATACTCTGTGAAGTTTGACAACACAAAAGAGATGGATGAATTTCTAAGTAAACACAACATAACTAAATTGAATCAGGAAGTTGTGAATTATTTAAATAGTTCTATAACATATAAGGAAATTGAGGAAGTAATCCTGAATCTTCCCACCAAAAAATGTCCTGGACCAGATGGATTCAGCAAAGAGTTCTGCTAGACATTTAAGGAGTTAATAACACCAATACTCCTTAAATTGTTCCATCAAATAGCAAAGGAAGGAACACTACCAAATTCCTTCTATGAAGCTAATATCGTTTTAATCCCAAAACCTAATAAAGATTCACTTAAAAAAGATAACTATATGCTGATCTCTCTGATGAACACAGACGCAAAGATTCTCAACAATGTCTTAGCAAATCGGGTTAAAAATAATATTAAAAAGATCATGCACGGGGACCATGTAGGCTTCATCCCTGGCACAGAAGGTTGGTTCAACATATGCAAATCAATAAATGTAATTCATCATGTAAGACAGTCCAAAGTCCAAGACCACATGATACTCTCGATAGATGCAGAAAAAGCTTTTGACAAGATCCAACAGCCTTTTATGCTCAAAACGCTAGAGACAGTAGGAATGGAAGGAATGTTTATCAATATAATAAAAGCTGTATACAACAAGCCCACAGCAAGGATTATGCTCAATGGGGAAAAATTGGAAGCATTCCCACTTCGGTCAGGAACTAGCCAAGGCTGTCCACTCTCACCACTTCTAGTCAATATTGTACTTGAAGTCTTAGCAGAAGCCATAAGACAAGAAAAGGTACATAAAAGGGATTCAAATTGGCAAGGAAGAAGTCAAGCTATACCTATTTGCAGATGACATGATCTTATACCTGAGTGATCCCAAAAACTCCACCAGGAAGCTCCTGGAACTAATTGAGAAGTTCAGCAGGGTGGCAGGATACAAAAGAAATGTGCAAAAATCAGAGGCCTTCCTATATGCCCAGAATGAAAGAAGTGAAAAAGCCTTAAGAGAAACAATCCCATTTCCTATAGCCCCTAAAAAAATGAAATACCTTGGTGTAAACCTAACCAAGGAGGTAAAAGACTTTTACAATGAAAACTTTAAAACCCTAAAGAATGAAATAGCAGAAGACACCAGAAGTTGGAGAGACCTCCCATGTTCCTGGATTGGCAGAATCAACATCGTAAAAATGACCATCCTACCAAAGGCAATATACAAATTCAATTGTATACCAATTAAAATCCCAAAGCAATTCTTCAAAGAAGTTGACCAAACAATCAAAAAATTCATATGGAGGCACAAAAACCCAGGATAGCAAAGACAATCCTGAGTAACAAAAACACTGCTGGAGGTATCACCATAACAAACCTTAGTCTATACTACAAATCCATAGTTATAAAGACAGCCTGGTACTGGCTCCAAAATAGATACACAGATCAATGGATAAGGATTGAAGACCCACATATAAGCCCACAAAATTATATTCATTTGGTCTTTGACAAAGAGGCTCAAAGAATCCAATGGAAAAAGAACAGCATCTTCAACAAATGGTGCTGGCAAAACTGGATCTCCACATGCAGAAAATTAAAGCTGGACCCATACTTGTCACCATGTACAAGACTTAATTCCAAATGGATCAAGAACCTTGATATAAGGCCAGAGACTATAAAAACCATAGTTGAAAGGATAGGGAACTCCCTTGAGCTGATTGGGCTAGGCCAACACTTCCTAAACAGACATCCAATGGCACAGTCACTGCTACCAACTCTCAACAGTTGGGATCTTGTGAAATTAAAGAGCTTCTGTTCAGATAAAAAGATTGTAACATGAGCTCAAGACAACCCACAGAATGAGAGAATATCTTCACTAACCACATATCTGATAGAGCTCTACTGTCCAGAGTGCACAAAACATTTAGAAAACTAAACACCAAGGAAACCAATGGCCCAATTAAAAATGGGCCCTGGAACTTAAAAGAAATTTTACCATGGATGAAATTAAAATGTGTAACAAATATCTTAAAAAATGCTCCACTTCTTTAGCCTTCAGGGAAATGCAAATCAAAACTTCCCTGAGATATCATCTCACCCCAGTCAGGATGGCAAAAATCCACAATATAAACAACAAGAAATGTTGGAGAGGATGTGGAGAGAGGGAAACTCTCCTACATTGTTGGTGGGAATGCAGGCTCATACAGCCACTCTGGCAAGCCATCTGGAGGTTCTTAAGGAAATTAGAGATTGAAATGCCATATGACCCTGTGATTCCACTTTTGGGAATAACCCCCCATACAGCAGAGGTTCACCTCAATAGCACAAGCATGACCATGTTCATAGCAGCACTGTTTACAATAGCAAAGTCATGGAATCAACCCAAATGTCCAACAGTTGACAAGTGGATAAGGAAACTGTGGTACATCTATACAATGGAGTACTACTCAGCCATCAAAAAGGATGAATTACTGGAATTTGCCAGGAAATGGATGTCATTAGAAACAATTATATTAAGTGAAGTATCCCAACCCTGAAAATTAAGCGCCATATGTACTCCCTATTAGGTGGTTCCTAGTACCAAACTCACCCAGCCCACCTTGAGACACTCATAGGTAAATCTATGTATTACTTACAGTAATTGCAAGGATTACGAACAGGAGGGATGAGGTTGGGCGGCCACACCAGAAACAAGGAGAGAAGTGACCATGTTACAGTAGAGAAAATAGGCCTCCATCAAGGACTGCAAGTAAGTAATGTGACACCTGGTTAAGTTCACAGACATTTGTTCCTGATCATTTACAATTCAGGGGGTATGATCTCACCAGAAGGGGAGGGCATATTGTCTGGCAGATAAAAAGTAACCATTTTGCAAATGGGTGATTGACCCCTCCCTCACTGAGGTTTCCAACTTTTATTACATCTACCCTTGAATGTGCTCTTATAATAAGACTCCAGTTTAACAGCTTTTTGTCTCTGGCCAGGGGGTGACATACAGTGCCCATCGCGATGGAGTGAAGGGCATTGCAGGAGCAGCAAAACTGCAAAAGAAAATCAACAAACCACAATCCAGAACTTCAGAGACTCTATATCAACCACCTAGAACTAGGCCAGACTAATCTCTCCCCATCCTGAAGCTCAGGGACATTTGCAGAAGAGGGGGTGGTAAGAGTGTAAGAGCAAAAGGATGGGAGGAGCAATGATTTGCAAGATACTCCACACAAATTAGGGCCGAAGCAATCATAATTGGACTTTGCATGCCCTGCGCAATGTCCAACACACTATTGACCTCACAAAGTCTAGCATCTGCTAAAGGCACCAAGATCCTTGGAGGCAAGGGATTGGCAGCCACAGGAGTAGTGTTCCTATGCTTAAGGGGAACACAGTAAATGGTTCAGGGAAATGCCACTGGGTCCTTGTTAGTCATCGGAGAGGAGGGCCC
Organism: Typhlomys cinereus; assembly: GCA_023101885.1. Lineage (NCBI taxonomy): Eukaryota > Metazoa > Chordata > Mammalia > Rodentia > Platacanthomyidae > Typhlomys > Typhlomys cinereus. The sequence goes on along the minus strand of JALPQD010000355.1, from coordinate 426,950 downwards.
AGAGGAGAGTCAGGGATGCATATTAAAGGACTCTCTGGGAATTGGGGCTGGAGGCACTGGGGGATGGGGAGGGAGGGGTGAGGGGAGAGGGAGCAGGGGGTTCGGGGGGAGGAGGAGGGAGGGAGGGAACTGGTGTACCTATTAAATTTGTATGAGCAGAAATAATAATAAAAAATGTTAAAAAAAGAAAATGTGAACAATGTATAAAACAATGTGAAAATTATAATTTCATATTTATTGTATATATATACATATATACACATACACACACACACACACACACACACACACATATATATATATATGTGTGTGTGTGAAAACAACCTGATTTGGTATATGTGTACACTGTGGAAAAATCCCTCTAAGATAATTAACATAGCCATCACTTCACACAGTCAACTATCAAAACTATCTTAAGATGCACTGTATTAGTAGGAGGGAGACAGGGAGGGAGGGAGGGAGTGAGGGAGGGAGGGAGGGAGGAAGGAAGGAAAGAAGGAAGGAAGGAAGGAAGGAAGTACTTCATTGGAGAGGAGGACCAAGAGGAGAGTTAGGCATACACAATAAAGGACTCTCTGGGAATTGGGAGGGAGGCACTGGGGGATGGGGAGGGAGGGAGGGGGAGCAGGGGGTTTGGGGGGAGGAGGAGGGAAGGAGGGAACTGGTCTACCTATTAAGTTTGTATGAGCAGAAATAATAAAAATGTATTAAAAATAACCCCTCATTTTTTTCTGTTTATTTTTCCCAATCAAACCAACTTAATAGGTACCCTGGTGCCCTCCCCTCCTCTACGTCTTCCCAGTCCCCCTTGTACCCCCCATTCCCCTTCCTTTCATCCTCCCCATCCTTTAGTGTGAATGTCAAAATTCCCGTTGTGTCCTCCACTCTAGTGACGTGTAGGAACTCAGTGGTGTTGCCCAGAGCCATTTCTTGGACTCCCCTTTAGTATGGGAACACTATTATGACTGTTAATCCCTCGCCTCTAAGAATCCTAGTGCCTGTGATCCATGCTAGACTTTGGGGGCTCATTTCTTTGACTGAAATGGTTAGTTTTTCCACTTTATCTTTAAGATCTGATATTCTATTTAATGCTTCAGTAGTTCTGCTGATAAGACTTTCTGTTGAGTTCTGGGTTGAAGATAGTTTGTCTTTTAGTTCCAGTTTAAACTCTGCTTGAGATGGTTTTGAGTACTTTATGCCTATTTGTGTTTCTTTAACTACTTTTCTCATCTCCTCCAAGTGCCTGTTGCATTCCTGTTCAAACTGGTCGATGCAGTTATTTAACTTCTCCCAGATTTCCTCTTCCATTGTTTTGATCATAGTAAAGATCAGGCTTTGAAAATCATTATCTTGTGTATGACTTTCTTGGCTATTTTTTGTGACTTTGTTCTGTTTGGATTCCATCATTATGGGGTTGATTTTTTTTTGTAGTAGATTTGTTGTCTTGGTTTTTGTTTCTCATGGATTTGCACTGTGACCTGGTCATTCATGTTTTATCTCTTATGTCTTTCTTTTTGTTTCTTGGTGTTTTAGGCTGAACTGAATTAGACATTATTACTATACTTGAGCAGTTATTGCTAGTGTTTGACTTGGAGTTGGGTATGCCTGCCTGGTGTTGGTGTTATTTCCTAGATGAAACTATTGGACTGTTAGTACATCAATTATGGTGGGTTTAGTAGACAGGGATTGAAGATTAGCATGGTAGTGCACTTTTTAGGTTTACTTCCTTGGTGAAATGTGAGAGTGAATGGTGTAGTCCCTGAAGCTGTGTGGGTTTTTGGGTGGGTATATGGAAACGTTAAACTACAGTGACTAATAGTTTAGAGGAACAAGATGGTAAAATGGTTTACTTATCTTATACCTGGATGTGAAGATTCTTTCCCATATGATGGGATGATTTTAGAAGACCTCAGATTATTGGTGTTGGTCCCCTAGAGCTTTGCTTGGGTTTTCTCTGGACTCTGTTGAATTTTGAGGAGCATGGAGTCTTCCTGGGTCCAAGGTCTGGGGCAGAAAGTCAGAGTGGCTAATGGGGTGCACAAATGACCTGGGGCCTGGTGCATGGCCTAGAGCCTTTCCTCAGGAGCAGAAAGGCAGGCTGCTACTAGTGGGGTGCACAGATGACCTGGGGCTTGGTGCCGGGTCTCGGCAGCTAATGTGGAAGGGAGTGCTATTCCAGCCAGGCACAACCTGGGGCTGAGCGGGATGATGAATGTTGCCGGCCCGGACCCCCATCACCACCGGGGAAAGACACACCAGGCCAGGAACTCTGTCGAAGCAGGAACCAACTTTATTGCAACAGTCAGACACTTATATACCCCACCCGACATCCCATAAGTCCTAGTGTGAGTCTTTGCTGATTGGCCCTCTCAGCTAGGCGATTTAATGGCACCAACTGTAGAAGGCGTAGTCTTGCGAGATTTGTAGTCTCTTGAAATTTATTATGGGCTAATGGGGCATTACTATGGGCCAGTTGCTGTTGCAACCTAAGGCTGTATTGTGTCAGCCACAAGGCTGTGCTGAATCATGATGGTGAGGCAGCTTAAACAGGTCATGAAACTCTAGCCAGGCTCAGGAAGTTCCAACAGGCCTTGTCCAGGGTCTTGACGAGGCCCAACATCTCTCCCTTTTGTTTGTGTGAATAAGCCTATGGACCACACATGTGACCCCTGTCTTAGGTCGTCTCCCTTTGGAGATCGTACCCATCTCTGGGTATTGCATTTTGAGGTCTGGGCGAGCTTTTCCATGGCCTGTCTTAGGTTGTCCCTAGCTTTAGGGATCTTAGCCATCATTGGTCAGCATGGAGGGCAGGGGAGGTATATGAGTGGTGGCCATAGCCCGAGTCGGTATCCTGAGTGGCGAGTAATGAATCTCGACCTGATGAAGTTTAATAGTCTCTATTCTTTACTGGATGAATTGAGTGGCCCTATTAATGATGCAAGGCCCAATGAGCAAGAAAAAGGACAAGGAGAGGGCCCAAGAGAGGGAGGAAGTAACGGAGAAGGCCATTAAAGCTGGTCCAGAAAGGACTATCTTGAAGTTCATGCCTGCGAATCTCCAAATCCTCCGTCACAGGGCCAGACGAGGACTGTCAGCACCAGGATGGTCAGGCACAGCGATGTCATCCTCTGGTTCTGGGGAGAGAGAAAAGGGGCGATCCTCAGAGGTACAAGACTCCCTGGAGCTGCGTTTATCATCCTGTGGGAGGTACTTTAGGTCCCTGGCAGGGATCCAGATGGGCATTTTTCACTCTGGGGAAAGATGCAGCCAAATCCTTGCCCTGCTGATATAAGGGGGGTCAGGCCCTCTCCAGGCTCTCATCAATGGGTCTTTCCAGCACACCCAGATGGAGCTGTATGTGATAGAGGAAGTCCAGTGCCTTTGGAAAGGGGAAGCCTGATCCGTTTTTGAAAAATTTAATATATTTAAAGTAAATAGCGCTCTCTTTAGTTGATCATGAGGAGGTGATGACTCCCCCTGTTTTTTGGGGATTGTGGGGGGTCCCCATGGTGTGTGAGACATGCCATGTATTAAGAAAATCTACAAAAATCTTACTAGTAAAGCATGGACCATTATCGGTTTTAATTTGATCTGGAAGACCAAGTGTGGCAAAGCATTGAAGCATATGGCTAAATGACATGTTTGGATTTTTCTCCTGTGTGGGCTCTTGCTCAGCAGGCATGGGAGAAAGTATCAACGGTAAGAAAGATATATTTGAGCTTGCCAAAAGGGGGGTAGTGGGTGACATCTATTTGCCATAAATTGTTGGGTCTTAGCCCATGAGGGTTGACCCCCATTGTCTGAAGGCGAGGGATTTGTAAAAAAGGTTGGCAGGATTTGCAAGTGCTAATGATCTTTTTAAAATCCTTAATAGGCACTAAAGGATATTTGTGATGGAGGTCTCTCCAATTAGTGTGGGTGAGGCAATGGAAGCTAGTGGCCTCCTCAAAAGTAATGACAGATGCCATTTTGTCTGCTAGGGCATTGCCCTCGGAGAGGAACCCTGGTAGATTTTGGTGACCTCGAAGGTGTTAGAGGAAAATGGGGTTGGTCCTCTGTTTAAGTAGAGACTGAACTTGGATCATTAAGGGAGATATAGGGTTAGAGTCTAACCTGATGTGGGACTCAACTAGGTTGGGTAGCAGGTTGATAACAAAAAGGCTGTCAGAGAACAGGTTGAATGACTCTTGTATGGTATCCAATGCTAAGGCAACAGCAAATAGTTCTTTGAATTGTGCAGATCCCTCGACCTCATGGGTGACCAACCTGATAGGTGCTGGTATTTTACCCAGTTTATGGGGAGGGTAGACTACTAAAGATGCCCCCAAACATCCCCCATCAGTAAAACCAGTAAGAAAATCTGGGTTAGGCTGGGATAAGAAGAGTTTGGGGGGTACCCAGTTTAATCTAGTAAATGGACTCATCCATCTGTGGGGGCCATAATGACAGTCAATTTTTCCCAAAAACGCTTCTAGAGGTATGGCAATTCTATCATTGTTCCTCTGGAGCCAGGTGAAATCTGTTAGCTTAAAGGAAACAATCAGGGAATGGGGCTCTATTCCAAACAGCCTGGTGGAGATATCTCGGCCCTTGATGATGCAGTCTGCAACTTGGTTGGTCATAGAATACACCCTAGGGGCTCCACCAATGGAAAGATGTATCCAATGTATGGAGTGGCCCTCATGGGCCAGAAGGGCAATACATAAGGTGCTACCAGAAATAAATAAAGGGTTACAGGAAGGAAAGGTTTGAATCTCTTTAGCACCGAAGTGTTTATGGCACCTTGAACCTTTTGTAGCAGGTGTATGTGATGGGTCAAGGATCACATGAGAGGAAAGGTCAAGCCCTTTTTCAGATCCTCCAATTCTTTCTGCACTTGGACTTTTCTATTCTGGAATTGTTTTTAGCTTTCTGAGAGAACTGTCCCTCCAACTTGTTTCTTTTCTTCTCCACTGTCAGAAGCAACATAGTCTGGAACAGGAGGCTTAGAAATTTGGCTGTATTTCCTAGCAGCAAAACCATTCATCTTTGCAAAGAGCAATCTTAAAACTTTCTCCTCCTGTTCCCAGGTCAAATCACCAATGTCCACATTTACTTAACTACTTGGCCATTCCTGATTTACACTGTTTGTGTTGTGTTCTCTGCCATCAAATGTCCTGATTTTGGGATATTGTTTTTCCTGCACATGCTGTACTTATCTTTAAATTGAAGGCAGCTTGTGCTATCTGCTTGTAATGCTTCCTGCTGGTTAGAATCTGTTTACTTGGTTTAGAGAATCTAGAAAGAACCTCTCCACTTCTGTTCTCTCATCCAGGATGTTCTTAGCCAGCCTCTTCATTCTATTCATTTCCCTGTCCTTGTCAATTTCCAGGATGTTCTTAGCCAGCCTCTTCACTCTATTCATTTCCCTGTCCTTGTCAATTTCTACCCGACTTGCTTAGTTCTCTATTAGTGCCTGTTGCTGAAGTTGTGAAACTTCAGTCTCAAACTCTGTGGTCATGTAAATCAGAGCATTCTCTAAGCTTACCACCTTCTGAAGATTTTGGATTTATGATTTCTGCTGGGTAAGTTGCAGGATCTTTTCTTTAATGACTCTTACAACTTCTGGAAGCTTTTTTGTAGAGTTTCAGCTTCCTTCAGGTGGTATGTGAGAGCTTTGTGAAGATAAACATTCTCAATTACACCACAGCTTCATGGTGAGCTCTCTCTGCCAGCGTTACTGTCCGTTTCTCAGCCTCTTGTTCTAGATGATGCTTTTCTTCAAAAAATTCTGCCTTCTAGTCTTTTAAGAGTCTCTTGATGCCTTTCTCTGTGTTCAGAAAAGGTCATTAGGATGTAGGGGAACAAAATTCTGAGTGAGTCTAGCGTGGGGTCAGGTTTGAAGGAAGACTGCCCCATAACTTATGGGGTATACTCACCCGTAGACCGATTAGTCTGTCAGCGATCATTGAAGGGAATTCCTCACATTGCTTCACACGGGGCACCAGTCTGCCGGGTCTTGGCAGCTAGTGCGGAAGGGAGTGCTGGTCCAGCCAGGCACAACCTGGGGCTGAGCGAGATGATGAGTGTCGCTGGCCCAGACCCCCCCCTCACCACCGGGGAAAGACACACCAGGCCAAGAGCTCTGTCCAAGCAGGAACCAACTTTATTGCAACAGTCAGACACTTACATACCCCACCCGACATCCCATAAGTCCTAGCGTGAGTCTTTGCTGATTGGCTCTCTCAGCTAGGCGATTTAATGGCACCAACTGTAGAAGGCGTAGTCTTGCGAGATTTGTAGTCTCTTGAAATTTATTATGGGCTAATGGGGCATTACTATGGGCCAGTTGCTGTTGCAACCTAAGGCTGTATTGCGTCAGCCACAAGGCTGTGCTGAATCATGATGGTGAGGCAGCTTAAACAGGTCATGAAACTCTAGCCAGGCTCAGGAAGTTCCAACAGGCTTTGTTCAGGGTTTTGACGAGGCCCAACATCTCAGGGCATGGTCTAGAGGTCTTACCTGAGGAGCAGGGAGTCTGCCCAGGTCCAAAGTCCGGGGCAGAGAGCGACTTTTCTTTTGATCATGGAATTTTCACTATATACAAATACTTTTTTTAACATTTTTTATTATTATTTCCACTCATACAAACTTAATAGGTAGACCAGTTCCCTCCCCCCTCCTCCTACCCCCGAAACCATGCTCCCCCTCCCTCCCTCCCCATCTCCCAGTGCTTCCCCCCCAATTCCCAGAGAGTCCTTTATTGTGTATGCCTAACTGTCCTTTTGGTCCTCCTTTCCAATAACGTAAAAGGACCCAGTGGCATTTCCCTGAACCCTTTCTTGTGTTCCCCTTAAGCATAGGAACACTACTGTGGCCATCAATCCCTTGCCTCCAAGGATCTTGGTGCCTTTAGCAAATGCTAGACTTTGTGAGGACAATAGTGTGGCGGACATGGCACAGGGCATGCAAAGTCCTATTATGATTGCTTCAGCCCTATCTAGCGTGGAGACTCTTCAAATCATTGCTCCCCCCATCCTTTCGCTCTTACAATCTTACCGCCCCTTCTTCTGCAAATGTCCCTGAGCTTCAGGATGGGGAGAGACTAGGCTGGCCTAGTTCTATATGGATGATATAGAGTCTCTGAAGTTCTGGATTGTGGTTTGTTGATTTTCTTTTGCAGTTTTGTTGCTCCTGCAATGCCCTTCACTCCATCCTGATGGGCACTGTATGTCACCTCCTGGTCAGAGACAAAAAACTGTTAAACTGGAGTCTTATTATAATAGCACATTCAAGGGTGGATGTGATAAAAGCAGGAAACCTCGGTGAGGGAGGGATCAGTCACTCATTTGCAAAATGATCTCTTTTCATCTGCCAGACTATATGCCCTCCCCTTCTGGTGAGATCATACCCCCTTAGTTGTACATGATCAGGAACGAACGTCTGTGAACTTAACCAGGTGTCACATTACGTACTTGCATTCCTTGGAGGTTGATTTTCTCTGATGTAACATGGTCCCCTCTCTCCTTGTGTCTGGTGTGGCCCTCCAACCCCATCCCTCCTATTCACAATCCTTGCAATTACCATATTACATAGGTTTACCCTTGAGTGTCTCAATGTGGGCTGGGTGAGTTTGGTACTAGGAGCCACCTATTAGGGAGTACATACGGTGCTTAACTTTCAGGGATTGGAATACTTCACTTAATATAATTGTTTCTAATGACATCCATTTCCCAGCAAATTCCAATAATTTATCATTTTTGATGGCTGAGTAGTACTCCATTGTATAGATGTACCACAGTTTCCTTATCCACTCGTCAACTGCTGGACATTTAGGTTGATTCCATGACTTTGATATTGTAATCAGTGCTGCTATGAACATGGTTGTGCATGTGCTATCGAGGTGAACCTCTGCTGCATGGGGGGTTATTCCCAAAAGTGGAATCACAGGGTCATATGGCATTTCAATCTTTAATTTCTTTAAGAATCTCCAGACGGCTCGCCAGAATGGCTGTATGAGCCTGCATTCCCACCAGCAATGTAGGAGAGTTCCCCTTTCTCTACATCCTCTCCAGCACTTGTTTTTGTTTGTATTGTGGATTTTTGCCATCCTGACTGGAGTGAGATGATATCTAAGGGAGGTTTTGATTTGCATTTCCCTGATGGCTAAAGAAGTGGAGCATTTTTTAAGATATTTGTTAGACATTTTAATTTCATCTCTGGTAAAACTTCTTTTAAGTTCCAGGGCCCATTTTTTTTATTTTATTTTGTCCATAATAGTTCTTTATTTTCACATTCTTTTTTTTAATTATTAATACATTTTTATTATTATTTCAGCTCATACAAACTTATTAGGTACACCAGTTCCCTCCCTCCCTCCTCCTCCCCCCGTACCCCCTGCTCCCCCTCCCCACCCCCCCTCCCCATCCCCCAGTGCCTCCCGCCCCAATTCCCAGAGAGTCCTTTATTGTGCATGTCTGATTTTCCTCTGGGCCCTCCTCTCTGATGACGTACAAGGACCCAGTGGCCTTTCCCTGAACCCCTTCCCGTGTTCCCCTTAGGTATAGGAACACTGCTGTGGCTGCCAATCCTTTGCCTCCAAGGATCTTGGTGCCCTTAGCAGATGCTAGACTTTATGAGGTCAACAGTGTGTTGGACAATGTGCAGGGCATGCAAAGTCCAATTATGATTGCCTCAGCCCTAACTAGTATGGAGTATCTTACATATCATTGCTCCTGCCATCGTTTTGCTCTTACACTCTTACCGCCCCCTCTTCTGCAAATTTCCCTGAGCTTCAAGATGGGAAGAGATAAAGCTGGCCTAGTTCTAGGTGGTTGATATAGAGTCTCTGAAGTTCTGGATTGTGGTTTGTTGATTTTCTTTTGCAGTTTTGCTGCTCCTGCAATGCCCTTCACTCCATCCTGATGGGCACTGTATGTCACCCCCTGGCCAGAGACAAAAAGCTGTTAAACTAGAGTCTTGTGATAAAAGCACATTCAAGGGTAGATGTAATAAAAGTGGGAAACCACAGTGACCGAGGGGTCTATCACCCATTTGCAAAATGGTAACTTTTCATCTGCCAGACTATGTGCCCTCCTATTGTGGTGAGATCACACCCCCTCAGTAGTAAATGATCAGGAACAAAAGTCTGTTAACTTAATCAGATGTCTCATTACTTATTTGGGTCCTTGATGGAGGCCTATTTTCCCTGCTGTAACATGATCCCTTCTCTCCTTGTTTCTGGTGTGGCCCTACCCCATCCCTCCTGTTCATAATCCTTGGAATTACTGTCTCTAGGTGGGCTATGTGGGTTTTGTACTAGGAGCCAACTTTTAGGGAGTACATACGGTGCTTAATTTTCTGGGTCTGAGATACTTCACTTAATATAATTGTTTCTAATGACATCCATTTCCCGGCAAATTCCAGTAATTCATCATTTTTGATGGCTGAGTAGTACTCCATTGTATGGATGTACCACAGTTTCCTTATCCACTCGTCAACTGTTGGACATTTGGGTTGATTCCATGACTTTGCTATTGTAAACCGTGCTGCTATGAACATGGTCGTGCATGTGCTATCAAGGTCAACCTCTGCTGCATGGAAGGTTATTCCCAAAAGTGGAATAGCAGGGTCATATGGCATTACAATCTTTAATTTCTTTAAGAATCTCCAGACGGATCGCCAGACTGGCTGTATGAGCTCGCATTCCCACCAGCAATGTAGGAGAGTTCCCCTCTTTCCACATCCTCTCCAGCATTTGTTTTTGTTTGTATTGTGGATTTTGCCATCCTGACCGGGGTGAGATGATATCTCAGGGAAGTTTTGATTTGCATTTTCCTGGTGGCTAAGGAAGTGGAGCATTTTTTAAGATATTTGTTAGACATTTTAATTTCATCCCTGGTAAAGTTTCTTTTAAGTTCCAGGGCCCATTTATTAATTGGGCCATTGGTTTCCTTGGTGTTTAGTTTTCTTTTTTTCTTTTTTTTTTAATTTCAGCTCATACAAACTTATTAGGTACACCAGTGCCCTCCCTCCTTCCTCCTCCCCCCATACCCCCTGCTCCCCCTCCCCACCCCTCTCCCTCCCATCCCCCAGTGCCTCCCACCCCAATTCCCAGAGAGTCCTTTCTTGTGCATGTCTGATTTTCCTCTGGGCCCTCCTCTCCGATGACTTACAAGGACCCAGTGGCCTTTCCCTGAACCCCTTCCCGTGTTCCCCTTAGGTATAGGAACACTGCTGTGGCTGCCAATCCTTTGCCTCCAAGGATCTTGGTGCCCTTAGCAGATGCTAGACTTTGTGAGGTCAACAGTGTGTTGGACAATGTGCAGGGCATGCAAAGTCCAATTATGTTTGCTTCAGCCCTAACTAGTATAGAGTATTTTACATATCATTGCTCCTCCCATCCTTTTGCTCTTACATTCTTACCGTCCCCTCTTCCGCAAATTTCCCTGAGCTTCAAGATGGGGAGAGACTAAGCTGGCCTAGTTCTAGGTGGTTGATATAGAGTCTCTGAAGTTCTGGATTGTGGTTTGTTGATTTTCTTTTGCAGTTTTGCTGCTCCTGCAATGCCCTTCACTCCATCCTGGTGGGCATTGTATGTTACCCCCTGGCCAGAGACAAAAAGCTGTTAGAGTCTTGTGATAAAAGCACATTCAAAGGTAGATGTAGTAAAAGTGGGAAACCACAGTAAGGGAGGGGTCTATCACCCATTTGCAAAATGGTTCCTTTTTATCTGCCAGACTATATGCCCTCCTCTTCTGGTGAGATCACACCCCTCAGTAGTAAATGATCAGGAACAAAAGTCTGTGAACTTAATCAGATATCTCATTACTTATTTGGGTCCTTGGTGGAGGCCTATTTTCCCTGCTGTAACATGGTCCCTTCTCTCCTTGTTTCTGGTGTGGCCCTCCTACCCCATCCCTCCTGTTCATAATCCTTGGAATTACTGTCTCTAGGTAGGCTGGGTGAGTTTGGTCCTAGGAGCCACATATTAGGGAGTACATACGGCACTTAATTTTCTAGGTTTTGGATACTTCACTTAATATAATTGTTTTTAATGACATCCATTTCCCGGCAAATTCCAGTAATTCATCATTTTTGATGGCTGAGTAGTACTCCATTGTATAGATGTACCACTCGTCAACTGTTGGACATTTGGGTTGATTCCATGTCTTTGCTATTGTAAACAGTGCTGCTATGAACATGGTCGTGCATGTGCTATCAAGGTCAACCTCTGCTGTATGGGGGGTTATTCCGAAAAGTGGAATCGCAGGGTCATATGGCATTTCAATCTTTAATTTCTTTAAGAATCTCCAGACGGCTCGCCAGAGTGGCTATATGAGCCTGCATTCCCACCAGCAATGTAGGAGAGTTCCCCTCTCTCCACATCCTCTCCAGCATTTGTTTTTGTTTGTATTGTGGATTTTTGCCATCCTGACCGGGGTGAGATGATATCTCAGGGAAGTTTTGATTTGCATTTCCCTGATGGCTAAAGAAGTGGAGGATTTTTTAAGATATTTGTTAGACATTTTAATTTCATCCCTGGTAAAGTTTCTTTGAAGTTCCAGGGCCCATTTTTTAATTGGGCCATTGGTTTCCTTGGTGTTTAGTTTTCTAAGTTCTTTGTGCACTCTGGACAGCAGAGCTCTATCAGGTGTGTGGTTAGTGAAGATTTTCTCCCATTCTGTGGGTTGCCTTTGAGCTCATATTGCAATCTCTTTATCTGAACAGAAGCTCTTTAATTTCACACGATCCCAACTGCTGAGAGTTGGTAGCAGTGACTGTGCCATTGGATGTCTGTTTAGGAAATGTTGGCCTAGCCCAATCAGCTCGAGGGAGTTCCCTATCCTTTTAACTATGGTTTTTATAGTCTCTGGCCTTATATCAAGGTCCTTGATCCATTTGGAATTAAGTCTTGTACATGGTGACAAGTACAGGTTCAGCTTTAATCTTCTGCATGTGGAGATCCAGTTTTGTCAGCACCATTTGTTGAAGATGCTGTTCTTTTTCTGAGTGTATAAGGAAACTGTGGTACATCTATACAATGGAGTACTACTCAGCCATCAAAAATGATGAATTACTGGAATTTGCCGGGAAATGGATGTCATTAGAAACAATTATATTAAGTGAAGTATCCCAAACCCAGAAAATTAAGCGCCATATGTACTCCCTAATATGTGGCTCCTAGGACCAAACCCACCCAGCCCATCTTGAGACACTCATAGGTAAATCTATGTATTACCTACAGTAATTGCAAGGATTATGAACCGGAGGGATGGGGTTGGAGGGCCACACCAGAAACAAGGAGAGAAATGACCATGTTACAGTAGAGAAAATAGGCCTCCATCAAGGACTGAAAGAAAGTAATGTAACACCTAGTTCAGTTCACAGACATTCATTCCTGATCATTTACAACTCAGGGGGTATGAACTCACCAGAAGGGGAGGGCATACAGTCCAGCAGATTAAAAAGTAACCATTTTGCAAATGGGTGATTGACCCCTCCCATTGCCAAATGCCATATGACCCTGAGATTTCACTTTTGGGTATAAGTATTACATCTACCCTTGAATGTGTTCTTATAATAAGACTCCAGTTTAACAGCTCTTTCTCTGGCCAGGGGGTGACATACAGTGCCCATCACGATGGAGTGAAGGGCATTGCAGGAGCAACAAAACTGCAAAAGAAAATCAACAAACCACTATCCAGAACTTCAGAGACTCTATATCAACCACCTAGAACTAGGCCAGACTAATCTCTCCCCATCCTGAAGCTCAGGGACATTTGCAGAAGAGGGGGGCGGTAAGAGTGTAAGAGCAAAAGGATGGGAGGAGCAATAATTTGCAAGATTCTCCACACAAGTTAGGGCCGAAGCAATCATAATTGGACTTTGCATGCCCTGCGCAATGTCCAACACACTATTGACCTCACAAAGTCTAGCATCTGCTAAAGGCACCAAGATCCTCGGAGGCAAGGGATTGACAGCCACAGTAGGGTTCCTATGCTTAAGGGGAACACAGGAAAGGGTTCAGGGAAATGCCACTGGGTCCTTGTATGTCATCGGAGAGGAGAGCCCAGAGGAGATTCACGCATGCACAAGAAAGGATTCTGGGAATTGGGGCTGGAGGCATTGGGGGATGTGGAGGGAGGGATGAGGGGAGGGGGAGGAGGGGGTTCGGGGGGAGGAGGAGGGAGGGAGGGAACTGGTGTACCTATTAAGTTTGTATGAGCTGAAATAATAATAAAAAATGTATTAAAATAAAAAAGATCCATATCCTTCATTTCATAGATAACTTAAGGCCCAGAAAATGGAAAAAATTACTAAACATTGACCTTTCAATCTACATACATTGTCTATTGGATGTTTACAGCAGAAGTACTGAAGGCATAACTATTCAAATAGAATTCACACTTGCCTTAAACAGATGAATGGGGGACAATGAAAAACATTCACACAATAGAGGATCCTTTGGGTTTTAAACACATGCTTCAAGATACATGGAGTTCAAAAATATGCTTTGAAATAAAACACATACAGATATTGAACTGGAGTTAGAAGAGGTGAGATGGGTCTCAAAATGGAGGGCCATGAACCAGAGAAACCAGAGCAGTTGAGGAAGTGGTTCACTGGTGGTCTGAGTTTTGAAACTACAGATGATAGCTTAAAAGAACATTTCAAGAAATCGGGCACACTTACAGATTGTGTGGTGTGAGAGGCCTTTGGTTTTGAGAGTTATGCTTGTCGAAGGGGCAGATGCAGCAATGTGTGCCCGACCACGCAAGGTTGATGGACGTATAGTGGAACCATAGAAACCATAGAGAGGATTCTGTAAAATCTGATGCCCATTTAACAGTGAAGAAAATTTTTGTGGGTGGTATTAAATATTTTTAAATTTTTTTTTATTTATTCAACTGTGCGCATGTGTGTGTGTATGTGCGCGCGCGCGTGTCTGTGTGTGTGTGTGTGTCTGTGTATGTGTAGAACCACGGACGAATTCGCGAACCACCATGGACGCCTCCACCTCCTTCTGCCCAGGGATTCACAGGCTCCGCCCTACCAGGACCAAAAACGCAGGCCGCCCCTGCTTCCGCCTGGCGTCTATACGTGGGATCTGGGATCCGAACTCAGGACCTTCCGCCTGCAAGGCAGAGGCTTAACCCCTGAGCCACCTCTCCAGCCCCTTTAAAAAATTTTTTTTATTCAATTGTGCGTGTTATGTGTGTGCACATGTATGTATGTGTGTGTATGTATGCGTGTGTATGTATGTATGTGTGTGTGTGTGTAGAACCATGGATGAATTCAGGAACTGTAAGAGGAACGGACAATGATTGTGCCACAGAGGTTTCCATACAGAGAGGCTCCTTGGACTCCCCCCTCCTGCTAAGCACACAAATCTCGGGAGACTACAAATCTCGGGAGACTACAAATCTCATGAGACTAGAAATCTTGCAAGACTACGCCTTCTCCAGAGCAAAGACAGTTGGTGCTGTTAAACCACCTGACTGAGAGGACCAATCCGGACAGGACAACTCAACAAAGACTCACGCTGGGATTTATGGGATGTTGGGTGGGGTATATAAGCAGCCTGATACTTAAAATAAATGAGCTGCAAGCCAGAGAGCCTACAAGCCTGAGAGCCTGCTTTGCCACTCGCCTGCTCCCGAAGTCTGTGCTGTTGACTTTGTGCCAGCTTATCCCCGCCCCCAAGGGTCTCCTTGAGCCCCCGTTACACTGTTACATTGTTACAAGAAACCACCAGGGAGAGCCTCCACCTCCTCCTTGTTTACTCTGCCCTGGGATTCAGAAACGCCCTACCAGGATCAGAAACACAGGCCGCCCCTGCTTCCACCTGGCGTCTGTACAGGGGGTCTAGGATCCGAACTCAGGACCCCTGATCCACCACTCCAGCCCCATGTGGGTTGTATTAATGAAGATACAGAAGAATATACTTTGAGAAACTACTTTGGAAAGTATGGCAAAATTGAAACCATAGAAGTTATGGAAGACAAGTAGAGTGGAAAAAAGAGGATTTGCTTTTGAAACTTTTGATGATCATGATACAGTTGATAAAATTGTTGTTCAGAAATACCACACTATTGAGGGCATAATTGTGAAGTTAAAAGGGCCTTTTCTAAACAAGAGATGCAGTCTTCGGGATCACAAAGAGGTCGTGGAGGTGGGTCTGGCAATTTTATGGGTCGTGGAGGAAACTTTGGAGGTGATGGAGGTAATTTTGGCAGTGGTGGAAACTTTGGTGGAAGAGGAGGCTATGGTGGTGGAGGTGGTGGCAGCAGAGATAGTTATGGAGGAGGTGATGGTGGATATAATAGATTTGGAGGTGATGGTGGCAACTATGGTGGTGGTCCTCATTATAGTAGTGGAAGAGGCTATGGTGGTGGGGGACCTGGATATGGAAACCAAGGTGGTGGATATGGTGGTAGTGGTGTAGGATATGATGGTTACAATGAAGGAGGAAATTTCAGTGGAGGTAACTATGGTGGTTGTGGGAACTATAATGAATTTTGAAATTACAGTGGACAACAGCAGTCAAATTATGGACCCGTGAAGGGGGGCAGTTTTGGTGGAAGAAGCTCTGGCAGTCTCTTTGGTAATGGTTATGGATCTGGTGGTGGAAATGGTGGTTATGGTAGCAGAAGGTTTTAAAAACATCAGAAAAGGGCTACAGTTCTTAGCAGGAGAGTGAACAAGGAGTTTTCAGGAAAGCTTCAGGTTACTTTGAGACAGTCATCCCAAATGCATTAGAGGAACTGTAAAAATCTGCCACAGAAAGAACGATGACCCATAATCAGAAAAGTTATTGCAGCTTAAACAGGAAACCCTTCTTGTTCAGGACTGTCATAGCCACAGTTGGCAAAAAGTGCAGCTATTGATTAATGCAATGTAATGTCAATTAGATGCACATTCATAAGGTCTTTTATCTATTGTAGCTTTGTCTTTTTCTTTCTTTTCATTACATCAGGTATGTTGCCCTATAAATTGTGATAGTAGTACCAGGAGTAAAAAACTAAGGAATTTTTAACTTTTCAATGTTTGTGTAGTTCAGTTTTTCTACATTTTAGTACAGAAACTTTAACAATGCAGTTTTGAAGGTGTTTCCTTGGGAGTTAACAAGTCAAGAAGATCATTGTTAATTACTATTTTGTATGAATTTTGCTAAAGTTAACTGTGAAGAAACAACTACTGACTTGAAGTTTAAGAGGAAATTTATTCTCCCCATTTCCTAAACCATGATATAAATGGGCGCTGACATGTGGAGAGAATAGAAACTTGTATGTTTGTAATGTGTGTTTTAGATCATTAGGATTGGGTATTTAAATTTGGGTTTTGTGCAGTTTTTTCCAAAATGTAACTATGATTTTAGTGTGTTAGACGTGAGTCCTAGCTTTGTTAAGAACATCTCCATTCTACATTTACCCTGGTCACATTTAAACTGCTGCCATAGTTTTTGGGTATAAAGCATGTCGGCTACCCTACATTTAAGTTCCAGGAAAGGGTAGTAGTGGATATTTTCCATTTCTCACTTAAACATCTTATCTTTCCACACAGGGCCACTAAGTCTGCTATGTCTGTGCAAACTAGTGGGTACCTGGTATTGTTCTGCTTTTCATTTTAAAGCCTATAAGTCACTTTTTTTGGTTCAGTTTTTTCCCAAAGAAGTTTTCAGAAAAAAAAATAAAAGTCATTCAATGAAAAAAATAAAATAAAACACCTACACAAATATTATTGTCTGATTTCACGTGTATGAGGCATAAGAGTAGTGAAATTCATAGTGCTTCAATATAATTGAATTCCTAAAGATGATAAATAAAAAAGAAGCTGTTAGGAATTTTAAAAAAAGAAATGGAGAAATTCCTTAATAGGAAAGAATTTCAGTCTTGCATGAACAGAAAGTTTTGGAGATAAATAGCGTTGATATTTACACAGCTCAAATGTACTGAATGTCACTGGACTTTATATCTAAAATTGGCTAAAAGGGTACAGTCTATGTTGTATGCCTTTTGACACAATGCTTTTGAAAAGCAGGGTAGTAAAGGAAAAGAATCAGATTCAAAATTTGTTTTCCATATTGTAAAATGTCTTCTATAGCATGTAAGACATAACCATGAATAATTGTTGACAGCACTGAGCACCATAAAAGAGACATTGATAAAATACTCTAAGAGCTATGGTATAGGTATCTAGGTTTTAGTTGCATCTATCAACTGAACTAGCCAAGGAATAATGGGGAGGAAATGGATGGAAAGATAATAAAGGTAAAAGAAGATGTCAGCATAAACATAGTCTACAGGTGTGCAAGGTGTGAAAGGGAGGAAGATGAGAAATACAGTTGTGTTGTTTTTAGCAGGGCATGAAGCAATTAAGGCATTTGACTGGAAAAAAATGAATTGAAAGCAAACGAGGGAGGGGCTCCAAAGCCAGTCTATCAGGCATCCTGAAGCAAGTAAATCAGTAGAGTCATGGGAAGCTTTGAAACAGAGGAATGAGTTAGCATGATGAATTTGCATCTTGAAAGAAAGTAGTCAGTGCCAGAGAATTTGAGAAGATGGACTTGAGCAGACTTGACTATGAAGATTAAGAGAGCAGAGGAGCAAAACATGATTGTGACTAAGTGACAAAGCTGAAGTTAGAGTCTTACATTGTACTTTCCACACTGGAGCTAGGATAGATTTTAAAATACAGATGTGATCATTTTGCCACTCTGCCTGAAATGTTTTCAGATCACTGTCTCCTAAAGGTAAAACTCATGGAAAAACCATACCTGAATCCTCTATGAACATTGGTTAAAATGATAGGTTTCTTGGCATCCAAGACAGAATGAATTATGTTACTGAGGAACTGCTAATTTTTAGAGAATGAATGGCCAATTTCAAGAGAGTTTCTTTTTTCTCAAAGTATACACTTTTGATCAGGTCACCCAAGGGACAAGTTCAAATCCAAGTTCTTGAACCTCACTCCAGATCTACTGAATCACACTGTTTGCAGGTAGGAAAAAATATACTTTTTAGTTTTGTCTGCATGTGGCAAGCGAGTGCGTACATGTTTGCATGTGGTCACATGCATTTGTGTGTGCACATGCAAGCACATATGCATGCATGTGAAGGCCACAGGTAGATATTGATTGAATTATTTAGTTGCTCTCCACCTGATTTTTTTAAGTCATGGTCTCTCACTGTATTTGGAACTCACCTACTTGGCAAAACTAACTGATCAACATGCATCAAGGACCATCTTATCTCCTCTCTTCCACATGGGTTTGCAAATATGTACTACCAAGCCCAGGTTTTTTTTTTTAATGTGGGCACCGGTAATCTGATCTCAGACCCTCATACATATACAAATACTTTATTGAAGGAGCCCTCACCCCAGCCCCTGGCAACATGCATTTCAAGTGCCCATTCTCATTTGAGAGCCACTGATCTTCCCTCCTCAGGCAGTCCCACAAACTCAAGAGCCATAGAATCTGCACTGGAAAGGAATGACAGGTAGAAACTGCAATCCGTGGTGTAAACAGCTAGGTCAAAAGAGAACCACAGCCCAAATCAAGCTCAAATCAAGCAATTACTAGGAGAGACCAAGGTCCAGACTGAGGAAATATTAAACAACCTTTCTCGATCTGTTTGAAATACACTATTGGCTGTCTCATGGTTGCTCAGCAACCTATTAAAAACATTGCCCAGCAACCAAAATAAAGTCTCCTCTAACGTCAAGATTCTTTAGTGACTGAATCCCTAGATTTCTACCAATAACATTGCCTTTATTTTTCACACAACCAATAATGAAAAGTAAAATGGAGCAATAGGGAGCACAAGTTATGATTTGACGTGTTGGAACTATAATCTAGGAACAGTGGCTGTAGTAAAATAGTGAGTCAAGCCCTTAGGATGCAATTTAAGGAAAGAAAGGAAACAAGAGAGTATAGAAGATATCCATTAAATATGGAGTGCTGCTTGTGAACGTGTCCAGGTTCAGCTGCCTATCTGTTGCTTACAAAGCCCTGAGTGATGTTTCCTTCACTGCCTAAACAAACACATGGAGGATGGGGGTCGCAGTCAATGTTAGTGTTCCTGGGCCTGTGGAATTGCTGGAAAGATAGCAACAGGATGTGGGGGAGCCAAAGGATTAGGTAGACAGACCAGGAAAACAAAGGGAGAGTTAGTAACTCTCCCAGATGCTGCCAATGGGATGTTCTTGGGCAAGACTCACCATATAGTTTCTTTTCTTCTCTTTTTTTGTTTGTTTTTGTTCTTTTCTACTTTTGACAGGGTCTCATCTTCCTTTAGGTCCAAAGCATTATATACTAGGGCAAAAGTCAAGTCCTTCCCACCACATGAAGTATTGATGGTGCTCCGTGGCAGGAGCAGTCAGGACAATTTTTCTTTCATTGCTCAGGAAGTGTGCTGAAGGCTGGAGTTTAATAAAGAAACAGAGCTCATGACATAGAATGGAACAGTTTTCCTGGCTTCCTGCTGGTTGTTCGTCTTGCTATCCTTGTCAGTATTCAGCCCTGGCCACATAAATCAAGGCTAGGAAACGTTTTCTTCTGACCATTGACCCACAGAAGGAAAAAAACATACATCACATATATTCAAAAGCAGGCCTTTTCCTGTTTCCAAAAGAGCACGTGTAGCATTTGCTAGTATTTTGCTAGTCTAATAGTTTTTAAATTAAAAGTTCAGATACACTAAATATTTTTTTAATACAGGACTGGCCTCAAAGTCCCTGTGTAACTGAGGATGACGTCAATCTGGTCTTCCTGCCTCCACTTCCAGAGTGCTGATTACAGGCATAGGTCCATCATGCTTGGGTTATGCAGTGCTGAGGATCGAACCTAGGACTTTGTGCTTATTGGGCAAGAACTCTAACAACTGAGCTGCATCCCCAGCCCTTCAAATAGTATCTTTAAAGTAAATTGTTGTAAACAATTAATGGATGGCCAGGAGGCCAAAAATGAATGAAGTGAACATAGGGGATGATACTAGAGGGACTGAGAAAGAAGGCAAATTCTTATGGGAAAGGCAGAAGAGAAAAAAAAGATGTGGAAACTACAGAGAAAAGACATTAAGGACTTTCTTTAATGTGTTGTTGTGGTCATTGGCCTTTTTTCTAGTGAAGGTAAACTCTCTTGTGCATATTATACAATCATATTTCTGCCTTTATCTATTACCTCTTAACAGATTTTTAAAAGGTATCTTTAGTCTTTATTATTGTCTCAAAGGATCACAAAGATTCTGCATATGTGAAAAAGAATATGCTGCCACTTTCTTTTGGAATCTTGCAAGTGTTTTTGAATTTATCAGTGAGACTTCCTAAGTCTTTTTGCCCTGAAAATAAATTACCCGGTTATCTTATTAGCTTTTCTTCTTGTGTTCATTTCCTTGTTTTCTTGGTTTTTTTTTTCTTTCTGTTTTGTTCGATTTCTGCCTAGATTCTCTTGAAGTAACTGTGTGGCAACCAGATAAACTAAAACTTGGTGTAATTACATTTAGGACAAAGCATACATTTTCCATGATTGGATTCCCTGGATTAAAAAATCTTTATTCCCATAAAAGCCCGTTAGATCAGGTGACATTTGTAGATCCCTCCACAGTCTGGAGTTGGATTAGTGTATCCTTGGTTTCCCATCTGTCATCTAGGTCACTGCATTGTTGGAGACACCTGCCAGTATAGCATCTATCTCTCTAGTGTAGATCTCCTAGATTACAGAATTGAAAGGGAAATGGTAAAGGTGTACTCTAATAAAAAGCTGCTGCTTTGCCTTTTTTCTTTTTTCTTTTCATGATTACTATTATTTTGTTATGTGAATGATGACTCCAGGGCCTTGTATGGGGGAAAGCAAGCATTCAGGTACTCAAGTACATCATGAGTTTCAGTACTTGTTTTTTTTTTTTTGTTTTTTTTTTTTTTGTGGTGTGGGAGGGAGGCAATCTCACTGTGTAATCCAGGCTGGTGTTGAGCTTGACACATTCATTGCACAGGACTGTGCCACTATATCTTGCTTTCTTTGTCTTTTTGAATCATCTACCAAATAATAATATAGCATTATTTTATATGTTCATGTTTTTTTAAATTTTTTTATTATTTATTCAATTGTGCATGTGGTGTGCACGTGTATGCATGTGTGTGTGTAGAACCACGGACGAATTCGGGAACCACCATGGACACCTTGTTTACTCTGCCCCGGGATTCACGGGCTCCGCCCTACCAGGACCAGAAGCGTGGGCTGCCCCCGATTCCGCCCGGCGTCTATACGTGGGGTCTAGGATCCGAACTCAGGACCTTCTGCCTGCAAGGCAGAGGCTAAACCCCTGAGCCACCTCTCCAGCCCCTATATGTTCATGTTTTAAAAAGGTAAGAAAGGACAGAAATTTTAGGATTCAGAGACAAAAATCTGACTTCCAGGGCTGCGATTGCAGGTGGCTGTCATACCTGATGTCTTATAAGGGATCCTTCCATGAGAGCTACAGTCTTATTGCTTCAACAGCAAGCACATTAACCATTGAGACATCAAACCAGCCCATAAATATGCATATTTTTAAAATTAATTTTAAATCAAAATTTTTGATCATACTAAATTATTTTATAAAACACACTTGCCTCTTAGTGTGTTCCTAATGGACAAACCTTCCTCTCATTATTGGTATTTGCCCCACTGATTAGATGGAATTTACTTAAAACTTGTATTGAATGCATGTATTGCAGTTTTCATTCTCTATCCTGACCTTCAATAATCTGTCTTTATTTTGCTTTTCCTAATGATATACCATTGCTATGACAACTTTGGTGAATCAAGTAAGGAGCTCAAATAAGTATGGACAATAAATAGCCTAATCATTACTAGTATCTGATGAACCTGTACAAATTGGAACCCTTCCATAGTACATGTTTATTTCTATTCACAAGAGTCAATATTGGCAGATATCAACTGTTCTGTACAACCTAAATTTAATGTGAAGACCATAAATGCCTGTGGTTCTGACTTGGGCCTTTTCACCCCTCTTTAGGCAACCTGGTGGATTTCTACTCTGGAGAGTATTCCCATTGGGCACAGTTTACTACAACCTAGAACTCCCAAAATCAAGATACCTTACAGCCTTAGCTCCCAAGTAGGTGGAAAAATAGGCATGTGCTGCCATGCACAACCATATGCTTTAAATAAAATTTCTTTGTTCTTTTAAAGATCAAGGATAATATTTTCATTCAGTTTGATACATGAATTGTAAGCCTTGTCTAGCCTCC
This sequence comes from Typhlomys cinereus, assembly GCA_023101885.1. Lineage (NCBI taxonomy): Eukaryota > Metazoa > Chordata > Mammalia > Rodentia > Platacanthomyidae > Typhlomys > Typhlomys cinereus. The sequence goes on along the minus strand of JALPQD010000355.1, from coordinate 404,714 downwards.
TATTTCAAACCTCATTCAGGGAACCTTATCCCATATTCTAATCAATATCTATTGCACATGAAGGATGGGCAAATTACATTTTGCCCTGAGTCCTCATCTCTGAGAGTAATAAGAGACAGTCTCTTTTCAATATGCTGTTAGTAAACATACAGCTGTTTGTATTGCTTTGAATTTCTGAGTTGCAAGTGCTCCACAATGCAATCTGAATTTTTTGCCATGTTCTTTTTTTTTTTTTAAGGGAGAAAGGGAGATTTATTCAGCTTACGGTTCCAGAGGGAAGGTATAGTCTCTCAAAGCAGAGGTGGCATGGCTGGCTGGCCAAAGCTGGAGGAGGCTAAGTAACCGCAGACATCTTGGAAGCTGAGAGCTGCAGACTGCTTGCAGCAAAGGCAGACTTCTCCTGGAGGTAGGGTGGGACTAATCCACCTCAAGACCCACCCCTAGTGACTGATTTCCTCCAGCAAGGCTCCACCTCTCAAGGTACCATGACCTTGCTAAACACATGGGACTGTGGGAGATACATTTTAAACTATGACACTCCACCCCTGGCCCCCACAGGCTCATTGGCATCTCATTATGTAAACCATACTCAGTCCAACTTTAAAAGTCTTCATAGACTACATCAGTAGTCCCGAAAGTCCAAAGTCCAAAGCCTCCTGTAAAATCAAAAGACAAGTTACATACTTCCAACATACAATGGCACAGAATAAATATTCCCTTTCCAAAAAGGTAGGAATGGGGGCATATCCAGGAAAGATTGGTCCATAACAAGACTGAAAACCAGCAGGACAAACTCCAAATCTTGTAGCTCCAAGTCCAACAGGTGAACCTCTTATTGAAATCATCTCAGTTACAAAGGGCTTTGGTTCCATCCCTCCAATGCAACTGCCCATAGAATATGTTGCTCTCTTGAGGTGGCTCCTCCCAGTGTATACAGTTCTCCTTGGTAGGTATCCCACGTCGTCTCTGGAATCTGTAACATCTTTACTTCTCAATAGCAAACAAGGCTTTAATTCAACAGCACAAACTGCCCTTCTTGGGCCTCTAAACTGCAGGCTCCTTGCCTCATGATGCCTGGATTCTGCCAATTTTTGAAATCTTGGAGGACAACTCCACAATCTTCTCCCTCTTGCATCACTGATGCCTCTAAAACCAGAACCACGTGGATGACTTTGTCAAGACTGGCCTCCTTGAATCACAGCTGATTCTGCTTCTGTATGTTGACCATCTCTTTTCTGGGCAGTTGCCTTGTAAGAGAAACCAACTCTTGCTTTGGAACTCCACCCTTTAGCTCCATTCTTCTGAAAGGATTTGCATTCTTTTTTAAAAATTTTTTATTATTATTTATTCAATTGTGCGTGTGTGTGTGCACGCGCATGTGTATGTATGTATGTAGAACCAAGGACGAATTCAGGAACCACCATAGACCGCGTCCACCTCCTCGTTTACTCTGCCCTGGGATTCACAGGCTCTGCCCTACCAGGACCAGAAACGAAGGCCATTCCCGCTTCTGCCCGCATCTATATGTGGGGTCTAGGATCTGAACTCAGGACCTTCTACCTGCAAGGCAGAGGCTTAACCCCTGAGCCACTTCTCCAGCCCCAGGATTTGCATTCTTGTGAATGGGAGCCTTCCTTGAGGATCTTGCTCTCAAGCTAGGGCCTCTCCTATTATTCAAATTGGAGCAGGTTTTGATTTACAAATAGAGCTAATCTCTTTGACAGCCATTTTGTTCTCTGCTTCTTCCTGGTTCAACTCTTTAAGTTTGGCGTTGTATTTTTCATCACCAGATCTTATAATTTTTGCTGATAATTTATTCCTGATTCTTTGCTCTTTTTCATAACTCTGAAGACAACTAAAAAGTAGCCATATCACATTGTCAAGACTATATTGCTTTGAAATTTCCTCCGCCAAGCACTCCAGCTTAACTTCAGGTAAGCTTTCAGGATGAGGGCAAAACTTCACTAAACTCTTGGCCAACACATGTCTCCATGTGTCACTCGTCCAATTGCAGACACAGTCTCTGTTCCTTTCTGAACTATCACAAGCTGGGCTTCCACTGCCTGCATCTCTCACAGCATTGCTTTCCATGGAGCTCTGATGAGAAAGGCCCATTCTGCCCAACCACCAAGACGCAAAGACTTTCTCAGCACAAAGTTCCAAAGTTCTCCATATTTCTCCCAACAAACAGTTCCAAAGGCACACTAGCCACATCACAGCATTGGCCATACTTCTGGGTACCAACTTCTCTCAGCTTCACAAACAACTTCACGTTGTGGTACCAGCTGTTCTTAATCTCACAGCAATATTCCACTACCTGGTACCAATTTCTATAACAGTTAGTCTTAACTATTGCTGTGAAAGAACACTCAAAGTCAATCAACTTAAAAGAGAAAGAGAGGTTTATTCAGTTTACGGTTCCAGAGGGAAGGTACAGTCTCTCAAAGCAGAGGTGGGATGGCTGGCTGGTGAAAGCTGGAGGAGACTAAGTCACTGCAGACATCTTGGAAGCTGAGAGCTGCAGACTGCTCCATGTTCTTTCTTTTGTTATGAATTTTTTCTGCTTTTACAAGCACATTGAGTATTCATCCCAGCTTCACTCCCTCCCCCTTCCTCCTTTTCCTCCCTTCCCTTTACCATTCCCTCTCATAGCCTTCCACTCTTCTGCCTGTGTGCTTCTATGGACCTCAGGGTTCACTCTAGCTTATCTACTTCTGTAGGGGTTTAGGTATCCACAGTGTAACAAGTTACCTCGCTTCAGGTCACCCTACTGATACGTGCATTTCCTTTCACTCATCCAGCTTTAGACCCAAAGGTTTCCACTGTGAATTTCCATTCTATGGGTATAATAACAGCTGCCTGCAGAGCACTTTGATGTACTGTCTTCCTACCTATGGACTTATTGGCCTACTGATCTATTTCGTTCCCTTTTTTAGGTTCTTATTCGAGTTTACAGTAACAGTAAGAGGGTCTTGAGTCCAATCAGAAAGCTATTGGTTGTCTCCTTGGTACTCATGCCACTATTACACTGGTGATCACTTATTGTCATGGGCTTTTTGTTGCAACTTACAGATCTTATGCTATTGATGGAGCTTGTGATTATTTCTCTCCCCCAACAGCTTCTACAGTATTCCTTGGAACTGTGTAAGCTGTCAAGCAAGGAGAAAGTCCTCAGACCAGTTCCAGTTGAGATATTTAGCCCATGTACTATAATCAATTTGTATTGTATCTTCAGTAATAGGGCATTACTATACTTGGAGGGCATCCATGAGCAATGGCAAAAGCCTATAATTTTTAGGGGCCTTTAAGACCTCTCTGACCAATATTTTATCAGGAAATGCCACATTCCTGTTACTTCCACTATAATTTTGTCCCTGGGTTCTGAGTGGATAAGCTCAAGGCTTTTACTTCATTTTTTCCCTTGTTTTCCTCACTCTATGTTCCTCTGCATAGGGACTGATGATTGTTATTCCTTTCTTTAAAAGACATTTTTTTTTTTACATATTCCTAGTATAGGATGTTCAGGTTTGCTTTCCTCCATCTTTTGGGGTTTTCTGTAAGTCCCTCCGTACCTCCTATCTCCCATGTCCCTCCTCTCTACTATCCCCTCATTTCCTGCTATGTATTGTTTTCAATTATTCCCACAGTCATCCTTGTCTTGGGATCCTAATCTCCCCATTAAAAGATTTAATCCCTTCCCACTTTCCCACTCTTAGGTCTTTTTTGAGTTTTCTGGCTCTTACAGTGCTTCCAATTCAAATACATTGAAAAGTTCAATCATCTGCATATTAGAGAGAGCACGTGGTGCTTAACTTTCTATATCTGAGATTCCTCACTCAATATTAACGTTTCCAGTTCCATCCATTTGCCAGAAAATTCCAAAATCTCATCCTTCCTGATGGCTGACTAATATTCCATTCTGTATATGTACCACATTTTCATTATTCATTCCTCTATTGATGGGCATGGTGGCTGATTCCATTTTTTTTTTGCTATTATGAATAGAGCTGTAATGAACAGAGATGAACAAGTGTCTTTGTAATAAGATGTAGAGTCTTTAGGAAGTATTCCAAGGAATGGTATAGCTGGGTCATATGGCAGTTCCATTTTTTAGCTTTCTGAGGAACCTCCACACTGATCTACATAGAGGCTATACCAGTTCACATTCCCACCAGCATTGAATAAGTGTCCCTTTTTCACTACCACCTAGCCGGCAATCTCTGCTGTTTGTGTTCTTGATCTTAGCCATTCTGACTGGGATAAGATGGTATGGTAGATGTTCATAGCAGCACTGTTTACAATAGCAAAGTCATGAAACCAATCCAAATGTCCAACAGTTGACGATTGGATAAGGAAAATGTGGCATATCTATACAATGGAGTACTACTCAGCCATCAAAAATGATGAATTAATGGAATTTGCCGGGAAAGGATGGGATTAGAAACAATTATACTGAGTGAAGTATCCCAGACAGAAAATTAAGCACCGTATGTACTCCCTAATAGGTGGCTCCTAGTACCAAACCCACTTAGAGACACTCAAAGATAAATCTCTGTAATACCTACAGTAATTGCAAAGATTATGAACAGGAGGGATGGGGAAGGAGGGCCACACCAGTAACAAGGAGAGAGGGAACCATGTTACAGCAGAACAAATAGGCCACCATCAAGGACTGCAAGTAAGTAATGAGACATCTGGTTAAGTTCACAGACTTTCCTTCCTGATCATTTAAAACTGATGGGGTATGATCTTACCAGGAGGGAGGGCTTATAGAAAGTAACCATTTTGCAAATGGGTGATTGACCTCTCTCTCCCCGTGGTTTCCTACTTTTATTACATCTACCTTTGAATATACTCTTATAACAAGACTCTAATTTAACAGGTTTTTATCTCTAGCCAGGGGGCGATATCCAATACCCATCAGGATGGAGTGAAGGGCATTGCAGGAGCAGCAAAACTAAAAAAAAATAAATCAACAAACCATAATCCAGAACATCAGAGACTCTATATCAATCACCTGGAACTAGGCCAGACTAATCTCTCCCCATCCTGAAGCTCAGGGAAATTTGTGGAAGAGGGGGCGGTAAGATTGTAAGAGCCCAAGGATAGGAGGAGTCATGATATGCAAGATACTCCACACAAGTTAAGCCCGAAGCAATCATATTTGGACTTTGCATGCCTGCGCAATGTCCAACACACTATTGACCCCACAAAGTCTAGCCTTTGCTAAAGGCACTAGGATCCTTGGCGGCAAGGGATTGTCAGCCACAGTAGTGTTCCTATGCTTAAAGGGAACACAGGAAAGGGTTCAGGGAAATGCCACTGGGTCCTTGCACCTCATCTGAGAGGAAGACCCAGAGGAGAGTTTGGCATGCTCATTAAAGGATGCTCCGGGGATGGGAGGGGGAGGCACTGGGGGATGAGGAGAGGAGAGGGACACAGGGGAGTGGGGGGGGGTGGAGGAAGGGAAGGGACCGGTGTACCTGTTAAATTTGTATGAGTGGAAATAAAAAAAAAAAGATGGTATGTCAGGGTTGCTTTGATTTGCATTTCTTTGATAATCAGGGAAGGTGAGTATCTTTTAAGGTATTTATTTGACATTTCAATTTCTTTTTGGGTGAAGTCCCTGTTTATTTCCAGGGACCATTTTTTAATTGGAATGTTTACTGTCTTGGTGTCTAATTTTCTGAGCTCTTTGTATACACTGGAGATTAATCTTTTATCAGTTTCATGGCTAGCAATGATTTTCTCTCATTCTGTGGATTGTCTTTTTGCACAATTAACACTTTCTTTTGCAGAACAGAAGCTTTTTAATTTCATGAAGTCTCTTTTGTTGGTTGTTCTGCTTAGAAAATCTTTAGCTAGATCTCTCAATTCAAGTGTACTTCCTATTCTTTCTTTTAGTAATTTCAGAATTTTGGGTTTAATATTGAGATTTTTGATCCATTTGGGGTTGACTTTTGTGTAAGGAGAGAGTCAACAATCAGTGTTTTTTCTTCTACATTAAGACCAATTTTCCCAACACCACTTGTTGAAGATGCTGTCTTTTCCCCAGCGTGCATGTTTGGCACGTTCATCAAAAATTAAGTGGCTGTATGTGTGGGAATTTATACCTAGGTCTTTTGTTGTGATGTATCTTTTTTATGCCAGTACCTAGCTGTTTTTATTACTATAGCTCTGTAATATAGTTTCAAATCTGGTGGGATAATACCTCCAGCAGTCTTTTTATTGCCCAAAATTGTTTTGGCTAATCGTGATTTTTTTTTGTTCTTCCATATGAATTTTGAGATTTTTTTACTTCTGTGAAGAATTTTATTGGGATTTTAATTGGAATCGTATTGAATCTGTATATTGCTTTGGGTAGGATGGTCGTTTTCACAATATTACTCCTACCAATCCATGAGCAAAGAAGGTCTTTCCTTTTTCTAGTATCTTCTTTAATTTCTTTCACCAGTGTTTTTTAGTTTCCATTGTTCAGGTCTTTTATTTCCTTGGTTAAATTTATTCCAAGGTATTTTATTTTCTTTGTATCTATGATGAATGGGATTGATTCTCTCATTTCCTTCCTCAGCTTGTTTGTCTTTGGTATATAGGGAGGCTACTGACTTTTGTATGTTGATTTTGTAGTTTGCCACTTTCCTGAAATTGTTTATTAATTTGAGTAGTTTCTTGGTGGAGTCACATGGATCTCTCAAGTATAGAATCATATCATCTTCAAATAGGGATATTTTGACTTCTTCCTTACCTATCTGTATCCCTTTTATTTCCTTCTCTTGTCTTATTGCTCTAACTAGGACTTCAAGTACAATATTGAACAGAAGTGGTAATTGTGGACCACGTTGTCTCATTTCAGATCTAAGTTAAATGCTTCAAGTTTTCCCCTATTTAGGATGATGCTTGCTTTAGGCTTATCATATTAGCCTTTATCAAGTTGAGATAGGTCCCCTCCATTCCTATTTTCTCCTAAACTTTTATCATGAAAGGATGTTGGATTTTGTTGAATGTTTTTTCTGCATCGATTGAGAGGATCATATGATCTTGGGTTTTGAGTCTGTTAGTATGATGAATCATGGTTAGTAATTTACATATGTTAAAACATCCTTGCATTCCTGGTATGAACTGGACTTGACCATGGTGTTTGATCCTTTGGCTATGTTTTTGGAATCGGTTTGCTAGTATTTTATTGAGGATTTTTGCATATGTGCTCATTAGTGAGTTTGGTCTATAATTCTATTTTCTTTTTCTTTTATTTTTTTTAAATTTTTTATTATTATTTATTCAACTGTGCGCATGTGCGTGTGTATGTGTACGCGCATGTGTGTGTGTTTGTGTGTGTCTGTGTCTGTGTAGAACCACGGATGAATTCGTGAACCACCATGGACGCCTCCACCTCCTTCTGCCCGGGGATTCACAGGCTCCGCCCTACCAGGACCAGAAGCGCAGGCCGCCCCTGCTTCCGCCTGGCGTCTATACGTGGGATCTGGGATCCAAACTCAGGACCTTCCGCCTATAAGGCGGAGGCTTAACCCCTGAGCCACCTCTCCAGCCCTAATTCTATTTTCTTTGATGTGTCTTTGTTTGGCTTTGGAATCAGAGCTGTGTTGGCTTCATAGAACGAGTTTGGAAATATTCCTTCATTTTCTATCTTAGGGAACAGTTTGAGGAGTAGTGGTTTAGTTCTCCTCTAAAGGCCTGGTAGAATTCTTCACTGAATCCATCTGGTCCTTGGCTTTTTTTAGTTAGGAGACGTAATTACTGTTACAATTTCATCTCTGGTTATTGGCTTGTTTAATGTTTCTATTTCATCTTGAGTTAGTTTTGGTAGGTCAGATATGTTTAGGAATTCATCCATTTCCTTTAAATTGTCCAATTTAAGACTGTAAATTTTTAAATATTCCTTATTTAAAATATTTCCTTATGATTCTCTGGATTTCTCCAGTATCTGTTATAATTTCTCCCCTTTTCGTTTCTGATTTTGTGGATTTCACTGTTCACTCTTTTCTTTTGGTTAGTGAATTTAGGGGCTTGCCAATGTTGCTTATCTTTTCAAAAAACAAATTCTTTGTTTCATTGATTTTTGCATTGTTTTTTTCAGTTCCAGTTCATTGATTTCTACTAGGATATTAGATATTTCTTCTTGTCTGCTACTTTTGGGATTGGCTTGTGCCTTTTTTTTTTCCGAGGCTTACAAGTGTAACTAAGTCATTTACTGTTTCCTTTTTTGTGATGTGCACATTTAACGCTATAAACGTTCCTCTTAGAACTGCTTTCAGTGTGTTGCATAGATTTTGGTAGGTTGTGTCATCATTATCATTGGCTTCAAGGAAGTTTTTAATTTCCTGTTTTATTTCATTTTGACCAATTCCTCATTTAAAAATATGTTATTGAGCTTCCATGAGTTCATTTAGTTTCTATTGTTTTCTTGATTTTAGATATCTACCTATATTCCATGAGACTCAGATAGTGTGCAGTGAATGATTTCAAATTTTCTGTATATGTGGAGGTTTGATTTGTGTCCTAGTATGTGGTGTATTTTTGAGAATGTCGCATAAGCTGCCAAGTAGAATGTGTATTCTTTAGTGTTTGGATGAAACGTTCTGTAGATATCTACAAAGTCCATTTGATTTATGGTTTCTCCAATGTGTCTCTTTTCAGCTTTTGGCCCTGCGACCTGTCCAATGGTGTGAGTGGGGTATTGAAGACTCTTACTACTATTGTGTTAGGGTTGATTAGTTGCTTTGTCTTCTGTAGTGTTTGCTTGATGTATTTAGGTGCTTCCATATTTGATAGATATATGTTTAAGATTGTAAGATCTTCTTGCTGAAATTTTCCCGCTACTAAGATGTAGTATCTCTTTGTATCTCATATGGTTCCTTTAGTTTGAAGTCTATTTTGTCTGATATTAGGAGGGTAACTCCTGCTTGCTTCCTTTTTTCATTTGCTTGGAGTATTTTTGACCATACTTTTACCCTGAGAAATTGTTTATCTTTCGATGTGAAGGGTGTTCTTTGGAGGCAGAGAATTGATGGGTCATGTTGTTTCATCCATGTTTTAAGCTTGTGATTCTTCATTGAGGAATTGAGCCCATTGACATTTGAAGTGATTATTGAAAGGTGTTGACTGGTTCCTGACATTTTGTTGATTATTGTGGTGTTTTTCCTTTTGTGTCCCTCATTCAGCTCTTGTGTTGATGTTGTTTATTCCCTTTATTTAGCTTCTTTGATGTGTTTATCCTTCTCTTCCATCTTGCATATTTCTTCCATTATTTTTTGAAGCTCTGGCTTAGTGGCCATATAGTCTTTCAGTTTGTTTTTGTCATGAAATATTTTTCTTTCACCTTCTATTATGACTGACAGCTTTGCTGGATATAATAATCTGGGTTGGCATTTGTGTTCATTTAGAACTTGTATTGTGTCTCTCCAGGCTCTTCTGGCTTTTACCATTTGTATTGAGAAGCTGGTTATTATTTTGATGGGTTTACTTTTAAATTTGATTTGTTCCCTTTGTTTTGCAGCTTTTAAGATTTTGTCTTTAATGTGTATATTGGTGTGGCCTATCATTTGTCATGGTGTGTTTCTTATTTTTTTATCCTGAGTATTTGTGTTCTGTATGTCTCTTAAATCAAGATGGGTACCTTTTATTTTTAGGTCAGGAAAATTTTCCTCTATTATCTCATTGATTATATTTGGTGGATCTTCTTTTTGTGTATCTGTTTCTGGGATGCCCATTATCCATATGTTGGGCCTTTTGATGGTGTCCCAGAGTTCCTGTATGTTCCATTCCAGTGTACTTTTTAGCTTATCAGTTTATCTTATTGACTTATGAACCTCTTCTGTCTTACCCTCCAGTTCTGAGAATTTGTTTTCTACATAAGTTCTATTTTTCAGACTCCGTTGAATTTTTTATTATACTGTTTAGATTTTTTTTGTGCTCCAGTGTTGTTTCTGTCTGGGTTTTTCTCAGAGTTTCTGTTTATTTGTAGGTCACGTGGATCTTTTTCACTGTTTCAAAATCTGTTTTCAGGTTCTCTATTTTCATTCAGTTCATGCCTTGTTCATTTTTGTATTCTTAGAATTCTTTCCTGAATTTGTTGTATTCTTCTTGAAATGTGTTTAGGTATTTATCTATGTCATTTCAGAGCTCTTTGAACATATTTATAATCGATCTTTGAAATTTGTTGTCTTGGTTATTATTCACTTGGATATCTTCTAATGGGCTATCTATTGTGGGATCTGAAGTCTTATCATTGGTGATATTGAGGGGGGACCTATTTTCTTGTATTCTTACGCTTTTTCTCTTTTTCCTGCGAGATGCTGGCATTTTTAAGATAAGCAGGATGTTGATTGTAGTTTTATTTGAATTCATTCTGGGATGCTGTTTCTCAGCACTTAGATTATAATAGTGTCTAGATTTGTCTTTGTGTTAAGTAACAGCTGCTAGGGCTTTCACTGGTTAATGTGAGCATGGGAAAAACCCAGAGAAGCCCCAGGTGGGCAGTCAGGCCCACAGATTACTCACCTAGTCAATCCAAACATGCAAAAAACCTTTTGCCCTGCAAGGCCATGTTTGGAAGGTGTATCTATTTTTCTTCACTGAAGTGTTTCAAACCTAATTGTCAGAAGAATGAGGCAAAGGTGAAGACATAATACGAGGAGAAAGGGAATAAGAAGAGAAAAGGAAGAAAGAACCAGGAGAATAAATTGATTTATTATCCATGTATTTTTTCATTCTATATATCTTGTCTATCTATCCATCTATCACCTATGATCTGTCAAACTATTTTATTTATCCATTAAAATGCAGGAAAATAGTTATAATTCTTTGATTTTAGTTGAGATCTTGCATCGTTACCCAGACTGCCCTCAAACTCAAGAGATTCCCTTGCTTTAGCTTTCATACTAGCTGAAGCTATACATATTTGCCATCTTGTCTGGCTCGCTCTCTCTCTCTCTCTCTCTCTCTCTCTCTCTCTCTCTCTCTCTCTCTCTCCCCTCTCTCTTTCTCTCTCTCTCAATTGCATTTGAATATCACTTTGTGAGCTTCACATTTCTGTGTGCATTTTGTACATTTGTACTTCTATTTTGAAATATTTGAGGGAAAACAACTCTGATAAAAATGGTGCTACTGGGGCTGGAGAGGTGACTCAGGGGTTAAGGTCCTGAGTTCGGATCCTAGACGCCACGTATAGACTCCGGGCTGAAGCAGGGGTGGCCGCGTTTCTGGTCCTGGTAGGGCAGAGCCTGTGAATCCCCGGGCAGAGTAAAAAAGAAGGAGGTGGAGGCGGTTCATGGTGGTTCCTGAATTCACCTGAGGTTCTACACACACACACACACACACACACACACACACACACACACACAATTGAATAAATAATAAAAAAAATGGTGCTACTGCTAACTATGTAGCTAACTAGATAGAAATGATGGGGGACTGCGGTCGGTAGAGGAAAAATACGACAACCCATGTGTTTTGAATGCCTGCTGTGCAGCATTTGCTATGCTAGCTACTTTTATAAACAACTCAGTTGAGCTATAATGCATGCAAAATGCATTATAACTAATCACTACATTGTTCAATAGATTACACAATAAATATACAATCTGGTAAGTTTTGTGATGGATAATTCCCACCACTGCAATCTATATAATATTCATCACTGATCATACATGAAAGTTTCTTCTGAGTTTTTATATTCTCTTCTGTTGCCCTGTTCCTCTTCCTGACTCACACTACACGGTCACTCTTCTACTTTCTGTCACTTCCAATTACTTCCCATTTTCTTAGATTTAAATAATGGAATCTTTCAGGATACATTTCCACTTGTTTGCTTCTTTCATGTGGCATAGTTATTTTGAGATGATCAAATCATGGCACATATTTATAGCTAAATCCTTGGGGGCTTGTCATATTTACAGCAAAACTTGTTTACCCACTCACTGATGATGGAAGTTTGGATTATTTCCAGGTTTGGGCTGTGCAAATAAAGCTACTCTGAGCACTGACATACAGGTCTCTGTGTGGAAATATATATTCATTTTTCTTGAGTACATATCTTGAAGTATAGTAGCTTACTGCAGTAACAGTTGACAAACACTGAAAATATTTTCAAATTGCTATTAACAATATGCAACATGTTCTTGCCAATTCTTGACATAATGTGTCTTATTAATTTTAGGCATTCTTGTGCTTGTAGAATGTTATCTTACTGTGATTATAATTTGCTACAACCTAGATTGGACTGGAGTAAAGTCAAACATAAAACAAGAACTTGTGACTTTACTTATATGTAAAATACAAGAAAGTTGATCCCAGGGTCTGAGAATGTAGTTCAGTGGTAGAATACTTGACTAACATTTAGCAAGCCCTGGGTTCAATCTTTCTTCAGCACTGTAAAAAAGTTGATCTCAGAAATGAGAGTATAATAGTGTAGGAATGAAGATGAGGAGAGACTGATCACTATGTACAAAATATAATTGTACAGGAGGAACAGTTTCAATGGTCAACAGATTAGCATGGTGACTACAGATAACAATTATGCATTATTTATCTCAAAAACATAAAAGAAAGCATACCAGATAGCTTTATAGGGAAGAAATGCTAATAACAGATGATTGAGATAAATATAGGTATACCTGATTGAAACATAACCTAAGGTATGCATATGTTGAAGCATTACATGGCATCCATTGTTTTGTACATTCTTATGCTTTTATATATCAGCACTTTTTAATGACTATGGAGATTAATCATCTTTTCTTGTGTTTATTTTCTATGTAATCTATTGGCAGAACATCTGTTTAACTCTTTTTTAGCCATTTTTGCTGTTTTAATTGTTTTATTATTTTGTTTTGAGAGCTCTAGATATATCACGGGTGCATGTGTTTTATATGAATGTTAGTGTTTTTAAGGTGTTAAAATGTTTTACCTTGTCTATGTCTTCCTTTGTGCTGCTCTTTAGTGCATTTCTAAAGTAGAAAAATTTTAAATAATATTTGTATTTGTTCTTTCACAATTTCATATATGTTTATAAAATATCTTTATATATCCATGCCTCCCCCCTCCTACTCCTGATCTAGACCTCTAATAAATCCCTTCTACTTTCATGTCCTTTACTTTTCTTCTAATAATACATTTAATGCTAACTGTTATGTCCGTGGTATAGGGCAATCCACTAGAGCATGGGTAGCCTACCAGTGCCCACACTCCTGACCTAAAATGACTTCTCTTATCCCAGCAGCTGTAAACTGGCAATACCTGCTCAAATGAGATAGGTTACTGTGAGTCCCTTCTCCATCCATGATGAAATTTTAACTGATTAAATCTATCGTAGGTAAAAATAGGTGCTTTTATGTTTGGCAAATTTTAATCCATCACTGTTTTTAGGAGTTGTGCTTTAGACACAGTATTTTTTCTTTTTACATTTTTTGTATGTATGTATGTGTGTTATTTGCATTTGTGCATGTGTGTTTTCATGTTTGTGTGGGCATATGTGGGTTAGTAAGTGCATATGCGTGTGTGTGTGTGTGTGTGTGTGTGTGTGTGTGTGTGTGTGTGGCGTAGTTGTAGGTTATGGTTGATGTCAGGAGTCATCTGAGATAAATCTTCCACCTTTTCTGTTTGAGACAAGGTCTTTAATGAAATCCAGAGCTTACTTTTAGCCCCATTCTGGCTAGTCAGATTGTTATGAGGATTTCTAGTCTTCATATTCTAATACTGGAATTACAGTCCCCTCCCCAAGTATTTTACTTGTGACCCCAAGATCCAAACTTTATTCTTCTTTCTTGTGGAACAAACACTTTTAAGCACTGATCCATCTCCTCTGTCTTATGCATAGTATTTGGGAAATCTTTGAGTATGCATTTTTTCTTTTTACCATTTTTACTTGGAAGTAATTTAAGGCATATAGAAATTCTGCAGAAATCAGAATAGTGTAAATAAACCTGCATAACATTTGTCTAGTTTCACTCTTAATGCTTCAGGTCATTTCCTTTAATCATTCTTCTCTTCCATCTATTTGTCTGAATTCTATGAGAGTAAGTTATATACAAAATATTTTTGTTAGCCATTGCCACAGCATTCTGTAAAGCCCTTCTATATTGATTATATGGTGAGAGTTCTCATAAATAAAGCAATTAGTCTTTCTAGAATAATTTTTACATTTCCTACCCTATTAACCCCGGTACTGGCTGGCCAGGGAACATTCTTCTACTCCTCTCACCCTGTCTCCTTAACAATAACTGACCATAGGCCACAAAAAGAGCTGTATATTCCTCCTCACTTCCCTCCTCCCTTCATCTTCCTCTGTAACCTGTAAGAAGAGCACCTCCCTCTGCATTCTACCAGGTGGGTCTTCAGACCACCACTATCCTGTCTCTGCATGGTGATCATCTTCTGCAATCTCTTCTTTCCTTTTCTGCCCTGTAACCACTCAGTCAGTAAACAGGGCATCAGTTCTCCACCAGAATCCCCCTCTGTACATTTTACCCCAATAAAAGTTTTTACATTTTTATTGAGTTGCTCTTCTCTGCCTGTCCATTGTCTTCATTGATCTTACTCCTAAATATGTCACTGTTTGCTTTGTAAGTTTATCATTTACATTAATCACATCATGAATTTGCATTGGAATACTACTTTATCTAATCTATCACCTGTATATATGTCATAGTTAGACATAGGTGTCAACTTGACAATTGAAGTTAAGCTCCTTACAGGCCTGCAGGAGAGTGTTTAATGGGGAAGGCCCAGCCCATGGTGGGTGGTATTAGGCCCTAGGCAGGTGAATAAGATGGGGGAACTAGTTAAGGAAGTTGGCATTCTTCTGTATACTTGGCCGGACATGCTGGTTCGGCAAGTGAAGATTGTATCTCTCTCATTGGTCCTGTGGATATAGTGTGGCCAGTTCCCTCAACTCCTGCTATTGGCATGAGCTCTCTTGCCAAATTGGACAAGGATCTCTAACCAAGGACCATATGAGAGAATAAAACCCATTGTTTCCCCTTAAGCTGCTCAGTCATGAATTTATTGACAACATATGTGCAAATTGCAAAAAATGTCCATATTGTGCCCTTTTTTACTCTAAAGGATATCTTTTATAACATTCCTGTTGCCTAGTACAGAATTTCATCTAGTGTCAAGTATTTCACTTACTGTCATATTTCTTTAAATTCTTTTAATCTGCAATATTCTGTAAACTTTGTACATTTTTATGATGGTAGCACTCTTGAACTTGCTTTTTAGGAGCTTCTCGATGTTTCTCCATGATTAGATATGGGCAGTACATTTCAGGAAGGGTGATCTGAGAGTATCAGAGTTGAAGACACATACTATGTATCTACTCCTCATTAGTGAGGTTAATCTTGATTACTTGGCAAAACAGTTATCCAATTTCTTCATTATATAATCGTCCTTTTCCACTAATGACTGATAATGGGCAGTCAGATATGAAATCTTTTAGTATACTGTAAATAAGCTCCTCATCAAAAGTTTCACCTGTATTTTACATTGATTCATTTTTGCTTATGCAATTTTCATTATAATGTTTGCAAAATGCCATCTTTTTCAGCTCTCACTTCCTTTACATTTGCAGTTGAAATTTAGCATTGGACTATTACTAAGTATTTTTCCTTTTCTCTTAATATTTATCATTAATATGAGCCTCTGCATTCTTCCATGTCCTGCAGTGTTTTCTAATTATTCCTTAACTTTTTGATGCTGAGATGCCACAGACTTGCTCACTGGGGGCATCTTCAAGCTAACGTTTGTGTTCTTATAATATGTCCTTGCTACATTTCTTTTCTACAGTTTTATTTATTCTTTGAAATTTTCATGCACAAGCAGAATGGATTTATGTGTTTTCACTTACACACACACACACACACACACACACACACACACACACACACACACACTCACCCCCTTACCCATTCTATGCTTTCCTCTCCTGTGAGTGAGGTGAGTCAGTGAGGATTTCAGAGAATGTTTTGGGCTGTTGCTGGATGGGGGAAGGAGAGGATCTTTATTTGTCTGTTTGCCTACTCGTGGGCCATTCATGACACAGTGGCCCTGGACACTTGACAATACAGTTGTCCTGGATGGGGCTCAGTGGACTCTGTTACTTTTCAGATACTTTATTGCTTTTTATTATGACCAACTCTCCATGCTCATATGGGACTTTCCTCCCCTCACTCTGTGATCAGCTAGTATTCTGTGCTGCCTCAGTTCCTTTAGGTCACGAATGTTATTAAACTCAGATCTAGGTTCAGATTTTATTTGAGTGTGTGTGTGTGTGTATGTGTGTGTGTATTTTTGTATGAGTGGCTGCATGTGTGTGATACACATAAGTCATGGCACACATGTAGAAGTCAGAATAATTTCAGGTTCCATTTATTGCATTCTATTTTGTTTGAGGTAATCTCTCTTCTTTGTCTCTCTGTCTCTGTCTAACTCTCTCTCTCTTCCCTATCTCTATGTCTCTGTCTCTCTCCTCTGTCTCTGTTTCTCTCTTCTGCCTCTCTTCTTTGTCTCTCTTTCAGTCTGTCTGTGTGTGTCTTTCTCTCTGTCTTTCTCTCTGTGCCTCTCTCTCTCTGTCTCTCTCTCTCTCTCTCTCTCTCTCTGTCTCTTTCTCTGTGTCTTTTTGGTTATTCACTGTGTGTAATCAAGGCTAGCTGTTTCACAAGCTCCAGAGGATTCTCCTGTTTTTGCCTCTGTGATCTTACCATTAAAGCACTAGGATTAAGAAGAAAGTTGCCATTCTTTAATAAATTTGAAAGGAGGACAAATATTCACCAGTCTGAAGGCTTTGGGAAATATAAGAGCCAGAATCTGAATTAGCTAAGCCCCATTGCAATTTGTCAGTTACTTTAGCCTGCATGTGTCATACCAGATTGAGGAAGGTCCACAACCCTAAGTGACTTTTCCAAGATCCCCAAGTGAAGTGGTAATAATTAGCACCTGACAGGAGGCCTGGCATCTCCATTCATCTCCCTGTAACTGACTTGCTGCTGTTCACCTCTATGACCTAAGGGTTAGTGTCACAGACACACTTTAAATAACTGTTTCTAGAGGCTGAGAGAAGCAGCAGTTCTAGAGAAGTGAAAAAACTGCTTTAATGCCTTTGACTGAGGTAGATGTCTGCAATTGGCAGGGAGCCTACAATAGAAGAGTTCTAAGGGCTGCCTTGTGGGCTTGTGGAATAGGAAGTGCAAACTGTGGAAGGTCCTTGGCATGAGAAGTGTTGAGGATAGATTAAGTAGTCTGGTCTCTGGATTACTTCAGCAAAATTTAGGTGGAATTTGAGATTGTTTTACACCACAGTTTGCTTAAAGGATGGCTTGCACACCTATTGGAGTATCGGAAGTGGGTGACTTGCCTGGAGCTCCATAAATACTTTCTGGCCATTGGATACATAATTCAACTCTTACACATGAATATGTGTACTCCCATTCTACAAAAAAATGTATCTAGATGTTGTAAGTGAACTGACAATTGTTACTGAATTTAATTTAGCTGTGTTCATTTGTACATTTGCTGACTCAAACATGCAGTAGCTCAAGTGTGGAATGCTGTCATGAATGATCCACAACTTCTTGCCTGTGCAAATTCTAACAAGTCAGGGTCAACCAGATTAAACAATCACCACAGTTTTCTTAGGCAAAGAAGATTCGCTAAATCAGAAGTGCATTTCTGGATAAGGCCAAGGAATGCACTTCTACCTCAGAAACAGAAAAGAAATTGTTCAGAAATCTTAAGGCAAAACAAATTAGAGTTATGAAAAGGGCAATGGCATGATTAAGCAAGGCATGGATTACAGAGACTACTTATGAAGAAAACTGAAGTGGGCATGAATTTGCACAAGCATCAGCAGGGAGCTAGGCAAGGAAGTAAGGACAGATGGCATAATGATTACCTGGGAGCTGGAAATGCCAAGAATACAGAAGCCGTCATTTGCTGCATGAGAGCCTTAAGCAGGCTAGCTTGGATTAAAGCAAGGGAGAGTAGGAAGTTTACATTTCCCACAGGTACTTCCTGTCTCACAGTGCTCATGACATAATGAAATTCAGAAGAGAAAAGCAAGAAATAAATCTATCGTGTGTTCAGTATTTGGAAAGGGAAGCCATAGAAAAACTGTGAACACAAAGGAGGAAACCCGCTAAAATGTGGAGTTTTTAAATCCAATGTTTTGCAGGATGTCTGAGGGCTATTATATAAACAACATATTCCAAGCTAAGTACAAATACAGGCCAGAGTTCAAAGTTGTACTATGTTGGAAGAAGTTTCTATATAACTTCTTGACATAAAATACACATCGCATAAAATTTACCTTTTTGAATACTTTCATTCAAAATTTATTTTATTGCCTGTTTTGGGACATATGTATCACTACAGATTGGGCAGAGCCTCTGATCATGTTGCCTATTTGTTTTTTAAGAAAAGGTTCTCACACTGTAGCCCAGGCTGTAATGGAACTCACTGTGTAATCCAGGCCAGTCTTAACCTCTGAGGCAATTTGCCCAATTTCTATCTCAAAAGTGCTGGGATTACAGACATGGGCAAACTATATTTGGCTTCATTTTAATTTTTTAAAGTGTATATAGTACTGTAGTGTTAGGTATACTCAAATTGCAGAAAACCAAACACCTTCAGAATGATTTTTGCTGGTAAATTCAAAATGAGAACCACTGAACGACTAACTCACTTTTGCTAGTCCACCATCCCTTGTAGCAGGTTTTTTTTTTGTGATTTTAGGTCTGCATTTATTTTATTTTTGGATTCTCTCACATTTTCATGCATGAATACAATGAATTTTTGTGTTTCCATCTTTTATTTTCCAAGACCTCACTAAACAATGTATCAGAGCTTATTTCCATGGTAATGCATATATTTCAATTACTTATTATTGGAGTTTCTCACCTTCAATATTTAAAAACTTTGAATAATGGAGGTATTCAGAAAGCATACTAGAAACGGTGTTATCATGTGAATATTCATATATGTGCAATATATTCATATGTAACATATATTACAGACACCATCCTCATGGTCACATATTACACTAGAAGGTTAAAGTGAAAATTAAAATTTCCTGAATATCAAGACATCTTTGTTCTATTCCCAGGAAACAATATTTTAAAAAATATAAATATAAATACAATACACAAAATTTATACAAAATATAAATACAAATGTATAAATTCCATTTTGCCTGTTTTTACGGTTTCTTCTAGTTTTTCATATAAAAAGAAATCATACTTTGTAAATTGCTACATATTATTTCATTTATTATCCCTCCACTGATGAACATTCAGTTTTATCAGATTTTAAATTGTTATAAACTATGCTTGATAAGCATTTTTTCATTTTACATACTCATCAACCAACATCTCCCCCACCAAGCACTTCTTTCATTCATTCATTTTTTTTATTAAAAATTTAATTATACATTTTAAAATTTTTTTACCAGTTCCCTCCTTCCCCCCTCCTCCCCCTCCCCTTCCCCCAGTGCCTCCCCCCCAATTCCCAGAGAGTCCTTTATTGTGTACGCCTAACTCTCCACTGGGTCCTCCTCTCCGATGACATATAAGTACCCAGTGGCATTTCCATAAGCCCTTTCTCTTGTTCCCCTTAAGCATAAGATCACTACTGTGGCTGTCAATCCCTTGCCTCCAGGGGTCTCGGTGCCCTTAACAGATGCTAGACTTTATGAGGGCAACAGTGCGCTGGACATTGCACAGGGCATGCAAAGTCCCATTATGATTTCTTTGGCCCCAACTATTGTTGAGAATTTTGCAAATCGTTGCTCCTCCCATCCTTTTGCTCTTACAATCTTACCGCCCCCTCTTCCGCAAATGTCCCTGAGCTCCAGGATGGGGAGAGATTAGGCTGTCCTAGTTCTATGTGATTGATATAGAGTCTCTGAAGTTCTGGATTGTGGTTTGTTGATTTTCTTTTGCAGTTTTGCTGCTCCTGCAATTCCCTTCACTCCATTCTGCTGGGCACTGTATGTCATTCCCTGGCCAGAGACAAAAAGCTGTTAAACTGGAGTCTTGTTGTAATAGCACATTCAAGGGTAGATGTAATAAGAGTAGGAAACCTCACTGAGGGAGGGGTCCATCACCCATTTGCAAAATGATTACTTTTTATCTGCTAGACTATATGCCCTCCCCTTCTGGTGAGATCAGGAAAGAACGTCTGTGAACTTAACCAGGTTTCTCATTACTTACTTGAAGACCTTGATGGAGGCCTATTTTCTCTGCTGTAACATGGTCCCCTCTCTCCTTGTTTCTGGTGTGGCCCTCCTAACCCATCTCTCTTGTTCATAATCCTTGCAATTACTGTGTTGCATAGGTTTACTTTTGAGTGTCTCAATGTGGGCTGGGTGAGTTTGGGTGGCTCCTAGCAGGTGCTTTTTATTGTTTCCAAGAACTTGGCTGTTTTAGATACTATCTATCACCTGAATCACACAATGTTCAAGTTTCCTTACTGGTTCATTTTACTTAATGGCCTCAAGGTTCATCTATGTAGGAACAAGGGACAGGTGATTCTTTCTTTGTAAGGTTGAATAATGATCATGCATGCATAAAAAAAGAAGAAAATGTTATGTTCAAACGCCACAGATTTTAAAATGCAAAGTTTTGTAATCCCTTTGTTAAATAAAATTGTGATAACACAGCCCAAATTGGTCAAGGGTCATATTTGCCACATTTTGTTTATCTGTTTATCTGATATGTTGCTTGGCTCTTGTGAATAGTGCCTGTCAAATGAAAAATATTTCGTTTAGTTTAGTTTTGCATTTCACGTCTAAAATACAATCTATTCACATAAGTTTGTTTCTGCTAACCCAAATGTACAGAAAGTAAACTGTACAAAATTTCTGCTTTCTGCTCTCAAACAAACATAAAGACATTCAGTAATAAACAACTCAACAAAATTATTTTAAACAAAGAATGGTGAATATGCAAGAAGTCTATCTCAAAATTGCAGTGGACTCGCTAGTTACTCCTTAAATCAGAATCTTCATGGCATACCTCACCTTGCAGAGAAGAAGATGTTTGGGCTGGAGTGATGGCTCAGAGATTAAAGCCTTTTTTCCCAAGCAAAAGAATCTGAGTTCAGATTCCATGTAAAAATTATGGGCAGATATGGAGGTGGTTTGTAATTTCTGCTATTGAAGTTGGAATCTGGAATATGTCAAAGTAAAGCAATAAGTATAGAGCAAACCAGGATGATTCCAGATGTCATCTTTTGCCTCTACAGGCATATACACTCAAGTGCCCTCTTCTACATGTGTGTGCGCACACACACACACATACACACACACACACACGCATGCACAAAAAAGAAGAGAGTGCTATGTTCAAACACCACAGATTTTAAAATGCAAAGTTTTGTAATCTCTTTGTTAAACAAAAATGTCATAACGCAGCCTAAATTGGTCAAGAGTCATTTGAAACTTCCTTCATAAAGAATGGTCTCGGGAGCTAACAGTATGACTCAGTGAGTAAAAATACCTGATGTGCAAACCTGCTAACGTGAGTATGATTCCTGGGCCATGTGGTGCAAAGAAAGAACCAACTTTTACAAGCAGACTCTGACCTCCTTCACACATGTACTGTAGCAGATACATACCTGACATCATGCCCATTTTCTCTCTCATAAACAAACAAACAAATAAATAAATAAATAAATAAATAGGAAAATAGAGTGTCTGCTAAGCCTCATCAAGAATTAGAATCTCATGAACACTTCAACGACATGTCTATATTTCTGATTTGCATGTCTTGCTGCTAGGTTGTAAATTCCCTGATTAGGAGGCCCTGCCTTAGTTTGAGCCTCACCCAGTGTTGGATTGACAATATGAATCAGTGCATTTTCTTTGGCTATCCAGGCACCTCAAGTCTTTCCAAGAAGCCTCAGTTTTTTTTCATTATCACGGGTCCACATCACTGTGGTTCCAAGGCATGTCTAGGACCTCTCTCAGGTGAATACACTATTCTGGGATTTGCTTCCAAAATCATTGTCTGTTGTTCTTCATGGTCACTACACTGCCCTGTTACCTTCTCTGTATCAAAGCATCTGGGTTTGTCAAATTAGACAAAGTACTAAATTATTCATTGAGTTGTGTCAATTGTTTTTACCCCTATTGACAAATTTCTTTTACCAGAGGCTTTCAGTGACCAAGCCTTTGTCCTTATAATCTCTCTCTCTCTGTGTGTATGTGTGTGTATGTGTGTGTGTGCTTCTCTCTGTCTGTCTGCCTGTCTCTGTCTCTGTCTCTGTCTCTGTCTCTCTCTCTCTCTCTCTCTCTCTCTCTCTCTCTCTCTCTCTCACACACACACACACACACACACACACACACACACACACACACACAAATGCCCGTGGTTGTTGGCTCATCTGGGAAATATATGCTAGAATAGATTAAAAAAAGGAGGAAGAGAATGATTTACTATCCCTCTCATTATGCTTTAAATAATCAAATCCCTGGCCTATACTCATCCATACCTAGCTACAGATGTTTTCTAAATTGTCACATGTTTGTCATTTCTTCCCCCTCCCTAAATGTTCCCAACCTAACAGGATGTTAAATGAGAAAATGTCTCTCCATCAAATTTGCTTATTTTACTATTTGTCTCCCTCTACATAACATCCCTCTCATCATCTCTAATGTGCAATCAATCACATACTCCCGGGAAAGTTGTTCATTGGTCATTTACATGATTAAAGAATGGAGAAAATGAGACACTCCAAAGAATAGAGGTGTTTTAATAACTTCAATTTGAATCTCTTCTCACTGCCTACCCTCTACTGACATAATAAAACAACTATCACTACCTTCACCTTTCCTCTGACAAAAGGCTTTAAAATTTCCCTTATGCAATGTAGTTTTTTATTTATTAAGGATGCCAGAATATGCCAGATCATTTAGCCCAATGGGAATCCCTATTCTGGCTGAAAGAAGAATATCACCATGGATACATCTCTGCCTCGCTGCATGATCAGCAACAGCTGTTGAGCCAAGTTTTGGGGCACTTTCATACTGCTTATCACACAAATTACATTAGGTGAAATCGTAAGTGCATATTACTTAGTGTCACAAGAGTCAGACATCTTCCAGCAACGTTGCTTGAATGCAAAATACTTGACAGATTCCAGATGCTTCTGTACCTAGTTGAACATCCCTGACCATTATGAACAACCCTAACAAGCGGATGAATTGAGTGGAGTTTTTCTGTAATGGACTATTCTCCCAACAATTCACCCCAAGTTCCGTGATTAGCAGAAAAAGTTTGCTTCTGTAGTGAGTGTGTGTGTGTGTTGTTAGAATGAAAGACAGAAAGAGACTAAGATATGTGTAGGTTCTGTGAAATATACGTTCATCTTTCTAAGAATGCCTGACTTCCTCTGTGATGTGTTGTAAGACCGACTTGCTTTTCCAATGAATGGTGATCCTTATGATCCTGGGTGAGCAGACTGCTTATAAAGCAGCAAAAGTCTGAGTTTGTACCCTTATGATTCGCACCTTTGCATCCCATGCACAGGGGGCTGCCTCATTTGTAAACCTCATACTTGGGTTGTGCTTTGAGCAGCATGGGCTCTACTAAGTGGAGTTTCTCTATGCTGGTAAGAAGAAACAGGCCACTAGAAGTGAAAAGCAATGTCAGTCATTTAATTAGCATCGAATAACTGAGACTCCAACACAGAATCAAGGCTAATGCTCTAGAGCCTACAGCAACTGGTCTTAGACTTACTACAAAGGTGCACTCCAGGTTCTTTGCCATGAATATTACCTGGATTAATGAATTGTCTCTCAGTGACAAAACACAAGACAAATGAAATATAAGGAAGGGATTATTTGTGTTCCCAGTTTGAGTGTGTTGTCCACCATGGTGGGGAAGTCACAGTGTTATGAGTGTTTGATGGTTGTTCATATTGCATCTGTAGTCGGGGAGCAGAGAAAGTCGAACACTGGTACTTAGATCACTTTCTCTTTATTTAGTCCCTGATGCCAGCCCATGGAATGGTACTGCCCTTATTTAGTGTGGGTCATCTCATCTCAGTCAACCTAATCTAGAAACTCCCCTCATATGTATGTGTTGTTGTAAATCCTGTAAAGTTGGCAACCCATGTGAACCATAGATAGTCCCCCCTCCCTTGTTTCCTTATAAATTCCCCATGGAAGGCCTTTCTAGACAGCACCAGTGTACAGCTTAAAATACCATAAAATAAATCTTGCCTGGTAACATTCCGTCTTGGTTTAAATGTGAATTGTCTCCCAGAGATTCGTGTATTTGAAAAACAGATTTCCAGCTGGTGGTGCTCTTTGGGAAGGTTATGGAACTTCAAGGAAGTGAAGCTTTGCTGAAAAAAGATGTTATTGAAGACAATGTTTGATAACCAACCCTACTTCCTATTTCATCTCTTTTTCCCTGTCTCCCAATGGCTGCTACAATGTGAGTCGGCCTTTTGCTTCTGCTACCATACCTTCTACCATGTATTTCCTACCATAATGGACTCTTTCACCTCTGAAAATGTTAAGTTTTTCTCACTTAAGTTGCTTGAGTCAGAGTCTTTTATCATAACAACATAAAAGTAACTGGAACACCTACATGTGTAGATAGTGTAAATAGTCACTTTTTATATTTATTCAATTGTGCATGTGTGTGTGTGTAGAACCATGGGCGAACTGAGGAACCACCAGGGACCGCCTGGGCTTCCACCTACTCCTTGTTTACTCTGCCCCAGGATTCACAGGCTCCACCCTACCAGGACCAGAAAAGCAGGCCACCCCCGTTTCCGCCCAGCGTCTATACGTGGGTCTAGGATCCAAACTCAGGACCTTCTGCCTGCAAGGCAGAGGCTTAATCCCTGAGCCACCTCTCCAGTCCCATAAATAGTCACTTTTTAAACATAAGACCCAAACCTTTTCTGGGTTACTTGGGATTCATAATGCTTCACTATTTGTGTACAAAGTCAAAAGAGTAGGAAAGTAATAAACATAATAAAAATCCTAAATAAATCTGTAAATGGAAAAGTCAATGAAAAATCACATAAGTAGGGCAAACAAGAATAACCTTATTTTCTCTATAAATAATGCTGTCAGTCTTTTCTAAGTGAATCGACCAAAGCTAATAAACCTGCAAATTACAAGATCCCTTACTCAAATAATACAACCTGAAAAAGCCCTAATCTATTATAAGAAGGGCATTGCAGGAGCAGCAAAACTGCAAAAGAAAATCAACAAACCACAATCCAGAACTTCAGAGACTCTATATCAACCACCTGGAACTAGGCCAGCCTAATCTCTCCCCATCCTGAAGCTCAGGGACATTTGCCGAAGAGGGAGCGGTAAGATTGTAAGAGCAAAAGGATGGGAGGAGCAATGATTTGCAAGATACTCCACACAAGTTAGGGCGGAAGCAACCATAATTGGACTTTGCATGCCCTGTGCAATGTCCACAACACTATTGACCTCACAAAGTCTAGCATCTGCTAAAGGCACCAAGATCCTTGGAGGCCAGGGATTGACAGCCACAGTAGTGTTCCTATGCTTAAGGGAAACACGGGAAAGGGTTCAGGGAACTGGGTCCTTGTATGTCACCAGAGAGGAGGGCCCAGAGGAGAGTCAGGCATGCACAATGAAGGACTCTCTGGGAATTGGGGGGGAGGCACTGGGGGATGGGGAAGGAGGGGTGAGGGGAGGGGAAGCCAGGTGTTCGGGGGGGAGGAGGAGGGAGGGAGGGAACTGGTGTACCTATTAAGTTTGTATGAGCGGAAATAATAATAAAAATGTATAAAAATAAATAAATAAATAGAAAAAATTTGTGGATTCTCAATATTTTTACTGAATAATTAATGAAAATCAACTTGAGGTGTTAGGCCAATAAGAAAGGAAAATAAAGTTATGCATGGAGAAAAGATTAGCATGAAAATTAAGTTCCTAGGTTGAAAGTCCGGGGAAGTAAATACTACATGTCTTTTCTCCTGTGTGGAATTTAAAATTAATTATGATATGTGTGACATGAGAGCATAAGAGGGACTCCTTGGAGGAGAAAGAAAACTATTGAGACAGGAGAAGAAGATACAGGGCAAGTTATTTTGGTAACAAATATAAGGGATGTACAATTATATGCACATATGAAAATCACTACTTTATTGCAATTTCAGAAATTGAGAATAGTAAAAGGAAAAAAGTCTGAAAAGCAGCTTTAAATTTCAAATTTGTAAACAAAAGAATGGTCATCAGAAAAATAAGAAAAAGTATATGCACACTCCTATTAAATTGGTTTGCACAGAGATTTAAACCAGCAAACATGTACTACATGGGACTTTTTCATCAAAGTTCACTGAACATCTAAGGGACATTTCATTAATGTTTTTAAGCATAAAAATTAATGATAAAATCTGAAAGAAAGCAAATCATAGAGGAGTCATGCACTACCAGAATAAGCATATGGCTTTATTTTAAGTTTTAGTGTAAGGAACATTAGGAAAATGATGGGAGATGAAAGAGGTAATAAAAAAATCTTAGTCATTGCAAAATATTGAAGATCACTGGATTACGTACATAAAAAGAAGGGGGTATTTTATCTCCAAATCCCAACTCCCACACATTGGGATGCCACAAAGATGGGACAGGGTTTGCTTGATGAGACCTGTGTAGTCACAAAGGGGCCCCACTCTTTCAAGGACTGTTATTTGATTGAAATGCTTAAGAATTTTTGAGCAATAGACTTGTATTTTTCTTGTTACTGAGTCTTATTAATTATGTGGCCAGTCCTGGCTAAGATGCTCACACTTAAAGACAAACTGAAAAGGGAATAATGTGGAAAAACAAAGCATGACCTAATGTTTAAAAATTAAACAGAGATAGTTGTTATTTGTATGTTTTTATTTCTGTACTACTTGAAACTACTGGTCCATGCTTTAGAAAATATCATCTCACACTAAGGATGCTAGTCTTGGATGCCATACTCTCAAGTTAGGAACTTTTTAGGGTAAATTTTCTTCTTTATGAATTACACTTCAAAATCCAGTTTCTACTAGTTTGGAGTCTGAAAATGGATTCACAACCTAAAACCTATCAATTCTTCCTTTAAATAGTTTTGAGGATTTAGAATCCACACTGGGAATGGAAATGATTGAAGCCAGCCTAAGACAATTGATTAAAGAATCTTGAAAGGAAATACCTGGAGTGTTTCCACTACAAGGAATACATGCCAAATTGTCCTTTCAGCCACTGTTGAATTATAAGTAGGATAAACATCAACTTATTGCTTCAGGGATCTCAAGAGCAAGAGGTGTTGCCATTCTAATTGCTTAAACATTCCTATTTTTATATCCAAGGGCTTGAAACAGAGCTAGATAAGCAATTTTGTCTTAGCTAAAGGCAATTATTTAACCAAATCATTAGCAAGATGCTTACTCTAAATACTGTGCACACATGAAGGACAATTCTTAGAAAAATTGCATACAATCTGGCAAAAGGTGATGGGTAACTAACAGACATTAAAAGGTATGCTGGATGCAAAGGTGGATCTAACAACCTTGTCTGCCACTGCTCTGGAATCAAGATATGGAGAATTTGGATATTACATCTCAGCTATAGAATGTATGTTCTAAAAATCAACTTGTAAAAAACATGCAAGATTGTATTATGTTTTAACGTTCTCAGTTAAAGCAGACCTGTGTTGACTGAGATATGACAAGTGGTGCCAACAAACATTACCGGGATCTTCTATATATATTCAGAACCAAAAACATGCAAAAGGCTCTGATAGAGTGGTGTCACAACTCCATTTTGTGAAGTGGCGCTGTAGCACTCAAATTTTTTTAACATTTTTTATTATTTCCGCTCATACAAACTTAATAGGTACACCGGTTCTCTCCCTCCCTCCTCCTCCCCCTGAACCCCCTGCTCCCCCTCGCCTCACCCCTCCCTCTCCATCCCCTAGTGCCTCCCACCCCAATTCCCAGAGAGTCCTTTAATATGCATCCCTGACTCTCCTCTGGGCCCTCCTCTCCGATGACATACAAAGACCCAGTGGCATTTCCCTGAACCCTTTCCCTTGCCTCCAAGGATCTTGGTGCCTTTAGCAGATGCTAGACTTTGTGAGGTCAATAGTGTGTTGGACATTGCGCAGGGCATGCAAAGTCCAATTATGATTGCTTCGGCCCTAACTTGTGTGGAGTATCTTGCAAATCATTGCTCCTCCCATCCTTTTGCTCTTACACTCTTACTGCCCCCTCTTCCGCAAATGTCCCTGAGCTTCAGGAAGGGGAGAGATTAGTCTGGCCTAGTTCTAGGTGGTTGATAAAGAGTCTCTGAAGTTCTGGATTGTGGTTTGTTGATTTTCTTTTGCAGTTTTGCTGCTCCTGCAATGCCCTTCACTCCATCCTGCTGGGCACTGTATGTCACCCCTTGCAGTCCTTGCTGGAGGCCTATTTTCTCTACTGTAACATGGTCACTTCTCTCCTTGTTTCTGGTGTGGCCCTCCAACCCCATCCCTCCTGTTCATAATCCTTGCAATTACTGTAGGTAATACATAGATTTACCTATGAGTGTCTCAATGTGGGCTGGGTGGGTTTGGTACTAGGAGCCACCTATTAGGGAGTACATACGGAGCTTAATTTTCTGGGTTTGGGATACTTCACTTAATATAATTGTTTCTAATGACATCCATTTCCTGGCAAATTCCAGTAATTCATCATTTTTGATGGCTGAGTAGTACTCCATTGTATAGATGTATCACAGTTTCCTTATCCACTCGTCAACTGTTGGACATTTGGGTTGATTCCATGACTTTGCTATTGTAAACAGTGCTGCTATGAACATGGTCATGCTTGTGCTATTGAGGTGAACCTCTGCTGTATGGGGGGGTTATTCCCAAAAGTGGAATCGCAGGGTCATATGGCATTTCAATCTTTAATTTCTTTAAGAATCTCCAGACAGCTCGTCAGAGTGGCTGTATGAGCCTGCATTCCCACCAGCAATGTAGCAGAGTTTCCCTCTCTCCACATCCTCTCCAGCATCTGTTGTTGTTTGTATTGTGTAGCACTCAAATTTTCAGTGACAATTACTTTTTGTCTTCATGTAATGTTTCCTGTGGGCTACCATGTGATAATTGCTTCAGATATATTTAATGGAACAATTAAAAGGCTCTGCATTGCTGTCACCTCTAGGCTAGTAAAGTTCTGTTAAAAGAAAGTCTTTTCTTTAATTTTATTTCCTGATCTGGTTGAGTGGCAGGTACTCCACAGAGAGCATCACTTCCTTCATAATTCTCCATGACAGTAATAATAATAGCCACCATGTATCTTATGTTGAACCCCAGCCAAAAAGTTTGCATGCATTGTCTGGATCCTTGAAACCCATATGAATAAGGAAACCAGGATTCATAGAGTACCCATTTTCAGTGCCAGGGCCAGAAGTAAAGGAAATCCATCTAATTCCCAACCCAGTTTTCAATTATTAGATTGTTTGATCAATGTATTCTATTGTCTGTCAGCAGATGACTACAAAAAATATGAATAGAATGCTAGTGATTCACTATAGTTTGAATATTGGTTTGTTGCCCCAATATATATGTAACTTTAATTAAATCTACAAAGTCACATATTAATGGTATGAAGATGGCAGAAACTTATCTTACTATGTTTATCGATGAGAATCTTTGAGAGGTCATTGGGATTAGATTAGATCATTAGGGGGGAGATTTCATGATTGATCCCAGTGCCTCTACCAGAGGAGGTAGAGAGGGCACCCATACATGAGCATGTTCTCTGTCCCTTCCTGTTTGATGCTCTGAACTTCCTTAGGATTTTGACAATATCTTCACCAAATGTGAGCATTTTGTATCTCAGAAACCATGAACCAAAATAAATAACTATTCTTCATAAAGTAGTCCTTCTCAGGTATTTTGTTATAGTAGCAAATGGAATAATACAAGGAATGTTTTATATGTAGCAGTTATGTTCCAATAAACTGAGTTTGGAATATTCAATAGTTATAAGGATTTTGTCACATATAGATTTAAAAAGCAGTTACACTGCTGCTGATAAATGCACAATCAAACAGCTTATAGAGGAAAAAGACATTTTATTTTGCCTTATGATTGTCCAGCTAAAGTTTCTTTTCCAGCTTGGCAGGAAAGCCCACACCGACAGCAGGGGCTAAAAGAACCGACCACACTGTATCCACTTAATGGCTGAGAGAGACAATCCTTACTTGCCAGACCAACATGTCTGGCCAAGTGTACAAAAGGATTCCATCTTTCTTAACCATTTTTCTCTATCTTATTCAACAACTAAGGGAATAGCCCCACCCACCACAGGCTGAACTTTTCCCTAGGCAATCTCCTGCAGGTTAGCTCTGGCCTTAACTCAGCTTTTGGGCTGGAGAGATAGCTCAGGTGCTAAGGCTCTGCTTGTGAATTCAGATTCAGGATCCCACATAAAAATGCCAGCCATGGGGCTGGAGAGATGTATTAGGGATTAAGCCTCTGCCTTGTAAGTTTAAGGTCCTGAGTTCAGATCCTAGATCCCACGTAAAAACACCAGTTGGAAATGGAGGCGGCCTGCACTTTCAGCTGTGGATGGCAAAACCTCAAAAACTCCAGAGCAAAGCAAAGAGGAGGTAGTGCAATACATAATGATTCCTGAAGTCACCCTTGGGCCTCCACAGGCATACACATTGCTCTTTTAGGCACATGCACACACATACAAACAAACAAACAAACAAACAAATAAATAAATAAATAATTCAACCATTATTTCTCTACAAATATGCCCAGAACTTGAACTCTCAACCATCAAGTAGACACCTGTATCTGACATAGCAAATTTCTTACCTAAAAGTCAATACCTTCTATGATTTACCTACATGTAGATCTCTACACTTATTTCTTCCTCTCTGTTTTATGTAATTTCTGATTCACTTATTCAGTGAATGGAAAAGGGTGGAGCAGGAAATAGGATGCAAGCTCTCTGGTATATCTTCTTATGAAGACAAAATATCATCAGCCTCAAGGCCTCACCCTCATGACTTCATGTAATTGTCTCCAGAGGTCATGTTTCCAAATAACATTCGGAAGGGTTGGGCTTAGTAAAAAACATTTTAAGGGGATATGATTCAGTCCATAGTATGTCTCCATATGTTTAATGTGACATGACTTACTTCCTTGTCCAGTCACTACTGAAGTAAAGTTTTTCAGAATCATCAAACATTTGCTTAATCAGACTTTGCTACTAAGGATATTTGAGGATTATTCATATTAGGCCTCAAAGAGAGAAGGACACATAAATGCATGTAATTGTAAGGATTATTTCATTCAACAAACAATTACCATGATAGGGGTTCATCGTGGTGATATAAGACAAATCTCATTCTTGTCCCATAGAACTATTTAGGACTGAATATCATCATCTCCTCTAGCTACTCTTGTGATCTTCCCACCTGGGTAGTTATACATGCAGAATAGCCCACACTTGCCTTGCCCTAATTTATAAGTCACTGCAATTTATAATTTCCTTCACTGTCTTTTTTATGGCTGCAGGTTTCTTAAAATTACACAGTGAACTTAGAATCAGTGCATAATGTTCAGTTTAGCAAGATATAGTACTTTCAATGAGAGGGAAACAATCATAAGTGATTAAAATATTCTTGCAATTCTAAGGATGGTGGTGTTTCTAAAAATGTGACTTCCCTTTACAAAATGTCATCGGCAAGAATGTTAGAAAGCAGTCAATATCTCATGAATACATCAAAGAATAATGTAAACATGATGTGATGCCATGAAATAAAATTAGATGTAAATAATCTCTGTTATACTCACTATACATCACAAGTCTAATAATTTGTTGAGGTATGGCAAACATACTAAAGTTTATGTCAACTGATAAATTAAGTCATCTAGTCATTTTTTACAATGCATATGCATTCCCACAATGTATCTGATTTTAATGATATGTATGCCCAATTATACATAGTCATAAGATGGTAAATAGAAGATTTTCCCTAAAAGTTTGCTTCAGGGAACATTTTTTCCCTTGTTGCACATGTACCCAAAATTAGTTCCAGCCAGATTGACATTCCCATTCTTCTTACAGGAGTATGGTTGAATAGATCTCTAAGTTTGATGACTCTTAGGGGAGGAGAATTTTATCCAGGTGAGGATTCTGTGTTGCTTACAGGTTGTTATGTTAGGTGCATTGGTTGGAGAGGGGTGTATGTGCACAGTACAAGCAAATAAGAGATCGAAACTGTCAAATGCACTAGTAGAAGAGGGGCATGTGCCCATCCCAACTGGAGTCTCAACTGTCAGGTGGAAAGACTTCCTTAGAGAAGCAGCATTTGAAATGAGCTTTAGGATTGGTGGTAGCAGGAGTAGGAGACTAGTCCCTTTAGAAAGAATAAAAGAGAAGGAAAGGAACACGAAAATAATCACAGGACATTTTGAGGAAGTATTTGTTAAAAGCATTCTGCTTAAGTGACCATGAAGTTGAAGAAGTAAGATTCGAAAGTGAAACTGATGCCAGATCACAGAATTTCAATTTCTTAAAGCAAAGGAAGATGAGCTTTACTCTGAAGGCACAGAAATACTATGAAAAATTTTCTGAACAAAAATGTTATTAAATCTGTACTTAGATTCATTGGCCTGATATCACTCTAAAAGATATATCTGCACCTCTTAAAGGCACTGTCCATTTATTTTCTAATGCTTGTCTTATTTATGTCTGCTATAGTTTAAGTGTGGGTGGCCTCTAGGAATGCACATGTTGAAATCTAGTGTGTCTGCAGTGCAAAAGTATTTGGGAGGAGCCTTCAGGAGATTGGGTCAGGAAAGGAGATACCTGGTAAAAGAGATAGTACCCTTCTACTTATAGTACTCCAGAGGCTGTCTCATTCCTTCTAACAAGGTACACAGAAAGAAAATAGTCTCTAAAAATTAGTATTCAGGCTGTCAACAGACACTGATTCTTGGTTCCCCAGCCTCTAGAACCATAAGAAATCAATTTCCATTTTATATAAGCTGGAAAGTCTGTGTTGTTTTAAGTAGCAGTGAAAGTGAACTAAAATGAGGAGTTTGAAATAAATTACTCCTTGAATCAAACTTATTAATTAGGCAATATTTTGAAAGAAATGTATCAAAATTGTAGAATGTCACTAAATCAGTTGATAGGAAGATGCTCATTACCCTAAATACAATCATTACAAAAGAATGGAGGGAGAATAACACAGTAACATATATGTTGACCATAGGACCCAGGAGTATCACAAGACTGAAGTAAATATGCACTAGATAGGAAGATCCTGTGAAAGAAAGACAGATGAAAGAGAGAGAGAGAGAGAGAGAGAGAGAGAGAGAGAGAGAGAGAAAGAGAATCTTGGAAAGAACAAGAGGAAGGAAGGAAGGAAGAGATGGATGAAAGGGAGGAGGGGAAAGGAGGGAGAAGGGAACATTAATCAATGAAACAAAAAAACAAAAAAGCAACTGAGGGAAAAAAGAATGCAACCAAAACATAGTTCTTTAAATGGTGAAATTGATCAATCTCTAGCCAGAACTAAAAGAAAAATAAGGTAAAATTTGCTACTACCTTGGATTGGTGTGAAAGTCAGTGATAATGTGCTTTTCTAGGATGTATGAAGAAGGTAAGTATATCAATATTAAGAGTAAGAAATATGGCATTACAACAGACATTATAGATATTAGTAAAGAAATATGAATAGTTTTATGACACTATACTTGGCAGGCTTAAACCAGTTGCTTAAAACTCACAAACTTTACGAGTTCTTTCAAAAATAAACTTGAAGGCTGATGAGATAGCTCAGAGGGTAAAGGTGCTTGCTGCTCAAGACTGATGATGTGAGTTCTATCCCTGGAACCCACATAAAAGTAGAAGGTGACAACTGACTTTATTAACAAACAAACAAACAAATCCCAAATACCATACAGTTATTTTCAGTATATTCAGAAAAGGTGCTTTATTTTCCCCAAACATCCAGCATCTATTCTTGATGGAAACAAATAATGAACTAAGAATAAAAGGGGATTTCCTCCAAAGGGACCCGGCTACGACTCCCATCATCCAGCCAGAGCCTCGCACAGGGCCGAGGGACGAGGAGGACCTCCCTCTGTGCCCGGGCCCCGCCCCAGCTGCCCTCGGGTTAAATCGCTCCACGCCGACGCCCCCATCCTCCGATTCCCCACCCCGCTCCGCTGGTCGGGACGCGTGCGTGGTCCAGCTGGGCCTCACCCGCGACCTAGGTAGGCTCTGTCCCTGCCCACCCACAGAACCCCAGGCCAAATAATTCAGTTTAGTGAAATTGAAAGATCATAAGAGTTAAAACGACAATGCCAAAGTCAAAGTGCAAATCCATGAGAAGCAACACTCAAGTAAACAAATTTCCCACTGAAGGAATTAGTCCCATAATGTTAGACTCCACTAGAAAAAACCCACCGAAAAAGGCCAAGAAAGCCTGACCCAGGACAACGACTTTCAAAATATGATCATTACCATGTTCAATACTATGAAAGAGGAAATCCGGGAGGAATTACATAAGCGAATCAATCGCTTTGAAGAGGAACACAACAGACATTTGGAGGAGTTGAGAAAAACAGTGCAAGAAACAAAAACTGGCATAGAGCAGTTAAAACAGACTCAAGCAGAGTCTAAAACTGAGCTACAAGACAAGTTATCTTCAACCCAGAATTCTACAGAGAGTCTTATCAACAGAACTACGGAAGCAGAAAACAGAATTTCAGACCTTGAAGATAAAGTGGGAGTAATAACCAGCTCAATGGAAGAGGTTGTTAAAGCCAAAAAGATACTTGAGAGAAATATCCAGGAGATATGGGACACCCTGAAGAAGCCTAACATGCGTATTCATGGAATACCAGAGCAAGAATCTCAAAATACCACCCCTGAGGAAATTTGTCAAATGATCATCAAGGAAAACTTTCCTCATCTAAAACAAGAGAGGCCCATCCATATACAAGAGGCATTCCGCACCACAAACAGATACGACCAAAACAGAAGCACCCCACGGCAAATAATAGTTAAAACACTCCACATTCAAGATAAAGAACTGGTGCTGAGAGCTTCAAGGGAGAAAAAACAAGTCACTTTTAAAGGTAAACCTATGAAAAGAACAAATGACTTCTCAGTCGAAACAGTAAAAGCAAGAAGAATTTGGAGAGACATACTCCAAGTATTGAATGAGCAAAAATGTCAACCCAGGCTGACTTACCCTGCAAAACTATCAGTCATGATTGAGGGAGAAAGAAAAATTTTCCAGCACAAAGACAACTTGAAGGGATACATGTCCACCAAACCAGGCCTTCAAAAAATGCTAGAAATGATACTTAAGCGTGAAGAAAAAAACAGGCATATCCAGGAGAACAGAAAGCAAGTATAACACCATTAAAAGCGAAGCAATATACTTATAAAAATTACTAAACATTATAAATGTCTGGAATTAAAAATAGTTTCTCCATTATAAAACTAAATGTTAATGGAATTAACTCACCGATAAAGAGACACAGATTACAAATTTGGATTAAAAATCACAATCCATCAATCTGCTGCTTGCAGGAAACCCAT
The DNA here is from genome assembly GCA_023101885.1 of Typhlomys cinereus. Classification (NCBI taxonomy): domain Eukaryota; kingdom Metazoa; phylum Chordata; class Mammalia; order Rodentia; family Platacanthomyidae; genus Typhlomys; species Typhlomys cinereus. The sequence goes on along the minus strand of JALPQD010000355.1, from coordinate 369,116 downwards.
CTCACCACAAAAGATAGGCATGCCCTAAAAATAAAAGGCTGGTCAACAATTCTACAAGCTAATGGAAGCAGAAAACAGGCAGGGGTAGCCATTATGCTATCAGACAAAGTACACTTCAAACCAAAGAAAATTATAAGAGACACGGATGGATACTACATTTTAGTCACAGGTACAATTCACCAGGAAGACATCACAATACTGAACATATATGCACCCAATACGGGCCCCTCCACATTCATTAAGAAAACCCTACAGCGTCTAAAGCAAGAAATCAACCCCCAAACGATAATTCCTGGGGACTTCAACACGGCCCTCTCAACATGGGATAGATCAACAGGTCAAAAGCTTAACAGAGACACTTTGGACCTTAATCAAACCCTGGAAGAAATGGACCTTACAGATCTCTATCGAACTTTTCACCCACGCACCAAAGAATACACATTTTTCTCAGCATCACACGGAACGTTCTCCAAAATAGATCACATATTGGGCCACAAAACGAATCTACACATATACAAAAAAGTTGAAATTCTAATCTGTGCCCTATCACACCACCACGGCCTAAAGCTGGACATCCACAACACAACAAACAAGAGAAAATACACTAACTCCTGGAAACTTAACAATATGATGCTGAATGAGAACTGGATTCAGGAAGAAATTAAAAAGGAAATTCAAGATTTCCTGAAAGTGAACAATAATGAAAATACAACTTACAAAAATCTCTGGGACACAATGAAAGCTGCTCTAAGAGGTAAGTTCATAGCTCTTAATGCCTACATCAAAAAAATGGAAACATCAGAAATAAACAACTTAACAATCCAGCTTAAAGCTTTAGAGAAACTAGAGCAATCTGATCCCAAAAGTAGTAGAAGAGAGGAGATTAGCAAAATAAGGGGAGAAATATCTGAAATCGAGATTAAGAAAACAATAGAAAAAATCAACCAGTCAAAAAGCTGATTCTTTGAAAAAATCAATAAGATTGATACACCCCTAGCAAAATTAACCAAAAGCAGGAGAGAGAAAACCCAAATTAACAAAATCAGAAATGAACATGGAGTTATCACTACTGATACCCAAGAAATCCAGAGAATTATAACATCATATTTCAAAAACTTATACTCTGTGAAGTTTGAAACACAAAAGAGATGGATGAATTTCTAAGTAAACACAACTTACCTAAATTGAATCAGGAAATTGTGAGTTATTTAAATAGTCCTATAACATATAAGGAAATTGAGGAAGTAATCTTGAATCTTCCCACCAAAAAATGTCCTGGACCAGATGGATTCAACACAGAGTTCTACCAGACATTTAAGGAGTTAATAATACCAATACTCCTTAAACTGTTCCATCAAATAGCAAAGGAAGGAACACTACCAAATTCCTTCTATGAAGCTAATATCGTTTTAATCGCAAAACCTAATAAAGACTCACTTAAAAAAGAAAACTATAGGCTGATCTCTCTGATGAACACAGACGCAAAGATTCTCAACAAAGTCTCAGCAAATCGGATTCAAAAACATATTAAAAAGATTATTCACAGGGACCAAGTAGGCTTCATCCCCGGCACACAAGGTTGGTTCAACATACGCAAATCAATAAATGTAATTCATCATGTAAACCAGTCCAAAGTCCAAGACCACATGATACTCTCGATAGATGCAGAAAAAGCTTTTGACAAGATCCAACAGCCTTTTATGATCAAAACGCTAGAGACAGTAGGAATGGAAGGAACATTTATCAATATAATAAAAGCTGTGTACAACAAGCCCACAGCAAGGATTATGCTCAATGGGGAACAATTGGAAGCATTCCCACTTCGATCAGGAACTAGCCAAGTCTGTCCACTCTCACCACTTCTATTCAATATTGTACTTGAAGTCTTAGCTGAAGCCATAAGACAAGAAAGGGACATAAGAGGGATTCAAATTGGCAAGGAAGAAGTCAAGGAATTCCTATTTGCAGATGACATGATCTTATACCTGAGTCATCCCAAAAACTCCACCAGGAAGCAACTGGAACTAATTGAGAAGTTCAGCAGGGTGGCAGGATACAAAATAAATGTGCAAAAATCAGAGGCCTTCCTATATGCCCAGAATGAAAGAAATGAAAAAGCCTTGAGAGAAACCATCCCATTTACTATAGCCCCTAAAAAAATGGAATACCTTGGTATAAACCTAATGAAGGAGATAAAAGACCTTTACAATGAAAACTTTAAAACCCTAAAGAAAGAAATTGCAGAAGACACCAGAAGTTGGAGAGACCTCCCATGTTCCTGGATTGGCAGAATCAACATCGTAAAAATGACCATCCTACCAAAGGCAATATACAAATTCAATGCTATACCAATTAAAATCCCAAAGCAATTCTTTAAAGAAGTTGACCAAAGAATCTCAAAATTCATATGGAGGCACAAAAGACCCAGGATAGCAAAGACAATCCTGACTAACAAAAACACTGCTGGAGGTATTACCATACCAAACCTTAATCTATACTACAAATCCATAGTTATAAAAACAGCCTGGTACTGGCTCCAAAATAGACACACAGATCAATGGATAAGGATTGAAGACCCAGATATAAGCCCACAAAATTACAGCCATTTGATCTTCGACAAAGGGGCCCAAAGAATACAATGGAAAAAGAACAGCATCTTCAACAAATGGTGCTGGCAAAACTGGATCTCCACATGCAGAAGATTAAAACTGGACCCGTACTTGTCACCTTGTACAAGACTTAATTCCAAATGGATCAAGGACCTTGATTTAAGGCCAGAGACTATAAAAATCATAGTTGAAAGGATAGGGAACTCCCTCGAGCTGATTGGGCTAGGCCAACATTTCCTAAGTAGACATCCAATGGCACAGTCACTGCTACCAACTCTCAACAGTTGGGATCTTGTGAAATTAAAGAGCTTCTGTTCAGATAAAGAGATTATAACGCGAGCTCAAAGGCAACCCACAGAATGGGAGAAAATATTCACTAACCACATATCTGATAGAGCTCTACTGTCCAGAGTGCACAAAGAACTTAGAAAACTAAACACCAAGGAAACCAATGGCCCAATTAAAAAATGGACCCTGGAAATTAAAAGAAATTTTACCAGGGATGAAATTAAAATGTCTAACAAATATCTTTAAAAAGGCTCCACTTCTTTAGCCATCAGGGAAATGCAAATCAAAACATCTCACCCCGGTCAGGATGGCAAAAATCCACAACACAACAACAAATGCTGGAGAGGATGTGGAGAGAGGGGAACTCTCCTACATTGCTGGTGGGAGTGCAGGCTCATACAGCCACTCTGGCGAGCCGTCTGGAGATTCTTAAAGAAATTAAAGATTGAAATGCCATATGACCCTGCGATTCCACTTTTGGGTATAGCCCCCCATACAGCAGAGGTTCACCTCGATAGCACAAGCACTACCATGTTCATAGCAGCACTGTTTACAATATCAAAGTCATGGAATGAGCCCAAATGTCCAACAGTTGACGAGTGGATAAGGAAACTGTGGTACATCTATACAATGGAGTACTACTCAGCCATCAAAAATGATGAATTAATGAAATTTGCTGGGAAATGGATGTCATTAGAAACAATTATATTAAGTAAAGTATCCCATACCCAGAAAATTAAGCGCCGTATGTACTCTCTAATAGGTGGCTCCTAATACCAAACCCACATAGATTTACCTATGAGTATCTCAAGATGGTCTGGGTGGGTTTGGTATTAGGATGGATGGTGGGAGTCGGAGCCGGGTCCCTTTGGGCTGACCTGGGGTTCTGGTGGGCGGGCGCGGGCGGACCTTACCTAGGTCGCGGGGTGAGGCCTGGCCGGACCACGCGCGCGGGTCCCGACTGGCAGAGCGGGGTGGGGTAGAGGGAGGATGGGGGCGTCGGCGTGGAGCTGTTTAACCCTAGGGCAGCTGGAGCGGGGCCCGGGCCCAGGGGGAGGTCCTCCTCGTCCCTTGGCCCTGCGCGCAGCTCCGGCTGGATGGTGGGAGTTGGAGCCGGGTCCCTTTGGGCTGACCTGGGGTTCTGGTGGGCGGGCGCGGGCGGACCTTACCTAGGTCGCGGGGTGAGGCCTGGCCGGACCACGCGCGCGGGTCCCAACTGGCAGAGCGGGGTGGGGTAGAGGGAGGATGGGGGCGTCGGCGTGGAGCTGTTTAACCCTAGGGCAGCTGGAGCGGGGCCCGGGCCCAGGGGGAGGTCCTCCTTGTCCCTTGGCCCTGCGCGCAGCTCCGGCTGGATGGTGGGAGTTGGAGCCGGGTCCCTTTGGGCTGACCTGGGGTTCTGGTGGGCGGGCGCGGGTGGACCTTACCTAGGTCGCGGGGTGAGGCCCGGCTGGACCCCGCGCACATCCCGACCGGCGGAGCAGGGTGGGGTAAAGGGAGTAATTGCAAGGATTATGAACAGGAAGGATGGGGTTGGAGGGCCACACCAGAAACAAGGAGAGAAGTGACCAGGTTACAGTAGAGAAAATAGGCCTCCATCAAGGACTGCAAGAAAGTAATGTGACACCTAGTTAAGTTCACAATTTGTTCCTGATCATTTACAACTAAGGGTGTATGAACTCACCAGAAGGGTAGGGCATACAGTCCAGCAGATTAAAAAGTAACCAATTTGCAAATGGGTGATTGACCCCTCCCATTGCCTAATGCCATATGACCCTGCGATTCCACTTTTGGGTATAAGTATTACATCTACCCTTGAATGTGCTCTTATAATAAGACTCCAGTTTAACAGCTTTCTGTCTCTGGCCAGGGGGTGACATACAGTGCCCATCACGATGGAGTGAAGGGCATTACAGGAGCAACAAAACTGCAAAAGAAAATCAACGAACCACTATCCAGAACTTCAGAGACTCTATATCAACCACCTAGAACTAGGCCAGACTAATATCTCCCCATCCTGAAGCTCAGAGACATTTGCAGATGAGGGGTCGGTAAGATTGTAAGAGCAAAAGGATGGGAGGAGCAATGATTTGCAAGATATTCCACACAAGTTAGGGCCGAAGCAATCATAATTGGACATTGCATGCCTGGCGCAATGTCCAACACACTATTGACCTCACAAAGTCTAGCATCTGCTAAAGGCACCAAGATCCTTGGAGGCAAGGGATTGACAGCCACAGTAGTGTTCCTATGCCTAAGGGGAACACAGGAAAGGGTTCAGGGAAATGCCACTGGGTCCTTGTACGTCATCGGATAGGAGGCCCAGAGGAGAGTCAGGCATGCACAAGAAAGGACTCTGGGAATGGGGTGGGAGGCACGGGGGGATGGGGCGGGAGGGGTGAGGGGAGGGGGAGCAGGAGGTTCGGGGGGGGGAGGAGGAGGGAGGGAGGGAACTGGTGTACCTATTAAGTTTGTATGAGCTGAAATAATAATAAAAATGTATTATAAAAAAGGGGGATTTCCTCAACTTGATAAAAACATACATTAAAATGTAGAGTTAATATCATAATTCCTGGTGACAGATTGACTTTTTTCTTTATGATATCAAGAAAAAGACAAGTTCTGTAACCTGTACTTATACTTAATATTGTAATAGAAATTCTATTTAGCATAATATCATAAGAAAATATGATGTGTGTACAAGTTAGAAATAAGGAAACGAATCATTTTCAAATGGAACCATCATTTATGCAGAAAATTTAATGAATCTAAGTGAGATTAGAACGTTTTCAGAGCACAATGTTCAATATGTTCAATATGCAAAACAATTGTATTTTGTCCTGTAGGAGACAGAACCCAAGATCTCACATATTCTAGACAAGTAATATTCCATTTGGCTACACCCCTAAGCCCCTTTCTTTCTGTATATTATTAATAAATATCACACCATTTAAGTTTCAAAATTTAGAATGCTATTTACAATAGCACAAAGACAAGAAATAGAAAGAAATCCAACAATTAAATTAAACTTTTTTTCTGATTGAAAATAAAGAAGTAAATGGAGAGAAATGTTCAAGAGTTAGAAGACTTATTTGTTAAGATGTTAACTTTCTCAAAACTGATCTACAGATTAAATGTGATCCTGGCTTGTGTTCCAGTTGGGTTTTTGTAGGGATTTACAAGCTACTTTCCAATTCACATGACATTATAGAATACCTAGAATTGTCAAAATGACTCTGAAAAAGAAAAAAAATTTGGGAGGTTAGTTTACTTGTTCTAAAATCTTAATATAAGTCATCATGATCAAATCAACAATCAAATATAAATACGGTCAATTAAACCAATGGAACAAAATAGTCTATAAATAGACTTACACATATGCTGGACTGATTATTGCCAGAATTGTACAGACAATTCATCAGGGAAAAGTAAGCTTTTTCAACAAATAATACTGGAACAACTGGATATCCATATGCAAAAAATTAGCATGCATTCGTATCATGTACCATATAAAGAAGTCATGTAAAAATAACTTACATATTAAAAACCGATACAGCTTTTGTGAAATATGGGACTAAGTAATTTGAACCTTTGTGAAGGGAGAATTTTTAACCATTATACCAAAAAGCACAAGTGTATCAACATAGTATCACATGCTTACAATCCCAACATTGAGGTGAAGGATCATAAATTCAAAGCTATCCAGTACTATCCAGTACAATATCCAGTAGATATTGACAGATTGCCCAAAACAGACAAACTAACTGACAAAATAACAAGAAGGCATAAATCATAAAACAATATGAATAAGATTTTAAAATTGTTGCTCCTGTAAAGAAACAATTAAAAGAAGGAAGATTTAAAAAAAACACTGACTGGGAGGAAAAACTCATCAATAAAACATTATCAAGGGTTTATGCTCAAAATATCTATGTCTGTCTCTATCTCTGTTTTTATGTCCATATACCTCAAATTCCAGGACAAGCAAAGAAATATCTTAATCAAACAATAGGAAAGTAAGCCATGCAAACATGCTCAGGGTGGAGAGATGACTCAGGGGTTAATATTCTGCCTTGAAAGCAGAAGGTCCTGAGTTTGGATGACAGGTCTAATGCAAAAAAGCCAGGCAGAAACAATAGCAGCCTGCACTTCTGGCTCTGTGGGCAGAGCCTGGAAAATCCCAGAATGAAGCAAAAAGAAGACAGAAACAATCCAGGATGATTTCCGAAGTCATCCTCCAGTCCTCCAAAGGGACAGTGTCCTCTGATACACACACACACACACACACACACACACACACACACACACACACACACAAATATACTTAATATTGTTATTGTTATCCATTATGGACAAGCTATTCAAATTCTGTCTTGACTTCAAGAGAAACCTCTAATTGAAAAGGCAAAGAGAGGCTAGTGATAAAACACTTGCATACCCTTGCATAAGAACAGGATGTGGTCAACCACCCAGAACCAGGCCAGCCTAATCTCTCCCCATCCCTCAGGGAAAGTTGCGGAAGAGGGGGCGGTAAGATTGTAAGAGCCTAAAGATGGGGAGGAGCAACAATATGCAAGATACTACATACAAGTTAGGGCCAAAGTAATCATAATAGGACTTTGCATGACCTGCGTGATGACCAACATATCATTGAACCCCCAAAGTCTAGCACAGATCACAAGCACTAGGATCCTTAGAGGCAAGGGATTAATAGCCACAATAGTGTTCCTATACTAAAGGGAAACATAAAAAAAGATCTCTAGGCAATGCCACTGAGTCCTTACACCTCATCAGAGAGGAGGACCCAGAGGGAAGCTTAATATGCACACTAAAGGATGCTCCAGGAATGGGGGGAAGGGGCACTGGGAGAAGGGGAGGGAGGGGGGAAGGGAAGGGGAAAGAGGGAGAAGGAGTAAGGAGATCCAGGGAGGGGTGGAGGGAGGAAGGGGAATGGGGTACCTATCAACTTTATATGAGTGGAAGAAATAAAAAAGAACAGGATGTGGGATCCCCAGAACCTGCGTGAGGCCTTGGCAAGTGGGTGGAAAGCTACGTTTTGAGTACTCAGGAGGCAGAGACAGGGAATCCCTCCCCCAAGCAAATTGGTTAGCTAATGTAGCCCATTGGAAAGTTCTGGGTTCAAGTGAGAGACCCTACTTTGATAATAAAAGCAGAGAGCAATTGAGGAAGCCACCAGATGTCAAATTCGAGACTTCTGCATGTATAAATACATTGGAGTACATCTGCCCCCCCCCACACGCATGGTAACACAAAAAGAAAAAGAAGAATCAAGGAAAAAAAAAAGGTTGAAAGCAGAATAGAAGGCAGTAGAAGAATGAAAAAAGAAAGAAGGCAGAAGTACAGGAGAACAGAAAGAACACTGATAGTTTAAGTTCAGAAAATCTATAAAGCAGAGAGTACACGGGCTCTCTGTCCTCATGTAGGATGGGATTTGTACTGGCTTCTTAAGCCGGATGGACCCCTTTGTAGGATTCCATAGAAAAACAGTGGGACCAGAATCTCTGTTGAAATTCTTAGCAGCTGGGCCCTTAAAGACAGTAGCTTCAACTGAGCATGGCGGCTCCTACCTATAATCTAAGAATTTACAAGGCTGAGGCAGGAAGTTCACCATGACTGTTCAAGGCCAGGTTGAGCTACTTTCTCAAAAGTAGCTCAAAAACCAATAAATAAACAAACAAAACTTCTGGGGGATAATATCAGTCCTTGTTGAGTAGTCATTTGTGTCAGTTTGTTAGAGGAAACCAATTATAATATAGAGAAGATACCACGAATGCCTTCATTTGATTACACAATAATAGACAAGCCCTCTGCTAGAAATATCAATGGAGACTGAAATATCAGATTGTGTTAACTCTTGTTTATTACATAGTTCCTTCTCCCTTTTCTTTTAAAGGTATAAGATAGCCTATTCTCTAGATTTTTATGAAAGAGAGAGAGAGAGAAAGAATCAGAGGGCACTGTGTGTGTCTATGGAGATACAAAGATGACTTCAGGAATCATCCTGGATTACTCTACTTCGGTTTTGTTTCACTTTGGGATTTCCCAGTCTCTGCCTTTCAGAGATGGAAGTGCAGGTCGCCACCATTTCTATCTGATGTTTTATTTATGTATTTATTTAGCATTTATTCATTTATTTATGTGCATGTGTGTGTGTCTATGTGTGTTTCTCTGTGTGTGTCTGTGTGTGTGTGTCAGAGGGCACTGTGTGTGCCCGTTGGTGATTTTGGGAATCATCATGGATTGCTCTTCCTTCGTTTTACTTTGCTCTGGGGTTTTCCACGCTCTATTTTTTTGGGCCAGAAATACAAGTGGCCACCATTTCTGCCTGATTTTTTACTTGGGATCTGGGATCTGAGCTCAGGACCTTCTGCTTTCAATGCAGATGGCTAACCCCTGGGTTATCTACAGCCTCAAGATAGTATATTCTCTAACACAAAGTATTTCTCAATGAGGATAGAAGGGACAGAAAAAATAAACTTTGAAATTTAGTACAATTTTTATTGTTGAATTTTGAATGACTATCTAGAGATTTTTTTCAGTCTTCCTGCAAAAGGAAAAGTATCAGAGAAATCTTTCACTAATTATCACAATATGTTTGCATTGAGGCCAAATTTTATGATTCATGTTTCCTTAGCTAGTCGCTTTAGAAGCCCATATCATATTAAAAATAACTTTTTTCCAGTTCTGGATATCCAACCTAGGCTTTCATTCATGTTGGCCAAGTGCTGTACCACTGAATTACAATCTGAATGAAAAATGAGTTTTGATAATCTAAATTATATTCAAACAGAAAGCATCTTATGCTTGGTGACCCATTTAAAAAAGGGGTCAGAAAGAATGTAAGACCCAGAAGAAAGAGAAGGTTTGTGAAATGTCATCCCCCTAAAATGTCATAGCTATAGCATGAACCCATAATAGAGATGCTTACTTGATACCAAGTCTGCAGGTGACCAATATGCTCAATGATCATTTATGAGCTGAGGAGAAAACCATGGGGCCTATAAGGTACAATGGACAACTAACAGATTTGGGGGAAGGAGAAAATATCCAGTTTTGTATGCCACAGGGACTCTATTAGGCCCCAAGAAAGAGTCCCAAGCACAATTCCATACAAAAAGCTCTTGGTTAAACCAAGTGAAACAGAAAACAAAACAAAAGCCATGAATATGAGAAGAAGACTTGAAAGGAAGGAAGGGTCTGGCAAGGGGAAGGGAGATAGATACGCAAGGGAAAGTAATCGGAATGTATTCTATACAGGTATGAAATGGCCAAAGAGTAACACTTATCACTAAGCAGAAATGGGAATGGGAAAAAATGGAACCTAGGATAGCCTAGCAGCCCCATTTTGTAAGGCTGAGCACATAACGAAGACCCAAAGAGGAATAGCTCCTGATATGTGAGTGTTCTCTAAGCTCCAGTTCCGGTAGAAATATTGCTTCAACATCTTGTGTTCACTTTCCTGTCTTTTTGGTTTGCTAGAGTTTGAAAACTGCTCTCACACTGACTCTGGCTCTACTAGAACTCTTGCAACAACAATATTCTGAAATTTCTTCTCCAAGATTGCTCAAGGAAGTTTTTAATATAGCAGCCTGGTTTTATACACACACACACACACACACACACACACACACACACACACACACACACACATTTAGTGTTTCATACGTGAATGTGGTGAATTTATATTTTCACACTTTAATCCCCAATCCCATCTCCTCGTTTTCCTACTACAACTCTCCTTCTTCCTTGCCAATCTCCCTCCTATTTTCATGTCTTTTCACATGTGTGGCCCACTTGGTTTCATTTGGATTGCCCTTGATGGCATGTGTCTGAGTATTTGCTGGAGAATGAATCATACGTCAATGGGTATACCACTGAGGAAAACATCGTCCCTCACCCTCATCAACATTAACCCTCAGGGAGGTGTGAGACCTCTTGAGATCTTTCTTCCTTCCATCATGAATGTTGATAGGACAAATTCCATGTAGGTCTTGGAGAAATATACATAATTGCAGTGAATTTATGAATGCCAGAGCCCTGTCATGTCCAGAGAATAATGTCTAGCTAGCAAACTGTTTTCTTCTCTTTGCTTTGAGAAATATTTGCAAAGGCGCCCCAGATTTCCAGAGTCAGATAATGTACAACTTGTTAGCCAGCCACCTCACAGAAGCCTCAGTCCTGCTCTCTGAGTTGTTGATGGGAAACTCTGGAGATAGACAGGTATTCTAATAGTTGGAGAGCAGAACTCTCTAGCTGCTTAGAAGGTCTTTCCATTAAGTTACTGCTACCGTCAGTACCAAAGCACCAGAACAGCAGCATATCCTGTTCTAGTCACATAAGAAAGCCTTTGGTCAAGCTACTAGGATGAAGAATATAGCTTTAAGAGTAATAAAAACCCATTTGTGCATCATAGATAGACATCAGTGTATTAGTTTTTTTACAACACTGCGCAAATTGCTAATTTTAATATTAGGTAAAGCACACCATTATACAAAGTACTAAAGATGTGTGTCAGTCGCCAGTATAACATCCAAGAGATACTATCAGGGAACGAGAAACTAAGCAACAATTTACAGAGAAGGACCTCTGAGTGGAACCCCAGTAACTAACTTTTTTTTTTTTAACAACAGGGCCACTGAGATGGGAAGAAGCGGCTACAAACTGAGTCCCTGTTCCATGCTAGACTCCAAGTTAACTGGAGGTGTGCTCTTTACCAAAAACCATCACTGAAACAACTTAAAGGAGGAAAGGCTTGTGTTAACCCATTGTTTCAGACAGATTGATTTCAGATAGATAGATTTCAGTCCATCCTAGTGGACAATGCATAGTGGTGAGAGTGATTTTTTTTCCTGGTGGCATATGATGGAGGTTTGCTCACATTGTGGTCTACAGACCAGAAACAGAAGACAGTGGCCAAAGCCAGAAACATGTATCACCAGCAAAGGACCGTCCTTAATAATCTTCCCCCATACCCCACTTTCTAAAGACCTGTAGCCTTCAAAATAGTGTCAAAAATATTCCAATTGTGAATCTTTGGGATACATTCCCCATTTCCGCCACAGTAAGCAGCATTTTCATTGAGAACATTATATTTAAAACTAGTCCATCTCAGTTTGCATGTCAGCTCTTTATTATGGACAAGTCATTTTACTATTCTGTGTTTCAGTATCCCTATATATAAAATGGGAACAGCAATTAGAAGTACCTGATGGGATTTTAAACATTAAGTGAAATAGTTAATACATAAAGCACTTTAAAAAGACTGTTAATATAAGTGCAATATAATTCCTTATTATGATGCTTTTTGGTGGGTTGGCATGACTGGGCTATGAAACTTCAAGGCCACACTTAGTACCCTTCTTCCGCAATACAGAGAGAGAGAGAAAGAGAGAGAGAGAGAGACAGAGAGAGAGAGAGAGAGAGAGAGAGAGAGAGAGAGAGAGAGAGAGACAGAGAGAGACAGAGAGACAGAGAGACACAGAGAGACACAGAGAGAGAGACAGAGTCAGAGAGAGTCAGAGGGAGAGAGAGAGCAGAACAAGGCTTATACCAAACATAAGAACATATTCTGAGCCTAGAAAAAGAAAAGTCAGCTTACAAGTCGCACAACTACATTGTGGGTCTCAGATGGACATGAAGCAGCTCACCTTGGCTGCAGCATGGAGCTCTGTATTTCTGTAAATGGAAAAAGGCTGATCCAGCCTTATCATAATACACTTAGATGGGGGAGATTTATGAGATAGCTTACATTGGGGAAGATATGAATCTTTCAAAATACTTACATAAAACAATTGCCCTTTGAACTTTCAGCTACTAATTTAGTGAACTACTTCACTATTTCTAGATTCCCTGATAATAGAGGTTAATAGGACAGCCACACAAATAGACAAGAAATCATGGAAGTAGAGACCTTGAATTCACAACCTGGAACAAAATGCAGACATCTGGACTCTATCTGCCTCCAAGGCACTTAAACCCTTACAACACTGTGCACAATGCTAAATTTAATATTAGGTAAAGCACACCATTATACAAAGTACTAAAGATGTGTGTCAGTCGCTAGTATAACATCCAAGAGATACCATCAGGGAACAAGAAACTAAACAACAATCTTCAGAAAAGGACCTCCAAGTGGAATCTCAGTAACTAACATTTGTTTAACAATAGGAAAACAGAGATGGAAAGAAGCAGCTACAAACTGAGTCCTTGTTCCATGCCAGGCTCCAAGTTAACTGGAGGTGTGCTCTTTACAATATTGTAGGATTTTATTACTCCTGTTCTGCACATTCAAAAGCTGAGGTTCAGAATAATTATTTAACCTCCGCTGAGAATACCCAGTACAAAAGGAACCAAGGTTTTGAATTTAGTGCCAGCTCGTTAGTAAAAACTTAAGTATCTCAACAGTCACTAGAATGATTTAAAACTATGCTTCTTCAGTATGATAATTGTTCTGGAAGTTTTGTCACTGCTCAAGGACTCCTTACAGAAAAAGTAGGAAAAGGAGGGCAAGTGGAGAAAGGGAGTATCAGTGAAACACAAAAGAAAGTCAGCAAGGACAGAGAAAAATCAAATTGACACATGACTTTAGTGAACCAATTTCAAACTTAAGTTACTAACTTTATGCATATTTTTGTGACTTTTTTGTGGATTATATTTACTCAATTATGACCCAAGGACGAATGTAACCATGGACTATTCTGTTTCACTTATATTTTATTTTAAATATAGTATATGCATAAATATTTTACTATAAGTACTATAAAGTACTAGAAATAGTGAAAAAACAAAACAAAATAACGGGACTGAGTTCCAGGGCCAGACCAATCACTGTTGCAGACATTCCCGATTTGTCTGAATCTCAATTTCTCTGTCAAAAAAAATGGGGAGAAGCTATACTTCTGGAATGATCAAGTAAAGGGGCTAACAGATCCTCTCTCTAGCAAAATAATAATTGAACTACTGAAAAGTTTATGAAAGAAACATTTAAAGTTTTGATTATTGTTCTAAGGACATAAAACAAATGGCTTAGCATACATACAAGAAAATGTATGAAATTTTGGTGAGAAAAACAGAGAGTAGTCTGATCTTTCCAGTTCTGTGTTATAGGGGATTTCACCTAAAATGTACAATCAAGAATATAGGATTTCTCTCCAAAGTACCCAAACTCAGATTAGGTCTTTACTCTGGTAAGGTGCAGTTGCAGGTGTTTCTCAATCCCTCAGCACTGTTGTGTGCAGACACTCTATTCTAAGCAGGTATGGTCAAGGGGACTGCATCTGTATTCCTCAATGAGATACCTATTTGTAATGCAGAAGTTCTACCAAGGAGAAAAAAGGAAAGAAATTCTGTTTTGTCTGGCACTGAGGGTAGAAGTTGCATACCAGGAGAGGAAAGCAAAAGAGACCAAGGGTTGCCACCTTCCTCCCATGGCCAATCTCATAGGGAAGTATTGTTGTTTCAAAAAGCATTCATCCCTGTAGGATACAGGGAATGTGTTTTGGGGGTTGGGTGGGGAGTTAGACCACAAGCATGAACAACTCTGTCTGAGGTGGTTACCTTTATTCAGAGCAGAATATGGAAAATTCTATGAGTAAACGTGTGACTTTTTTTTTAAAGAATGGAGATTTGGTGAAAATTGATTAACACAGGCTGATTCAGGACTGGAAGCATAAGCTTATGATCCTAGTTTCTGAGGAAGCTGAAGCAGGAGGATTGCAATTTCAAGGGATGCTTGAGAAACTCCCTGGGACCTTGTCTCAAGTCAAAAAGTGATAAAGAACAATTGGACATGTGGCTCGGTGACAGAATGCTTTCCTAGAATGTGTGAAGCTCTAGATTCACCTTCCCACAGTATAGGTGGATGTAGAGGTGGTAACTCCGAGTTAAAAACAATATATTAACCCAGCAAGAAGCTTAAAAGGAAAAAAGCAAAAAAAAAAAAATAACCAACCAAGAATTCTGAGAACAACACTCCAAGCATTGTCATCAATTCTGTTCAATAAGGAAGTCTGTGAGTATGTGATAAGATACATCACCTTGAAACAATAAGAGCAGGACATGTGGCCTCTGTACACGAGGTCAAAGCCTCATTAGTTCAAGGGGCTTAAACATGTCTCTGACCAAATACAGAACAATAATCTACTATGCACCAAGAGTGAATCTTACAAAAAAATAGGCCTGAAAACATATCGCAATCATTCTCCAGAAATCCATACCCTTTCAAGCTGTGCCTTTTCAAATGTGATCTGAGAGGTAATCTCCAGGCTACTAGTACCATAAACTTCTTGAACTGATAAAGCAGCATCCAAGCTACACATTCATCCCACCATAGAGAGCAAAGGTGCATGCAGCTAAGTTTCTTACACTTCTGAGTTGCTGTTGCTAACTCAGTAGTGATGACAAGATAATTTGGCTTTGTTTTAATTAAAAAATTTTTTTTTATTATTATTTATTCAATTGTGCGTGTGTGTATGTATGTGCACGCGCATGTGTGTGTGTGTGTGTGTGTGTGTGTGTGTGTGTGTGTGTGTGTGTGTCTGTGTATGTGTAGAACCACGGACGAATTCGCGAACCACCATGGACGCCTCCACCTCCTTCTGCCCCAGGATTCACAGGCTCCGCCCCACCAGGACCAGAAGCGCAAGCCGCCCCCGCTTCCGCCTGGCGTCTATATGTGGGATCTGGGATCTGAACTCAGGACCTTCCGCCTGCAAGGCAGAGGCTTAACCCCTGAGCCACCTCTCCAGCCCCAACTAAAAAAAATTTTAAGAAAATCCTATACAAGGACTTCAAAGGTCATATGCTGTTGAGGAAACATAATTTTCTGAATGAGTCTTGCCAACTCAGTAAACAAATGAGCAACTGGCCTGGCAAACATCACCATCAACACCAGAGGAGAGGATCAACATGTAGAGTTGCTATAAGAAATGATCTAAAATGTCAAGTGTTTTAGTTACTTTTCTATTGCTTTAATAAAATACCCTAGCGAATACAATTTAAGGGTATTTCATTTTGACTTATAGGTTGAGGTAGTCCATCATGGTTGGGAAGTCCACACAGCAGGAGCTTATCAGTCACGAAGAGTACAGTAATGAATAGTGATATTAGTCTGGCTTTCTCCTTTTCATGCAATCTAGGACTCAAACTAGTGGGTTGGCACCACTCACTTTTAGGGTGGGTCTTCCAACCTTAATTAGACTAATCAGCATAATTCCTCTCAGGCCTGGCTAGAGGCTAAATCATCCCTCCCAGGTGGGCTTGAAGGGTTATCTCCTAAGACATTGTAAATCAAATCGACAATTAACCCTAATGATGACAGTTAATATCTTCATGAAAAAACAGAAGACATTCAAAGACACTTACACACATGAGAAAAAGCAGCTAATATAAATTGCTTTTGAAAGGGGCCTAGATGCTTGCCTTAATAGAAAAAGACACAAAAAGTACCCACTATAGTTCACAGACGTTCTTTCCTGATCTCACCAGAAGGGGAGGGCATATAGTGTAGCAGATAAAAAGTAATCATTTTGCAAATGGGTGATGGACCCTTCCCTCAGTGAGGTTTCCTACTCTTATTACATCTACCCTTGAATGTGCTATTACAACAAGACTCCAGTTTAACAGCTTTTTGTCTCTGGCCAGGGGGTGACATACAGTGCCCAGCAGAATGGAGTGAAGGGAATTGCAGGAGCAGCAAAACTGCAAAAGAAAATCTACAACCCACAATCCAGAACTTCAGAGACTCTATATCAATCACATAGAACTAGGACAGCCTAATCTCTCCCCATCCTGGAGCTCAGGGACATTTGCGGAAGAGGGGGCGGTAAGATTGTAAGAGCAAAAGGATGGGAGGAGCAACGATTTGCAAGATTCTCAACAATAGTTGGGGCCAAAGCAATCATAATGGGACTTTGCATGCCCTGCGCAATGTCCAGCGCACTGTTGCCCTCAGAAAGTCTAGCATCTGTTAAGGGCACCGAGACCCCTGGAGGCAAGGGGTTGACAGCCATAGTAGTGATCTTATGCTTAAGGGGAACAAGAGAAAGGGCTTATGGAAATGCCACTGGGTCCTTATATGTCATCGGAGAGGAGGACCCAGTGGAGAGTTAGGCGTACACAATAAAGGACTCTCTGGGAATTGGGGGGGAGGCACTGGGGGAAGGGGAGGGGGAGGAGGGGGCTCGGGGGGAGGAGGGGGGAGGGAGGGAACTGGTAAAAAATTTTAAAATGGGGCTGGAGAGGTGGCTCAGGGGTTAAGCCTCTGCCTTGCAGGCAGAAGGTCCTGAGTTCGGATCCTAGACCCCACGTATAGACGCCGGGCAGAAACAGGGGCGGCCTGCATTTCTGGTCCTGGTAGGGCG
The DNA here is from genome assembly GCA_023101885.1 of Typhlomys cinereus. NCBI lineage: Eukaryota > Metazoa > Chordata > Mammalia > Rodentia > Platacanthomyidae > Typhlomys > Typhlomys cinereus. The sequence goes on along the minus strand of JALPQD010000355.1, from coordinate 351,841 downwards.
GAGCCTGTGAATCCCCGGGCAGAGAAAACAAGGAGGCGGTCCATGGTGGTTCCTGAATTCATCCGTGGTTCTACACACACACACACACACACACATATACACGCACGCACACACATACACACGCACAATTGAATAAATAATAAAAAAATTAAAAAAATTTTAAAATGTATAATTAAATTTTTAATAAAAAAAGTACCCACTATAAATATATTTTAAAAGATTAAGGAAATCCTACTTAAAGAGCTTTAAAAATATGATAACAGTGATTTTCAAGTAGAAAATATCAATAAAGTAAAATTATTTTAAAAAATAGAAGGAAAACTCTGAAATTGAAAAATTCACTATAATGAGAGAAATCACTAGAGGAGGTCAATAGTAGGTAATAGAAAAAAGTCAGTGAACTTGAACAGGGATAATAGAGACTATAATATAACGAAGAGAAGAAAGAAACAATGAAGAAAAGTGAACAAATATTCAGAAAAATTTAGATCATCATTCAGCATACCAAACTCTGGTTGTGCTGTTTTCTTTTTTTGTAACTCTGCTAACATTTTCATTTTATGATGGTTATTTAACAGTGAGGCTGAAAATTCAAAAAGTCAAATTTCCTAATTTCCTGCAAAGAGCAGCAAATAAAACACAAGTGCTTCACAATTGGTTTAAAAGGACGAGAGTGGTTTTGTTTGTTGCTTAGAGCTAGGAATGCATCATATACTTCCCAAGTATTCAGTCAGAGGAGGATCCATTAGGAGACAAGTTAAATCGTGAATTTGTTGAATGCTACATTTAGAGACAAATTTGACAAAATCTATCTCATATTTTAAAACTATAGATAAGTTTCAAACTTAACTGTCAGAGTAGTTCTTGTTGAATTCCAGTAACTGTTGCGTATCTCCTATTACCTTCCCAGAAATTACTCAATATGTTTAAACATACAAGTTGAAGGGAAGATTAGAATGATAACAATCTAGATTTAACTAAAGAAAACAAAGGGAAAAAGCAGAAAAGTATTATTTTTACATTCATTTTAAATAACTTCAAAGATTCTGAATTCATAGTCAACCTTATTGAGAACATCAAGGTTGTTACCCCCCCCAAGTCAGGCTGCCTACTAGCTCAGCACTTAAATTACTGACCAAAGCTGGTCATTTTCAGAAATGGGACTGAAAATAAAATGGCAAGCATTATGCCCCATTTCTTATCGAAAATCATCATTCTGTACCATATACGTACTACTTTATCCAGTTCTGGGAAAGAGTCAGAAAACGAAGTGAAATGAGGGTGCCTCCTGGAAGTTTTACATGAAGGGAGTAGCAAAATGATACATAAAAGAAAAAAGTCAACATAAAATGAAAAATAGGACAAAAAAACTGCATAAGCTCAGGGATGATACTATGTTAAGTAGTATAGAAAGGGCTACTGTGGAATAATTAGAAAATCCTGCAGTAGTAGTAATCTAAACCATATTCTAGAAAACTTTAAAAGGAAGTTTTATTCGGATCCTAGACCCTAGTGGAAGCGTGGGCAGCCTGAGTTTCTGGTCCTGGTAGGGCAGAGCCTGTGAATTTGGGGGAGAGTAAACAAGGAGGAGGTAGAGGCGGTTCATGGTGTTTCCCGAAATCGTCTGTGGTTCTACACACACACACACACACACACACACACACACACACACACATGCACACACATGCATACACGCATACATGCACAATTGAATAAATAATAAATAACAATAAAAAATTTTAAAAAATTAAACTGAAGTAGCAAAAGAAAACTTGTCAAGAGTACTGGCTAAAAATGTATAGTAAAGATGCACCTAGAAGTTACTTGCCCTTTCTGTTCTTTGTTTTCACTCCCTATGAAATGAGAATAATAAGGTTGTAATCTATAATCTTCTTGTGGATGTGAGGTGGGAGGGCAGGAGGGGAAGTTTAAGACAGGGCCTCACTATATGGACTAGCCTAGTCACAAACTCACAATCCTACTCAGCTTTTTGAGTACTGGGATTCTAGATATGCAACATCAGGCCTAGTTTACAATGGTTAATCTTGATTATCAAATTATTTGTATTGAGATGCCCAGCAAGCTGGATATTGCATTTTGTTCCTTTCGATTAGGTAAGATATTGCCTGACATATAGATGTAGATATAATATACAGGTATATACTTATTTGCCATGGTTGTTAATTTGGAGTACTCATTGTCCCTTCCCAGTGTCTTTTATTTAAACAAGTAAATCTTTTTGTTTCATTTCCTTATATCCTTGATGGTATTTCTCACAGAGATTTTCCTCATTCATTTAATCTAAAATAGTATTTATGAAGATGAGCCCCAGTATGTTGATCATGCAGTAAAGTAAAAATTATTTGTGATCCTTGTGGCAGAATTGAAACTGGATTCAATGCGAATGAATTGCTAAACATATGGATATCAGTTTTCATGAATGATCCCCACTGTTCATTATTTGTGCATCTCTAGGCACAGCAGACATATACTGTAGACCAAAGCGTTTCACTTGGATTCCGCAGTTTCATAAGCTGATTTCAGGTATCAATAAACTAGCTGAAATCGGGTACAAAATTTGTTCATATGTCCATCTGTAAAGATTACTTGTATAGGAGCTGTTCAGTTCAGCATCTTCTTACAGGAATTTAAGTCCCTTCAAAAACATTGAAACTCATTGTTTTAAGATATGAGTTATCTGGGTTGGTACTTAGATAAAAAGAATTACATAGAATTTTAATTACACATATTCTTGGTGTATCTTCGAGAATGTTTCCAGCACCATTAAACCCTGAGGTAATGAATTATTTATTCCCCCAAGGATTCTGGAACATGATGTCATAATTGTGAGGTGGTGAATAGTGGGAGGTGTGGCCTAGTTGGAGGAAATCAAAGAGGTTGCCACTTTGTGGTTTTTATCTTGTTAAAGCCTCTTCATTTATTTCTCTACTCTCTGCTCCTGTCAGCCAACAAGTAAAAGATGGCCACAAGCACATATTTTTGTTGCCATGATGTTATTCCAAAATATATGAGGGCAAATAAATGTGAAAGAACCCACTGAAACTGTAAGCCAAAATGCCTCCTTGATCCCTTGAGTTTTTTTTCTGTAAGTTATCTTGTTATGGAAATAAGCAGCTACCCTGGTAGGGCAGCTATGAAGAATAAAATAGGTTAATGCTGCTACACAACAACAACTATTTATACAAGGAGTAAATTTAGTAATGGGGACATTAGTTTTCAGAGGCAATAAACATAGAGGCCAATCCTTCCCCAAACACTTCAGTAAAAGTGGTAGCTACCAAGTTTTTCTATTTTAAAGCAGATATCTTTCCCTTTTACAATGAATAACCTTCCTATAGAGGTATATTTAAAACCATATAGATAACCCATTACTGCATGAACTTCCAACAATAGATTTAGTTGAGTCTTGACTAGAGACTATAGCAATATTACTCTAATAGCTACAAAACAATGGCTTTGTTAATTCCATTTTTATTTCTGTATTTGTTAGTTGGTGACCTTACTTTTCTCTATTCATCTATCTACATATCTTTTTTATTTTATATGTCTGGACTCTTGGATTCTTATTCTATTTAGTTATTGTAATCTTTAACTATCATTTACTTAAAATCTTAAGTTATCCCTGATTTGGTCAAGTGGAAGCCCCTTAAAGATAGCTCCTGTTTTCTCTTGATGTATCGCTATCAGAATCTAAATAATTTTCTCTTTCTGGCACACCAGAATTTTCCAGATTCATCTTCTTCTTTTACCTACCTTTGAGATCATACATGTCATAGTTTGATAACGGTGTCAACCTGATGTTTGAGTGTTTGAGCTCTGGGAACATTTGTAGAGAATTAGTAGTTAAGACCAGAGCAAACCTTCAGGTTTTGTCTCATTGAAGGGTGTTGGAGTTTGCCTGCATGGCTGCTGACAAATGACCATCAAAACAGCTTAAGGGAACAAGAGTTTTATTTTCTCTTAGGATTGTCCTGTTATAGTTCTCAGTCCAGCTTGACAGGAGAGCTCATACCAACACTAGGGCCAAGGGAACTGGCCACATCATTTCTACATAATGGCTGAGAGAGGGACGATCTTTACTTGTCAGACCAGCATGTCTGGCCAAGTATACACAAGGATGCCAACTTCCTCAACCAACTGTCTGTATTTTATTCGCCTGTTCAAGGCCTAGTCCCACAACCATAGGCTAGGTCTGCCCAGTCCACTAGACAATTTCCTTCAAGTTTGCCCTGGGCTTAACTCAACTACTAATTCTCTAGAAATGTGCCCAGAGTTCAAACCTTCAACTCTCAAATTGACACCTGTGCCTAACTATGACACTCCAACCTTTGTCAATTTGTCACAAAAACATAGCACTTTTAAACTGTAACCTTCAATCCTTGTCACCATAGGTGTTAAAAGTTATCTTAGAAGTATAAACACATTTCATAGACAAATCTAAAATGTTTTCTCATTGAAACTTCAGTTCCAACATTTTAAAAATTCAAAGTTTTGCAACCTTAAAAGTGTATTAAATCAAAATAAGTTAAATACTTTAAAACAAATAAAACATTAAAACAGAAGTATCTCAAACAATAAGAAAACATTAAAAAGACCAAAGTCCAGCAAATCAAATACTGCATCCTTTACTTCAGTGTCCACCTTCTGTTGCACATCACATAGTCAAGATAGCTCAAAGATTCTAAGCATTCCCAGTCCCTGTTTGCAGCTCAAAGTTGTAAAAGTTCACAGTTGTCCTCAGCATGCATCTTATGGTTCTGGCATCTCAAACAACACTCTGGGTTCACTTCTGCAGCTATAAGCTTCACCTCCTCTTGCAGGAACTCTGTGCCTGACGCTTGGTGCTTTTGCTGCTCTTCATGAACCCCATAATTGTACACCAAAACCAGTACCACTTGGGGGATGCTGCCACATTCTGAAGTGAGTTTGAAACATAGCTTGGTCCACTTGAGCCACGCTGTACCAAGTTTTGTGTGTTGACACTGGAAAAGCTTCCTTCTAGGCAGCCCAACTTCCAAATGGCAAGAAACACCTTTAACTTGGGCTTTCTAGACCCTGAAGGAATCTGGGTTTTCAAACCACAAACCTGCAATATGGTGGTATTCATGTTTTCCACTGTCTCAGTGCAAGTCACTAGGTTTTCCTTCATTTATGCTCATTTCTCCAACAGCAGCAGATATTCTACTGCCTGCCCTTTCCACATCCAGAGCTTCATAGCCACCAACACAGCTCTCCTCTGCCAAGCAAACTAGTCTATCATCTTTAAATTCAACCTCACCCAAACAATCCATAACTCTCTCAGCACCGCCATTATGCAAATGGCCCACTAAACGCTGCGCAATGGTATTTTTTAAGTGTTAAATATACTTAATTTGATATTATACATAAACCACATTAAAATGCTTCTCCGTAAGCAAAAGACACTCACCTTTCAATAGGAGAAACTAATGAAAGTGGCATAGTTAAGGACAATATAAATTACTTATTTATCTTTAACCACTGTCTGTATCAGGCTAATGAACACAAATTGAAACACAGGCAAATCTTGGTTCTGAGGCAGGAAGAAAACTTCCCCACTGTTTAAACATATTCATAAGTATAAAACCAATCTCCAGTAGGTTTTGAGGTGAACATTACTAGTTTAAGTCCAATCATATTTTTAGAAAGAGAAAGTCATGATAATAGTTGACTGAATTGGAATTACTATTTTTAAAAAAGACCACACTCATTTTACCATAAGCCAATTTCACTTTAAAATCAGGACTGTTCAACAAAAATATTCTGATAGCCTTTCATGATCTGAATTCTGTGCATTAAAAGCCATGAGACATTTGCTCTGTAATAAATGAGGCAGTGGCCATTACTCCTTGGTAGCCTTTTTAAGATAAGCTATCAAGTCTACCTTTTCTCCCTTCTTCTTAATCCCAGCGAAGATCATCTTTGTTCCAGGGATGTACTTCTTGGGGTTCTCCAGATACTCCATGAGTGTATCCTCTCCCCAGGTGATGCCTTTGTTCTTGTTGGCATCCGTGTAGGAGAATCCAGCTGCCTGGCCTGTCTTTCTCCCAAACAGACCATGGAGGTTTGGTCTAGTCTTGTGTTTGCCACCCTTCTCCACGGTGTGGCACTGGGCACACTTCTGGACAAAAATCTTCTTGCCTTTCTCAACGTCACCCATTTTTTAAATTAATTTTTATTATTATTATTTATTCAACTGTGCGCATGTGCATGTGTATGTGTGCGTGCTTGTGTGTGTCTATGTGTGTGTGTGTCTGTGTATGTGTAGAACCACGGACGAACTCGTGAACCACCATGGACGCCTCCACCTCCTTCAGCGCCGGGATTCACAGGCCGCCCCCGCTTCCGCCTGGCGTCTATACGTGGGATTTGGGATCGGAACTCAGGACCTTCCGCCTGCAAGGCGAAGGCTTAACCCCTGAGCCACCTCTCCAGCCCAACGTCACCCATTTTTAACTCGCTGTCCCACTGCAGGCTCCGCGAACGTCTGCTCTGCAGCCAGCCAAGCTACACTCTGCACAATGGTATTTGTAATGCACAAAGTGAAAATCTTCAAAAATTTCAAATGTTTTTACAGCAAAACCGTTCAAAAGCCACAAAATCCACATAGTCAGATTTATCAGCAACATCCCACTTTCTGGGTACCATGACAATGGGGAAGGCCCAGTCCATGGTGGGTATGACTAGTCCCTGGGCATGTGAATGAGACTGAAGGGATCTGGTTGAGAAATTTGGCATTCTTCTGTATAGTTGGCCAGACATGCTGGTTTGGCAAGTAAGGATTGTCTCTCTCTCTTTCAACTGTTACATAGATATGGTATGGCCATATCTTTTGGCCCATGGTGTTGATGTGGGCTCTCCTGCCAATCTGGATAAGAACTGTAACCACAGTATCTTAAGACAAAATAGACCCCTTGTTCTCTTAACCTGTTTTGTAATAATTTTATCAAAAACCATGCAGACTAATTGCTACAGAATTTGGTAACAGAGAAGTGGAGTGTTGCTGATAAATCTGGTTATTTGGCCTTTGTAAATTTCAAAAGGCTTTTTTTTTGAGGAATATGGCAATGCTTATTGTTCAGATTGTATACTATAAAAACCATTCCGTTTGTGGGTTGTTTGGAAAATAGTAATGCTGAAAGAGTTGTGAATTATTTAGGACCAGTTATTGATGAAGAGAACAAGGACTTTAGTGAATTTGAATTTAAAGATGATGGAGTAGTTTGCTTGATGGAGGAGAGCTGTATTGGCACCCTTGAAGTTTAGGGTGTGGAAAGTTGTGGCAATTAGAGAAATAAACATCAATGAAGGACTATCTAGTGTTTTACACTGGAACTGTGGGAGAAATAAATACCACTGCATGGAGATTTTATGGTTTGAAAACCTAGATTCCTTTAGGGGGTGCAAGTCCGAATTGAAGCAGTTTCTTGCCCTTGAAATGTTTTAGCTGCCTGGAAAATGGCTTCTCCAAGACCAGCATGCTGAAGTTGGTACAGCTGTGCTTAGAGCAGTTTTGCCCATGAATCAACCTTGCTGCAGAATTTAGTACCATCATCCAGGTATTTACTCATTTTTAACAGACTTTTTAAAGTTTTTATTAAGAATTTTCCTTTTATACAAATATAATAAGTGGTTGTCCCTGTCTCTCCTCTCCCTCCCTTTCATTCCCCTTCCTCTCCCTCCTTACCCTCACTTCACCAGTCCATCCCTCTCCCTCCATCCTTCCTGCCTATCTGCTTATGTGGTTTGCAGAATTCCTTTTGAGTTGTCTGCTCTAGTGGGGGTTCAGGACTCTGTAGCAGTTTAAGTGGCCCTTCCTTGGGTAGGCCACAGATGAGGATGCCCTGTTTCACCTGTCTAGCCCTTGTCCCTAAGATTCCCACTGTGTGTTCTCACCGGTCCGTGGGGGAATGTTGATGTGTCAGTCATTGTGCAGGTCTGACGAGGTTAATTCTCATTGCAGTGAGTTCCTGGATGCAGCAGCCCTGCTATGACTGGAATAACCTGGTTGGCTGCAAACTTCCCCACCTTCAGGCTTTTACGATCTTATGGTTTCCTCTTCTGCAAGCTTCCCTGAGCCTTAGAATGGGAAAAGGTTTCGTTGGCCTGATTTTGGCCGAGTGGTTTATTCTGCACTCTAGTTGGTTGTTGTCTATTTTATTACTCTTCCATTGCAATAGGCTGTGTCTTTGGGTGTTGAGATCTTTTCTTATCTAAAGATATAATGAGAGGTGTTCAGATGGTGTTTTGCTCTCAGGTATTTATGGTTAGTATTAAGACATTTGATCCTGTGTAGTGTCGATTTTCTCCCCTTCTGCTGTTGTTTAGACTGGTTTACATTACTGGGCATGTGTTCCCTGTCATTGAGGGGGGTAGGGGCTAGTAAGAAGGTGGTTACATGGAGGTTAGCCCTACTCTCTACTGTGACTTAAACTTGTTCTTTCATCCTTTTAAGACTTTTCTTTCATAAATGCCTTATTTATCTGTTTGGACATGTTCTCTTGCCTCCACTCTTTTGGATCTTCTTCCACACATACACACACCCTGACTTGTTTTTTTTTTAACCTTGTATCAAACTGAAGGTTTAATACTAGGATCCACTTACAAGTGAAAACATGCATTATCTGTCTTTCTGCATCTGGGATAATTCATTTAATCAAATTTCATTTAGCTCCATCCATTTACCAGTAAATTTCATTAGTTTATTTTTCCTGACAGCTGAATAGTATTCCACTGTGTATATTTATCAAATTTTCATTAACCATTCATCGACTGTTGGACATCTAGGTTTCATTTCCTTGATATTGTGAAAAGAGCTGCTATGAACATGGTTGAAATGGAATTGGAGTTTTAATGAGGGATCAAATTTTAAAATTTGTCTATGAGAATTTTCAGAGTTTCAGAATTAATAAAATTAAATGTATTTGTAAGGTAAATTTTATACCTGTGGAGGCAAGGATTGAAGTTACAGTTTAATAAGGACATGTTTTATATCAAGTTGACAAGGGGTAAAGTGTCATAGTTAGATACAAGTGTCAACTTGATGATTGAGGGTTTGAGCTCTGGGCATATTTGTAGAGAATAAGTAGGTAAATCCAGAGCAAAGTTGCAAGAGATTATCTACGTGATGTGAAAGGCCCAGCCCAGGGTGAGTGGAATTGTCCCTGAAAGGTGAATAAGATTGAAGGGAACTTGTCAAGAAAGTTCACATCCTTATGTTTACTTGACAACACATGCTGGTGTGGTAAGTAAAGATTGTCCCTCTTTCAGCTGTTACACAGCTAATGGTGTGGTCAGTTCTTTTGGCTCTTGGTGTTGGTGTGGGCTCTTTTGCCAAGCTGGACAAGAAACCGTAATGGCATTATCATAAGATAGAATAAACTCTTTGCTACTTTAAGCTATTTTGTCATGAGTTTATCAGCAACCATGCAGGCAAACCGTGACAATGAATTTCTTCAAGGAGCCATGAATCCTCTAGGTATTTAGAAACCAAGATCAAGAACTAGGTATGATGATTGTTTCTTGGGCATCTTTGCTTCTAGGCCTGCTCAGTCAAAAAAAATACTACCTTAATCTCCAAGTTTGTTTATTTACTTAATTTTGTCACAGGGTTTCATACACCACAAGTTGGTCTTATTATACATTTGTAGATGACTGTCAGGTATTGATTCTCCTGCCACCTCTGTTTTCTTCCAAATTTCATATCTGTAGCTCTCTCCTCTGATAATAAGAAATATAGCTATCTTTACCCCTACTTCATTTACTTATTTGGTCAATCTTAGAATACACAGAAAGTAATTTCAGTGTCGTTATTCCAGCACTCTGAGGGAAACAAAGTTTAAAAACTAGTTCAACATTATGTTGTGGTGTTCAATGGTTATTCGAGGTGGGGGGACCACTAGTGGACCAGAATTCAGCTTGACAAAGTTTCCACATGACGGAACAGCCCAGACAGACAGCTGGGGCATTTGAATCTAAAGTTGCACCTGTGAAAGTAGAAATAAAGCCAGTGTAGGCAGTAAGAAAGGATAAATCCTCAAGAAAAAAAGTGTCAACAAAAGGTAAAGAGGAGAAAATGGACCAACAGACCAAAGAGGTGGAAGAAGAAGCTAAAAAATTTAGTTCAAAAAAGCAGAAAGTTAGAACCAAAAAGATTTCCCCCTCTTATGAAGCAAGCAAGAAAATAATAGTTTGTAAACTGAAGTTTTTTATAACATTTTTTATTATTATTTCTGCTCATACAAACTTAATAGGTAGACCAGTTCCCCCCCCCAAACTCCCTGCTCCCCCTCCCCTCATCCCTCCCTCCCTATCCCCCAGTGCCCCCCCCAATTCCCAGAGAGTCCTTTAATGTGCATGCCAGACTCTCCTCTGGACCCTCCTCTTCGATGACGTACAAGGACCCAGTGGCATTTCCCTGAACCCTTTACTGTGTTCCTCTTAAACATAGGAACACTACTGTGATTGTCAGTCCCTAGCCTCCAAGGATCCTAGTGCCTTTAGCAAATGCTAGACTTTGTGGGGTCAATAGTGTGTTGGACATTGCGCAGGGCATGCAAAGTCCAATTATGATTGCTTAGGCCCTAATTTCTGTGGAGTATCTTGCAAATCATTGCTCCTCCCGTCCTTGTGCTCTTATAATCTTACCACCCCCTCTTCCGCAAATGTCCCTGAGCTTCAGGAAGGGGAGAGATTAGTCTGGCCTAGTTCTAGGTGGTTGATATAGAGTCTCTGAAGTTCTGGATTTTGGTTTGTTGATTTTCTTTTGCAGTGTAAACTGAAGTTTTTTAAGTAGCTCTGAAAATGTTTTTCAGGATAAGAGAATGCTGTTTCATCTCTTAAGAGAAAATGCTTTTATTTAAAAGTGAAATAAAATTTCCTTTTTCTTTCTTTTCTTCTTTCTTACTTCCTTTTTTCTATTTCTCTCTGCTCTTTCTCTCCCTCCTTCCCTCCCTCCATTCCTTTCTCAAAAGGCAAAGATCTTAAATTGCTGGTCTCAGACAGCAATTCGACATTCCATAGATTGGAGGAGGTAAATTTTATTTCTTTTTTTTTTTTTTTGAAGAATGCACCGAACACATTTGCATTTATTTTTTAAGCAAATGACAAAGACCCAATTACCAGCCTTTTAAACTTAAGTTTAACATTACATCTTTAAAACAATTGTCAGAACTGACAGGACTGCCAGCATTCATGCACAACTAGAAAACATCCTCAGTTTGCACTAAACCAGAAATGTATTACCATGAACACAGAATTATCTTCCATTACTAAATACTGAAAAAACTTGAAATATTATGTGTGCAGACGACTCATCCTGGCCGTGGTACTCCACAGCAGGCTGATACTACGCGACTCACATTTCAACACATGGGAAAGCAGATCCATGCGGGCGTTACAGTTCAGTCTTGTCCTAGCGCTACTCAGAGTCACACTCACCTTGGATTACGTTTCATAAAAAAGCAAAGTACATGCAGAGATTACAACAATTTTAAAGACAAAAAATGGTCCTATCGTGTGGTCCCACAAACTCAAAAGTCTTGTGACAGCCCAATATTTAGCTTTTTGAAGAACCTTCATACTGAGTTACAAAGTGACTATACCAGGGTACACACTCTCACCAACAATGAACTCTCTTTTCACCACATATTCACCATAACCGTTCTTTGTGTTTGTGTGTGTTTCTTAGTTATTATGACTGGGGATAAAAAATTATCTCAGAATAATTTTAATTTTCATTACCCTGGTCACTAAAAAGTTGAACCTTTTAAAGATATTTAGAAAGTTGAATTTTTTTCTATTGAAAAGTATCTTTCTCATTCCAAAGCGATTTTTTAAACTGAGATATTTATTTTTGTGATGCTTAATTTTCTTTGAGTTCTGGATATTAGTCCTTAAAGTTCAAAATTTGTAATCCAGTTCTCCTTAAAACAATAGATTACACAGCTGGATTCAACTACGTGCAATTAGATCACAAGTTCCACGGCAAACAACTTGATATCATATATTCTGCACATACAGATTTTTAGCTTTTTACAGCACCTAAGTCCTTAGGAAAAGTAGACTACTAGAACCAAATAAGTCACAAAATGCACAGGATTCTGACAGGTAAAACCAAGGTTAAGGAGAGGTTTGCTTTAAGAAATAAATTAAATAATAAGCAATGTAAGAATAAAAACTATTTCAATGCTCAAGATCTATTAAACTATGAATGTTCTGTGACTCCACCTGCTTGATGTGCTGCTTTAAGTTAGAAATAAAATTTACCGGCCGCCGCCGCCAGCAGCACAGCCGAGCCGGAGCCGCGAGGAGCGGGGCCGCCGCCTTCCCCTGCCGGCCGCCGCGTCCTCGGACTCTTCCAACAGTCTGTTAAAAACATGGTGGATTACTATGAAGTCCGAGGCGTGGAGAGACATGCCTCACCCGAGGATATCAAAAAGGCATATCGGAAGCAGGCACTGAAGTGGCACCCAGATAGAAATTCTGAGAATAAAGAAGAAGCAGAGCAAAAATTCAAGCAAGTTGCCGAGGCCTATGAAGTGTTATCTGATGCTAAAAAACGGAATATCTATGACAAATATGGCAAAGAAGGATTGAATGGTGGTGGAGGAGGAGGTGGAAGTCACTTCGACAGTCCATTTGAGTTTGGCTTCACATTCCGGAACCCAGAGGAGGTCTTCAGGGATTTTTTTGGTGGAAGGGACCCATTTTCATTCGACCTCTTTGAAGACCCATTTGAGGACATTTTTGGGAACCGGAGGGGTCCCCGAGGAAGCAGAAACCGAGGTGCTGGCTCGTTTTTTTCTGCCTTTGGCGGATTTCCATCTTTCGGAGGTGGCTTTTTCTCATCGTTCGGGTCACTAGGTCATGGAGGTCTCACTTCATTCTCTTCAACGTCCTTTGGCGGCAGCGGAATGGGCAACTTCAAGTCAATATCAACTTCTACTAAAATAGTTAATGGCAAAAAAATCACTACAAAAAGAATCGTGGAGAATGGTCAAGAAAGTAGAAGTTGAAGAAGACAGCCAGTTAAAATCCTTGACGATAAATGGTAAGGAGGAGTTGCTGCGCTTGGATAGCAAGTAACTCGATGCTCGCGCTCACAGACCTTGCACACTAGCGGGCGCCATGTGAGGATTAACAGAACATTTTTTTGAAGATTTCAAACGAACTCGACTTTAAGTCTAACTAATCTAAAGTATTTATAAACAGCTCATTGGAGCTCAGACATTAAGCCCTTGCTCAGCAAGCAAAAGGACCTAAGTTCAGATCCCAGATTCCACATTAAACTGCCAGGTGGAAATGGCTGAAGTATACATTTCCTGCCCTGAAATGTGGAGTCTGGGTAAACCCCAGAGCAAAATAATAAGGAGGTAGAGCATTCCAGGAGGATTTCCAAAGTCACCTTTGCGCAGGCACACAGTGCCCTCTTCTAAAGACAACCACACACATGTACACACATACATAAAGAAAATCTAAAAATTGAAATGCCATATGATGCAGTTATACCAATCTTGAGCATATTCCCAAAAGACTCAACATCTTACTACACAGATACCTGCACATCCATGTTCACTGCAATTCTATTCACAATAATAAAGAAAAGGAATTGATCTATATACCCATCAACTGAAGAAGTACTAATGAAAATGTGGTTCTTATACCCAAGGAAAGAATATTTTGCTCTTAAGCAGAATGAAATTAGCTGGTAAATGGATAGAACTTAAAAATATACTGAGTGAGATACCCCAGAAGCATAAAGGTAAGCGTCATATACTCTCCGTTATATGTTGATGTTATCATTGAACCTTCAGATTAGTGTACTTGACTAGAAATACCTATAACAGCAAAAAACCACAAAAAGAAAGATACATGAATGTAGATGGCATTAGGGAAGAACTTCAAACGAGATGGGGCAAAAGAACACTGCACATAAAAATGTGGAAAAAAAGGAGTAATGGGAGGGATGTTTTAAGGGAGTAGGAAAATGAAGGGATAAGGATACAGGAGGAAATAAAGAAATAATAATTATACAGTGCCCATCAGAATGGAGTGGAGCAGCAAAACTGCAAAAGAAAATCAACAAACCACAACCCAGAACTTCAGAGACTCTGCATCAACCACCTAGAACTAGGCCAGACTAATCTCTCCCCATCCTGAAGCTCAGAGACATTTGCAGATGAGGGGTCGGTAAGATTGTAAGAGCAAAAGGATGGGAGGAGCAATGATTTGCAAGATACTCCACACAAGTTAGGGCCTAAGCAATCATAATTGGACTTTGCATGCCCTGCGCAATGTCCAACACACTATTGACCCCACAAAGTCTAGCATCTGCTAAAGGCACCAAGATCCTTGGAGGCAAGGGATTGACAGCCATAGTAGTGTTCCTATGCTTAAGGGGAACACGAAAAAGGGTTCAGGGAAATGTCACTGGGTCTTTGTACGTCATCAGAGAGGAGGGCCAAGAGGAGAGTCAGGCATGCACAATAAAGGACTCTCTGGGAATTGGGGGGGGAGGCACTGGAGGATGGGGAGGGAGGGGTGAGGGAAAGGGGAGCAGGGGGTTCGGGGGGGAGGAGGAGAGAGGGAGGGAGGGAACTGGTGTACCTATTAAATTTGTATGAGTGAAAATAATAAAAAAACAAAAAAACAAAAAGAAATAATAATTAACAGCAATGATTCTAACACAGTGAGATGTAAGCCTTCTAATTACAAGTCTATCAAAAATATAATTTAAAAACATTAAACAATATACAGAGGGAACACAGAGAGAAGAAAAGACAAAACAGAAACTGCCCTGAGATGCTCCTACCAGAAGCCATAAATGATTAAATAAATCTCACACTACTAGTATGTGATGCCTCCTAAAGAACTGTTGATTAGAGAGATTTAAAAGCCCACAAAACATTGTAGGCATTTGTCATCGCTTTAGATTAGCCTCCAGAGTGACATTAAGACCATATTGTTGAAGATGTTGTACATGTGCGTCACGATTCATGGGAAAAAAAAAACCTGGAATGGATCTGGAAGCTTCCTTCTTGTTGACCAGTCTTCATAGTACCAGAAGTTGTGATTCAGACTGTCAGGAAGAAAAGAAATCAACAGTATCATTCATCTGTGAATGTTGTAGTAGCCACCACCTTGCCAATTGGTGATCTTTGATGCAATATTGACATGAATGGTATGGGAGTAACCAACTGTATTCTCATTGGATTTACAGCTACTTTTTGGCAAGTAACACATGTCTGATATTATAAACCAGATCAAGAGCCCATAGAAGGAAGACCATAGGCCCTAGGTGGGAACAAACTATTTAGTGTTAATTGTAAGTACTCGAAAGTAAGCTGCCATCTAAATATTTATCATTATATCCATAGATTTGAGCAACTTTCAGCACTCAGTCAAGAACTATCCTTTTGTAATGGATGGTGTTTAGTGTAGAGAACCACAACTAGGCAAAGTGCAGAGAATAAGAGACTGTGGAGTGCTCACTCCTAAACAGGACAACAAAATCAGCCTTCATCCCAAGTTTCAAAAAGAGGGTTTGGGTTTGAGGTGCTGCCAGATAGTATCCTCCAGTCATGACAGGACTGATGCATCCAAGAACTCACAGCAGCAATGTCTACTTTTACTAGATCTTCACAATAATTATCCTATTGACATTTCACCATGGAAGGGGAAAAGTCTCAAGAAATTCTACACTTTCCTGAGAGACTAGTGAGGTTTGATGCCACACAGAAGAAGGGGAGCTATTTTGCTCAATGATCTGTACACTGAAAGGTCATCTGTGACCCAGAATGTGTTCAGACACTTGCAATATAGGCATCCCAGATGAAATGTAATGGGTGACACATGTAGAAAGATGTGAAAGTAGGATGGTGATTGCTGGAAAGAAGAAAGTATGTAATGGGAAAGTGTGGAGCTGTGATTGGGTAGTATGGGATAAAAATGATATAAATCCATTGTATTTGTATATAAAATTATCAAAGGATAAAAAGACAAAAATATTTTTTGAACTATACAACATCCCTGAAACTGTTTAGCTTCTGAACGTTAAGCTAGAAAATCATCAGAGTAACTGTTTAAAGAGAATCTACATGTTTGTATTTTTTAAAATTTCTGGCACATCCATTAAAATTAGAATGATCTATTCATAGTATCTTCATTTTGCTGTTCAAAATAACCAATAAAGCATAAAATCCAATAAAAATATTTGACTGGGGCTTCCTTTTCCTCTGTTCAGGACACATATGTTGCACACATTAAGATAAAGTTCATTTTGTTTGGTTCACTTTGTGTTCCATTTTAGTAAAATCTACAAAAATTTGAGAACAAACCTGAGTTGTTTTTGTAGTATGTGAAGCATTAGCATGGCCTTTAAATTTAGAAGTTTTCAAAAAAAAAGCGTATTTAGAGGAATGTCATACATTTTCCATTACCAGTTATCTTTACTACCATGTTACTTCCCACAAACTGTAGGAAACAGATCTATCAGTATCTAGTTTATACTTCCTGTGTGTTTTGCTTTTACATAAATGAACAGATGCCGGAAATTTTCTTGTTTCCCCTTTTCTTTTAAACAAAAAGTAATGTATTATGGGTACTCTCTTATACTTTGACCTTTTTTGCCCATTGCTATAATGTGGAAATAACTCCACATTGTTTCTTAGAGATATTCCTCATTTTTTAAACAAAAGCATTACACATTTAAGTGTGTTGGTGTGTGCTTGTAATACTAACTCTGGTTGCTGAGGCAGGAGGATTCTGAATTTAAGACAAGTCTGGGCTACACAGAAAGTTTAAGGCCAACCTTGGCCCCTTGGTACTATTTGTCCAAAAAACAAAAACCAAACAGACAAAACAAACAACCCTCCACAAACCTCCAAAATTATTCTATATAGTTCTAAGGTCAGTCCCATAACAGCAGAAAAAATAGTGGGATATACAAGAGTAAGTCGTATGGTATACCATAGTTGTTTATCCAACCACTACGATATTGTGCAATTACAAACAATGGTGCAATGAGTAACTTTTTTGTATTGGTGAAAATAAGTCACTGGGGTAAAGTGGAGTTCCCTGGATCAAATGCATACGTAGGCTCATTTAGTGTTGACAAATTGTTCTCAAGAGCTGTATCAATTTATAACAAGCAATGCAACTAAACGTGTCTATTCACAGTTTCACCAACTGTGTCTTTTGTTTCACACTTTAGTATTTTCCAATCTGATACATGAGAAATGGTGTCTTGGTTCAGATTTACTGTACATTATTCCTATCATAAAGGAAACTGGTTATCTCTTCATATGGTTATGGAGTATTTAAAGGTTTGGTGAATTATTTGCTCATTTTATTGGCCCATTTTTTTCAAATTTTTGTCTTTTTTCTGAAATTTTCTAAGAATTCTTTATATCAGGAATATCATTCTTCATGATATAACTTGCAAATATTTTCTTCCAAATACTGGTAATCTTATTTTCAGTGGTGTTTTTATATGCATAGAAGTTTCGATATGTTCAAATGCATCATTATTTTATGCCATTCTACATTATATATAACCTTTCCTACACCTCAGTCAAGGGGGAATGCAACAGCAGCACCCTTCCAAGATTTTGTGTTCTGAAAGTAAATATATCTTCCTCTAGGTCTCATTTGGATTGCATTTAGATCACTTGTCCATATAAAATTTATCTTTATGCACAGCATATAAAATAGACTTAGCTTTAGCTATTCTTCAAATGAATACTTTTCTCAGAGGCATTTATGGAGATTTTAATATTGCTTAATAAGAATTCTAACCTTCATCATTTTGGTGAGTATTTGGAAGTTTAGAAAAATTATGTAACATAATTTGCCATACACTTAAAAAATGGAATCAAAGATAGTCGTCTTTGAGGAAGTCACATTCAAATTCAGGATTGAAAGTTGGAAAGGGTACTGCTAGGTAAATATTTGAGGAACAAAAAAAAATACAGCCCAAACAGGGAAACGGGAAGATCAAGACTTCAAGGCAAAAGACAGTTTGTCTGAAGAAGTAGTGACTCAGGGGAGAATGTAATGTTAAAGAGACTGGCAAGATATCTACCCTGTAAATCTTGATGAGGATTTTAATTATATTGTACCTTCTGTAAGAAAATTCTAGGGTGTTTAAGGACATAATAGTGAGATCTGACTTATGTTTTGAATTATCAATGCTGGCAGTTGTTTGAAGTGTAAACTGAGGATATATTACTGAATATAGGGATATCCACTATGAATCTTATGCAGAAGTCCAGGAAGGATCACTGTGGTCTGTATGCTAGCATGACAGCAATAGACATGGAAAGAAGGAAACAGATGAATTTATTATTGCATCACCTGAAATGTCAGGCAATAAAAGATTTTCATTTTCATGCATCACCATTTCTTTCAACTGCAACAGACTTGATCCCCAGCTTTATTAGCATCCGAATAAACTTAAAAAAGCAAATCTATGAGCAGCTTACCTTTCGCCCTATATAAGAAGTGATAAATCCATACTACATGTTCATTTTCAATACTTCATGGCTGATGAAAATAAAACAGCTTGGTTTTCATTTGTGCAACAAGAACATTGGCTGATGAAATATAAGAAAGGTGAAGCTGTGTAAAGTGTGATCAGAATTCTTTGATACTTCATGGTTTATGAAAATAAAAGCTGTCTGGTTTTCACCTGTAAGATTTGGCCCTTCACTGACTTAAATTCAAGAATCTCTCATTATTCTCAGAATAAGGCTTCTTATCCCTGTGGTGCTCAAACTCTAGGCCAAAAGTTCTTTTTCTTGGAGTCTATCTTGTGTGCTCTAAGATGAAGCCCAATATACCTAGCCTCTACAAGGTAACGAGAAGCAACCTGCATCAATTTGCAAGAACAACAACAACAAAATGTTTGCAGATATTGTCACGTCTTTCAAATGGAGAAGCAAAAGTAAAATTGCCACCAGTTTATGACTACTTCCTAAGCATCAACTCCACTATCATATAATAGACTGTGAAACCTTCCTGGAGCTTAACTCTGCTCTCCCCTCTGATTTCAGTGTGTATTATACTGCCTATATTCACTATATTCCATGTACACTGAGCATTGTTTTGTAGTTTTGTACCTATAATGTACTGCAGCCACGGGGATTTTATGTTTCATATAGTCATATCTTTTTTGAAATACTGTATTCGAGAGAGGGAGGAGAGAGAGAAAGATAGAGAGATACAGACACAGAGATTTTTTCAAGCAGTCTTGATGGTTGCAGTCATAGTTTCCATATTAAATTGCATTGGTATCCTTTCCAATTGTGTGTGTGTGTGTGAATTATAATATGTAGAAACTTATTTCTGAATGCTCAGATAAACTCCACTTGATCTATACACCCACTATTCTGCCAGATTTTCACTGCCTTGATTATTTCAAATTTCTTCCTTGCTCACATTTTTTTCTTATACAGAAAAATCAACATTCACGGGATACTCAGAAAATAGCCACCAATGAAGGCAATAGAACATTTCTTTCTTTTCTATTGAATGTGTGTGTTTGTGTGTGTGTGTGTGTGTGTGTGTGTGTGTGTGTGTGTGCAGGTTTGTGGAAGTGTATGTAAAAGGATGTAAAAGTGGGGGGGGACTGTATTCATCTGTGGAGGCCCAAGGGTGTTTTCCACAATCATTCTGAGTTGCTCTACATCTTGTTTTGCTCTAGTTTTTCAGGCTCCACATTCCAGGTTCAGAAGAGCAGGCCACCATTTCTGCCCTGAGTTTTTTTTTTTTTTTTAACATTTTTTATTATTATTTCCGCTCATACAAACTTAATAGATACACTGGTTCCCTCCCTCCCTCCTCCTCCCCCCAAACCCCCTGCTCCCCCTCCCCTCACCCCTCCCTCCCCATCTCCCAGTGCCTCCTGCCCCAATTCCCAGAGAGTCCTTTAATATGCATCCCTGACTCTCCTCTGGGCCCTCCTCTCCAATGACTTACAAGGACCCAGTGGCATTTCCCTGAACCCTTTACTGTGTTCCCCTTAAGCATAGAAACACTACTACTGTGGCTGTCAATCCCTTGCCTCCAAGGATCTTGGTGCCTTTAGCAGATGTTAGACTTTGTGAGGTCAATAGTGTGTTGGACATTGCGCAGGGCACGCAAAGTCCTATTATGATTGTTTTGGTCCTAACTTGTGTGGAGTATCTTGCAAATCATTGCTCCTCCCATCCTTTTGCTCTTACACTCTTACCGCCCCCTCTTCCGCAAATTTCCCTGAGCTTCAGGATGGGGAGAGATTAGTCTGGCCTAGTTCTAGGTGGTTGATATAGAGTCTCTGAAGTTCTGGATTATGGTTTGTTGATTTTCTTTGCGGTTTTGCTGCTCCTGCAATGCCCTTCACTCCATCCTGGTGGGCATTGTATGTTACCCCCTGGCCAGAGACAAAAAGCTGTTAAACTGGAGTCTTATTATAAGAGCACATTCAAGGGTAGATGTAATAAAAGTTGGAAACCTCAGTGAGGGAGGGGTCAATCACCCATTTGCAAAATGGTTACTTTTTATCTGCCAGACTATATGCCCTCCCCTTCTAGTGAGATCATACCCCCTTAGTTGTACATGATCAGGAACGAACGTCTGTGAACTTAACCAGGTGTCACATTACTTACTTGCTGTCCTTGATGGAGGCTTATTTTCTCTACTGTAAAATGGTCACTTCTCTTCTTGTTTCTGGTGTGGCCCTCCAACTCCATCACTCCTGTTCATAATCCTTGCAATTACTGTAGGTAATACATAGATTTACCTATGAGTGTCTCAAGGTTCTGCCCTGAGTTTTTATGTAGGTTCTGGGTTTGGAACTCAGGTCCTTTGACTTATGAGGCAAAGGTTTTACCCACTGAGACACCTCTTTAGCTCAGGCAATAGAACATTTATATTGGATGGAACTTTTGTTATGTTGAAGTGGTATCATTTGAATAAGGACATTGGTGTCAAAATGACCTGGATTCAAGTGTCAACCACATCATTACTATGCAATCTTGAATCAATGACTTAAATTCATGTTCTAAATCAAGTCATTCAGCACCACTAAGTCTCAGCTTTTGTTATATGCAAACATAAAGCACTTTGAAACTTTATCTGATTATCACCATGATTAAAGAAAATGAAAAATTACAGAAAACAATTGGAACATAAAATATGGGAAGAATAGATATAAAATGTTATCTGAGGCCAGAATATTGAGAGATAGGTATGTGGGAAATACTTCTAACTAATTTTTATTTCTGTGTTCTCTTATATAGCTATCATAGGAAAGTGGAGAAAGTTGGGTTCAAAGTAAAACTAAGAATATTTCCCCTTTCTGCAAGATTTAATGGTATTTGTTAATCATACTGGCTTACTTTTATTTGCTTTGCTATTTGGTTCTGAGTAAAAGGAATGTCAGAAACTTGTGAGATCTTGTTGGTTGAACTTTGACAGATTTTTTTCCTGTTATCAATAACTGAGAAATGTATTCAACTACAGTGAAAATCCCATGATCCTATGATTATGTAGTTTTTAAAGTAAAAGAAAAATATTAATCACTTAATTAAGGGCCTGAGAAATTCCTTGTGACTCTATCAATCTTGAGTAGCATTAAGTATTATATTGTTAAAAGAAATTCAACTAGAAATGTGTTTAAGTGAACTTATGTTGAAGCTCTCCGTTTATTAATTTAGGTTCAATTTGTTGAATACTTTTGGTGTTCAAATATCATTGTAAGAAGAATAGAAAAATCTTAAGTGATATGAAAGTGATTATCAGATACTGAATTTCTCTTTCATTGAGTTTAAATATAGTTCTTTCTTTGTGGGTTTTAATAATAGCATCATTTGGTTCAAGGGGAAAAAGACAGTAATTAGTTAAATATAAGTCATCCTGCTTCATCTTTAATTGTGGACTCAACTTATTAGTTTTTTTTTTAATTTAAGCAGAGTTGTTTATTTCTTTCATCTCTACTCACTTTGTATCTCTCCTTCATATTTCCCTTATACATTAAAAGACAAAAACACTGGTTTTAATTTCTATGTATGCATAAATGCAGATATTCATGTATATACACACAAGCACTTGTTGTGTTACATTTTTTTCTCAGGATCTAGCAAGATGGCATCTCAGACTAACCTAAAGAGGTTGTTGTACAGCATTCAAAACATTAGGTCCTGTCATGAAACTCAGAATGCATATAGTTCCTAAGTCTCAGGAAGTTCTTGAAACCAGCAAGATTCATCAGCCTCCTTCCCAAGGTGAAGAAAGTGGTAAATATCTGCTTAGAGGTAGGAGAGTTGCAGACAAGACAAGCAGGCTGTAGAAGTCTCTTTGAGAGCTGAAATGGCAGCCAGCATGCAGACAGTTCCAGAGATGCAGCTTCTATAAGCATCACCCATGCTGGGTTGGGCTTTTCTGTGATGTAGCTGCGTTTGAGTTGTCCCTGCTCCTAGAACCCTCGTCCACACTCTTGTAAGTAACCCCAATAAAAACATTGTATATTGTTAGATCTCTAACTCATGATCTTTCCACCTCTGCCTCCTAAAGGCTCCTCAATATACATTTGGGAGTATATCTTAATTAATTTTTTTACAATTACCTTTTCTTGTGTGATTCTGGAGATAGAATTCAGGGCCTTATGCAAGGTACCTATGTGCTCTGGCACTGAGCTGCTTTCCAACCATTTCAGCACCATAATAGCTTTTAATATTAAACATTTTAATCCCCATTGTTATTTTCAGAAATAAAAGTGCACATTTTTTTTGAGGCTTAAGAAAGAGGAATCCATTTAGAATTGATAGCCTGGCAGTCAAGGGACCCATACTTTGGCCTGAAGGTTGGAGAGCATTATAACAGAAGAGAGATGTCGAGTTCAGAGAAGACAGGGAAACAACTGTCTTAACCTAGTGAGAAGAAGAGAAAAGGAGAGGGATAGCTAGACCTGAGAACTTGGAGAACAAGAGAAGAAAGGATGCCTATGTTTTTTAAAGATCCACTTGAAACTCTGTGCTCTACACTATCTAAAAACATTATGTAATTTGGGGCTGAAAAATGGCTCAGGGATTAAGACCCTGCGTTGCAAGCAGAACATCCTGAGTTTGGATCCAAGGTCCATGTAAAAATGCCAGGCAATGACCTGCATAATGGTTGACATGTCAACAAGCCCTCATTGACTAGCGGGGATCTCGGGGAGAAGCCTTCAGGCAGTAGGAGCCTTAAAGGCAAGGGGCTAGACAGATATAACTGAGTTCCCATTTTTGTGGGAGGCCCAAGAAGGGGCCCCAAGGTATGCAACAGAGTCCAGAACCCTAACTAGTGTAGACGACTCAGAGGGAAATTCAGGGCCCATATGAGCTGATGTTCTGGTACGTGGGAGGGTGCAGGCAGGAAACACCAAGAGAGAAAAGGGAGGAAAGAAAGGGGGGAAAGAGAGAGGGAGAGAGGAAGGGAGGGAGAAGTGGGATGGGAAGATAGCAGGGGAGAAAGGTAGAAGGGGGGGAAGGAGGGGAGTGAGGGTACCTACCCATTGAGCTTGTATAACTAGGTAGAAATGATTTTTTAAAATTCCAGGCAGATATGGCAGAGGCCTGCATTTCTGGTGCTGGCAGGCAGAATCTGGGCAATTCCAGAGCACACAAATAAATAAATGAATACATAAATAAATAAATGTATGTATGTAAATAAGTAAATGAATAAATAAAGTTTTAAAGAAAACGTTGTACAATTTGAGTAAAACTAGGGGTCACGCCTTTTGGACTAAAAAAGTAATCCAGGGGAGATGTTCCTTTGTGCAAGCTTCCCTTAGAACCCATTTTTATGACTCAGTGGTGAAAGATTTGATTTTGAGAGTACAGATTTAATTTGTGGAAAGTTTACATAGGCTGTAGAAGCCAAGTCTGATGAACTACTGAGGTGGGGAGATGAGGAGGGACTGGTGTAAGAATCAAGCTAATCAAGTTGTTAAAATGGTGTTTCTATTCCAAATGGATCAAGGACCTTGATATCAGGCCAGAGACTATAAAAACCATAGTTGAAAGGATAGGGAACTCCCTCGAGTTGATTGGGCTAGGCCAACAGTTCCTAAACAGACATCCAGTGGCACAGTCACTGCTACCAACTCTCAACAGTTGGGATCTTGTGAAATTAAAGAGCTTCTGTTCAGATAAAGAGATTATAACACGAGCTCAAAGGCAACCCACAGAATGGGAGAAAATCTTCACTAACCACACATCTGATAGAACTCTGCTGTCCAGAGTGCACAAAGAACTTAGAAAACTAAAAACCAAGGAAACCAATGGCCCAATTAAAAAACGGGCCCTGGAACTTAAAAGACACTTTACCAGGGATGAAATTAAAATGTCTAACAAATATCTTAAAAAATGCTCCACTTCTTTAGCCATCAGGGAAATGCAAATCAAAACTTCCCTGAGATATCATCTCACCCCGGTCAGGATGGCAAAAATCCACAATACTAACAACGACAAATGCTGGAGAGGATGTGGAGAGAGGGGAACTCTCCTACATTGCTCGTGGGAATGCAGGCTTATACAGCCACTCTGGCGAGCCGTCTGGAGATTCTTAAAGAAATTAAAGATTGAAATGCCATATGACCCTGCTATTCCACTTTTGGGTATAACCCCCCATACAGAAGAGGTTCACCTCGATAGCACAAGCACGACCATGTTCATAGCAGCACTGTTTACAATAGCAAAGTCATGGAATCAGCCCAAATGTCCAACAGGTGACGAGTGGATAAGGAAACTGTGGTACATCTATACAATGGAGTACTACTCAGCCATCAAAAATGATGAATTACTGGAATTTGCCGGGAAATGGATGTCATTAGAAACAATTATATTAAGTGAAGTATCCAGACCCAGAAAATTAAGCGCCGTATGTACTCCCTAATAGGTGGCTCCTAGTACCAAACCCACCCAGCCCACCTAGAGACAGTAATTCCAAGGATTATGAACAGGAGGGATGGGGTAGGAGGGCCACACCAGAAACAAGGAGAGAAAGGACCATGTTACAGCAGGGAAAATAGGCCTCCACCAAGGACCCAAATAAGTAATGAGATATCTGATTAAGTTCACAGATTTTTGTTCCTGATCATTTACTACTGAGGGGGTGTGATCTCACCAGAAGGGGAGGGCATATAGTCTAGCAGATAAAAAGTAACCATTTTGCAAATGGGTGATAGACCCCTCCCTTACTGTGGTTTCCCACTTTTATTACATCTACCTTTGAATGTGCTTTTATCACAAGACTCTAACAGCTTTTTGTCTCTGGCCAGGGGGGTAACATACAATGCCCACCAGGATGGAGTGAAGGGCATTGCAGGAGCAGCAAAACTGCAAAAGAAAATCAACAAACCACAATCCAGAACTTCAGAAACTCTATATCAACCACCTAGAACTAGGCCAGCTTAGTCTCTCCCCATCTTGAAGCTCAGGGAAATTTGTGGAAGAGGGGGCGGTAAGAGTGTAAGAGCAAAAGGATGGGAGGAGCAATGATATGTAAGATACTCTATACTAGTTAGGGCTGAAGCAATCATAATTGGACTTTGCATGCCCTGTGCATTGTCCAACACACTGTTGGACACACAAAGACTCACAAAGTCTAGCATCTGCTAAAGGCACCAAGATCCTTGGAGGCAAAGGATTGGCAGCCACAGCAGTGTTCCTATACCTAAGGGGAACACGGGAAAGGGTTCAGGGAAAGGCCACTGGGTCCTTGTATGTCATCTGAGAGGAAGGCCCAGAGGAAAATCAGACATGCACAAGAAAGGACTCTCTGGGAATTGGGGTGGGAGGCACTGGGGGATGGGGAGGGAGAGGGGTGGGGAGGGGGAGCAGGGGATGGGGGGGAGGAGGAGGGAGGGAGGGAACTGGTGTACCTAATAAGTTTGTATGAGCTGAAATAAAAAAAAAATGGTGTTTCTGCTCATCAGCAAGGTATGGATCTGAAGGAATTTTTTTTTCTTGTGTGACTCAGACATTAGCTCCAAAGATATTTGCCCAAGAAAATTGTACAGCACCTGCAGTGAAAAGGCTGCTTTTTGAAAACCATGGTTCAACTGCTTTGGGTTGAGCTGAAGCAAATTGCAATTGTTGTGTGACATTTTAGGTAGGCATTGTTTGCTGTAGGATAAAATACACACTTGCTCCCTGAATGCTCTGTATAATTTTATTTTCAGTAACTTCAATTTCATCAATAAAAGTATCTTCCTTCAACAGAAGTCACTTCTCTTTTTTACCATTTTATTCTTTAACAATTTCATTTATGTATTTAATGCATTCTAATCACACTACCTCCACCCTCTCTTTTCTCCATGTCATACCTGTCAGTCCCCTTTCTTAAGTAGAATATCTTTCGCATACTCATGCCTTTTGTTTTGTTTTGCATTCTGTTGCGTTGAACCAGGGACATCTGTGTGACCATAGGTTTGGAAGTTATCTGCTTTAGTCTGATGGACTCCTCAGTGTTTATGCAGTTGGATACTGGGCTTCCCTCTAGCTCAGATCCTTAAACACTAGGCTTACCTACTTAATTGGCTGTGCTAATCTCCTCACTTTGCACTAACCTAGAATCAAAATAAACAATTGTTTGGATATCCCGCTGATGTAGGGAACATCTTAGTAAAGAGGTGATTGTTTCTATTGACTGGGTTGCGGAATTTCAGACTTGGGTAAGCCGTCAAATGTAGTGATATCAGGGGCTGGAGAGGTGGCTCAGGGGTTAAGCCTCTACAGGCGGAAGGTCCTCAGTTCGGATCCTAGACCCCACGTATAGTCTCCCTGCGGAAGGAAGCGGGGGCGGCCTCCATTTCTGGTCCTGGTAGGGCGGAGCCTGTGAATCCCCGGGCAGAGTAAAGAAGGAGGAGGTGGAGGCGTCCATGGGGGTTCCCGAATTCGCCCCTGGTTCTACACACACACACACACACACACACACACACACACACACACACACACACGCACAATTGAATAATAATAAATAAAAAAATTTTTAAATGTAATGATATCAGTTGTACATAGAGCATACTACTTTGATATGGATGGTGAATCTGGCTGGGATTGAAAACCAAATACAATGAGTGACATTCAACACCCTTTTCATTGTGAGTGGTGATAATGCAATGACTTTAAGTAGGGATCCAATAATAGAAAGTCACTGAGAAATTCATGAAGAGATTCAGGAAGAACAAAAATATATTAATTAAAGCTCACTTCACAAGGATTTTATTAAAATTTATTCACTGCATCGATGGGAGTAACTCCTGTGATTTTAATGGACATTTAAGCAAAACAGGTGATAATGGAAACTTTAACAGGATCATTCTAGAGTAAAGCACAAAGATAGCTATCTAATTATTTTGATGACAAAAATCTATCATGACAGTGAAAGCGTAGATTGTAAAATAAACTGTACTCACAAGTAGTAAAAAAATATTTGATGCTATTGTAGCTTTTTCCTTTGCCATTGAAATGCTGTGAATTTTGGTGAATGGGTATGCATCTCATATTAATAGAAAGAGTATATATGTCACACATAAGGAGTAGGCAAATTGGAGAGGAACCATCACAGCTTTCTGAGAGAGAGAGAAAGAGAACATTTTCATATTCCTATAAAAAATTCCTCGATATGTCTCCTTGCCTGAAGAAATCAATTGTCTAGAATACACTTTATCTACACATCTGTTATTGTTTCCTAACAGTAAAAACAGGGGTAAGGAATTATCTTGCATCTTTCCTTGGTTACTTAGCTCATATTTGTGAGACAGATTTATATCCCTTCATTGTATGTCAAAGAGAATTGTAATGATTTATCTAAGAATATATGATGCTTTGGAAAATGACATTTAGGGCTGGGGAGGTGGCTCAGGGGTTAAGCCTCTGCCTTGCAGGTGGAAGGTCCTGAGTTCAGATTCCAGATCCCACGTATAGATGCCAGGTGGAAGCGGGGGCGGCCTGCGCTTCTGGTCCTGGTAGGGCGGAGCCTGTGAATCCCAGGGCAGAGTAAACAAGGAGGAGGTGGAGGTGTCCATGGTGGTTCCCCAATTCGTCCGTGGCTCTACACACACACAGACACACACACATAGACACACACACGCACACACACGTGCGCGCGCACATACATACGCACACACGCACAACTGAATAAATAATAAAAAAATGTTAAAAAAAGAAAATGACATTTAGTCTCTAATTATGAAGTAAATATTTTTGTGTGTAAATATGTATACTATATCGAATTGCAAAATTGCTTTTTGGCATACTTTTCTTTAAATTGGGATGTTATCTCTACCAACTCAAAGATTATATTAATTCCCCTCTTGGATTTTTTTCTTTGTCACATGGGGCTTCCCATGTCTTTTATACTGCTTTAAAAGTTATAATCTTCACAGCCACTCTTTGAGTTATGTACTATTGCTATCATCAACTTTAGAAAACTCAACAGCTTTATTTTTTAATGAAGGAAATAAGCAGTGTCTTGTTTATCACATCATTATTTATTCTGAATAGAATGTTTTCATCCTTGCAACAGAAGTAATTAAGGCCAATTGCCCATTTCTATATTTTGAGATAATCTATGACTATGACTAGCCCTTGATCCTGATTTATTCCTCTCTTACCCTCTAATCTCCCTATGAAAATATACTATTATTGACCTTTTAAGAAGAACTCAGTAACTACTGTGCAATTGCAAAACTGTGTCTCTGGAGCAAAGTGAACTTGAGGTTTCTGTATTTAGAATTTAGAATACACCAGTTCTGAATGTTATTTACATCTCCTTGCTCTCCTTTCCAGGAGTTTCGCTGTCTTTTTGGCAAGTGTTAGTTGCTCGAAGGCAAAAGACTGATGGATCCAATTGCCACAGCAGATGGAGTATGGACATGGAGCGCCAGGCTCATGTTGTAACTGGTGATCACACCTCACTGGAGCCTTGCGACACTTCTTGCAATCCCCACTGGACCTCCTCTGAGCAGAGATGGCAATTATATGTAGTGCTTTTCAGATGTAAACAAATGTTCATGGGGGACTGACTTAGCATCAGCCAAGTCATTTCATTTATGGCTTGCATCAAATTGGGATGAAGGGCTCTGATCAGGAAAAAAGAGTACATTCATTTACTGTCTCAGCAAGTGTTTTTAGAACTTATGTACATTTGTTTCTCCTTGGAAATATGGACATGCAGTATATTCAAGGCTCAGAAGACACTTTGCAAATTGACTGTGTCTTAAAAATAACTCCATATTTCCTTTTGTACTTAGCTCAAGTACACCAGTGTGTATTTGACCATTTTCCATTACTATGGTTTCTTATGACTCAGTGCCATGTGTCTGGGAATGTACAGTGGAAAATAATTTTTATGAGAAATTTGGTGACACTGTATTGCTTCTCTATCTCTTTATGTTTCAACAAATTCTTTAAATGATGAGGGCTGAGAAAAACTTTATGACTCTAAGAAAAAAAACACTCTAAAACTTGACATAGAAAATGTTTTTTTTTTTAAAAAAATGGGGCTGGAGAGGTGGCTCAGGGGTTAAGCCTCTGCCTTGCAGGCATAAGGTCCTGAGTTTGGATCCTAGACCCCACGTATAGACACCAGGGGCGGCCTGCGTTTCTGGTCCTGGTAGGGCGGAGCCTGTGAATCCCTGGGCCGAGTAAACAAGGAGGAGGTGGAGGCGGTCCATGGTGGTTCCCGAATTCCCCTGTGGTTCTACACACACACACACACACACACACACACACACACGCGCGCGCGCGTGCGCGTGCGTGAAATTGAATAAATAAATTTAAAAAGAAAATGTTAAAAAATGTCATTTCTATAGGTTTTTCATTAGTTTAGAATCCAAACTGTGAAAATGGAAGGCTGGTGTGCATTTGGCTGCTAGAATATTCCAACGGATTCTGGACTACTATTTATTTCCATATGCTTGTCCCACTCAAAATGTTGTACAACCACTCACTCTATGAAAAATAGCCAGTGTGTCAACTTCAAAACAAAGAAGAAATGCCAGGCACTTTAGAGAAGGAAGAGAAATAAGCAAACACTTTAGAGTGAATAAGTTAGTTTGGTAAACAAGATTATGTGGAGAGACAAATCAAATAAGGTAAGCAATCTGTGACAGAGCATTAAGTATGAGCCAGAATAGGGAGTGGTCGGGGCAGATTTCCTGAGGGATCTGTGACACTACAGAGTGCAGGAAAAGGCCTAAGATTTGAGCTCCATAGGGGATATAGGAACTGTGTGAGGACAGAAGAATTTGGACTCCAATTGAAGTCATGCTTCTTTCTTATGGTAAATACATATCCTTGGGAGAGTTCACCTTATTTATTTAACACATAGCACTCTATATGTGGCAGACACTGACCTAATTACTGTGTAAGTATTATGTCATGTAAACTTCATAGTAAATCCTATAAAGTAGTTCCTATCAAAATTCTAATTCCTATTTTATTTTACTTTTTTGGTACTGTATGTGGATCCTTTGTCTTTGACCGTGTTAGATAAGGGCACTAACACTGACCAACATCCCCAGCTATTCTCATTTGTAGCAAAGAAGCAACTGAGGAGCAGTGGGGTGAACTAACTTATCCAATAGCACAGAGCTAGTAAGGGGCAGAGGCAGGAATCAGACTCAGGTGCTGTACATTTAGATATTAAACTATATTATGTATCCCTTAGTCACCTTCCTTTTTTTATAAAACACAATCATTTAGTCCAGTTTTGAGGAACCAAAAATACTTGACACAAAGAAAGAAACACACAATGAAAAGCTTTTTTGTTTCGTTTCTTAAATACTCTCTTGGAAAGTCCTCTATTTCCCACTCAGAGAATTCAATCCTACCTGGATAGGTTTCTTGATTATAGTTGCTTCTCCTCTTGGATCATCTATATTGCTTCTTTCTGTCAGTGTCCTCTCTATAGTCCAGCAATTTTGTCAAACTTGTTGCAGTTCATCTGCATGGTTGCCAATAAATCATCTTCAAATGACTTAAGGAAACAAGGGGCTTATTTCCTTATGACAGTCCGGTTATGGTTCAAAGTCCAGCTTGACGGGAGAGCATGCACCAACACCAGGGCCGAGGGAACTGGCCATATCATCTCTAGGTAATGGTTGAGAGAGGGACGATCCTTACTTGCCAGACCATCATGTTTGGCCAAGTATACACAAGGATGCCAACTTCCTCAACTGGCTCTCAGTATTTTATTCATCTACTCAGGGCCTAGTCCCACCCACCATAGGCTGGGCCTATCTCAATAGCTAGACAATCTCTTGCAGATTTGCTCTGGGATTAACCTAACCACTAATTCTCCACAAATGTGCACAGAACTCAAACCCTCAAAAGTCAAGTTGATACCTGTGCCTAACTATGACAGAACTGTTTCAGTGTACATGATTTTCAGGCTTTCAATGCCTTTCTCACCATATGGAGATCAGTCTCCACAGTCCAGCTCCAACTCATCAGTAGTTACTGAAAGCCAGACTTTGTTGTGTTCCAGAAAGGACATGCCTTCAACGATGAGAAAATTTAGTCTAATATTGGCATAAGTTTGTTCGTCAGATACTTCCCAGGTATCCATTAATTTTTTAAAAACTATTTTATTTACTCTCCCCCCCCCTCTCTGTGTTCCTTTGGAGTACCAAGGGTGACTTTGGGAATCATCCTGAATTGCTTCTACTTCCTTCTTGCTTTGCTATGGGATTTCCAAGGCTCTACTTACCAGAGCCAGAAGTGTAGTGCAGGCCACTGCCTTTCTGCCTCGTGTTCTTTACATGGGACCTGGGATCCGAAGTCAGGATCTTCTACTTGCGAGGCAGAATCTTAACACCTGAGCCATCTTTCCAGCCCAGTATCCATTCATTTTATGCCTTAATGCTGTGTGTTAGGTAATGTGTGACATACACATGCAAGTGTGTATGCATGGAGAAAAAGAAAGTGATGGGAAGAGAGAGAGAGAGAGAGAGAGAGAGAGAGAGAGAGAGAGAGAGAGAGAGAGAGAAGAGACTATAAGATAATGGAAGTAAAAAAGACAGCAACTCTGTGTCCTATCTGGGAGACTGCAGAGCCATGCTTTGCCTATCCTTGATCAACAGGATTCTTAAGTGTGTCTTCAGATGCTCTTTCTCTTTTCCTTTCCTCATCTCATTGACCCATCCTTCATCCGCTGGCTGCAGAGTCCAGTTCCCAGAAGCTAAGTAGTCTGATGAAAGTAATCTCAGCTAAAGTGTTCATCCAGCTAACAGGTTAATGTGCTACTCTTCCTGGGTAATTTGTTCATTTCAAAAGGGGTTTTTTGAAGATATTAAGGCATGATGGTAGGAAATTTCAGTTCTCATTGCAGCCCAGGAGTGGAAGAAAGTTCTTCCATATGACCTTGGCTTTCAAAATAAGCCTGTGCCTGGTTTCGATGACCTTTTGTAAAATGTTCTGAGGATCCAAGACACTTTGCTGCCTTGTGTCTTTTACTATGTCTCACTCAAGTATGCACAAAAGGAAAAACAAAGTGGATGGTAATCTTGTCTTGCATTTGGAATGTGTCTTAACTGGACCCAGGAAGAAAATTTTCCTGCCCAGGAGAGAGGCTGAGCAATAGGTTATTAGCCCTGGGATGAAAAGTGACAGTGCTCTGGATCTGGTAGGCAGCACTCAGAACGCATTTGGTATGTTACCTCATTTACCCCCAGGAAGTAGGCAGTGTCATGATTCCACTTTTCAAACAAAGAACTAGGGAGAATAAAGAGGAGAGTTAACTTGTGCAATATAATACTGATCCTTATTGGGCTCAAAGCAGCATGATTTTTAATCATCCCAATCATCATCTCATGGTCAAGTCAACTTCAGCAGCATAGCTTAAGCAGATAGAGCAGACAGTCCTTGTGTCATAGAGATCTGCCATTAAAGCACCTCTTTTCCTACCATATCCAATATATTGCAGCCACACCGCATGTTTGGCAGGACAGAGACAGGCTGGCGACCTGACACTGTCATTGTCCATAGGAGCCCCGGTTTTATCTTCTTCTCTTTTTTGCTGGGGCAGATTGACTAGGGACTGCCATTAGCAGTCTTCCTCTCCCAGGCTACTCCCTTCCACATGGGGAAGAACTTGATGGCTGTGCTGAAGGTTTGCTAGGGAACAGCAAAAGCGTGACTAATGCTATTTCTCCAAAACAAAAGAAAGATTCACGAAATGAACTCTCCAGGCTGCTTTCTTCTCAAGACAGTTTGCAAAATGTGCCTGTGAATCTACAGTGCCTTCACCTTCTTTCATTAATAGTGCACTCACTCTGTCTTAGATGCTGCATTAAGCAAAAAGACCACCCTCGACAACAGAAATCTAAGAACTTTCCACTGACCTGTCACATTTAACCCCATAAGATTTGCTTTAAGGATGACACTAGCATTGTCCTTATATTATTTCTGAGGAAATCAAGGAAAGGAGAAGTATTGCAGTTACTCTGCATGGTTCCTGATAAATTCATGAGCAAACCACTTATAGCAAAACACTACCTCCTTCTTGCTTCATTTTGGGACTTCCCAGGCTCCGTCCACCAGAGCTGGAAGTGCAGGCAACAGCCATTTCCATCTAGCGTTTTTTATGTGGGACCTGGGATCCAAACGCGGAACCTTCTAGGAATGAAACATGATAAAAAACAAAATAGGGTAGGAGAAATAAGGAAGGTGAAAAGAGACATGAAGAGGCCAGAGAAATATCCACTGCAGTAAAAACAAAACAAAACAAAAATAGGAGCAAAGAGTTTTTATTTTCTCTTATGATAGTCTGGTTACAATTTCTTGTCCAGCTTGGCAGAAAAGCACACGTTAACACCACAATCTGAGGGAAATGTTCACACTAAATACACAAGACTTCTGAGACAATCCTTACTTGCCAGACTAGCATATCTAGCCATGTATAGAGAACAATGCCAACTTTCTCAACCAGTTCCATCCTTCTTATTTACCTGTCCAGTTCACTCCATCTTATTTACCTGCCCTGAGACTAGTCCTACCCACCATGGGCAAGCTTGCTCGAAGCCTAATCCAACTATTAATTCTCTACAAATGTGCCCAGAGCTTGAACCCTCAGCCATCAAGTTAACACCTGTATCTAACTATGACGAAAAGTAATTTGCCCAAAGCCATTAAAGTACTAAGATGTTTACTCTTATAGCTTTTTGAACATTTTCTTTGCATTAGCATTCAGCTTTGCCTGGGGTTCCCAGATTAGCAACACCAATTCATTCTGATATTTCATTCACAATAGAATCAGTATAAATCATGATATCACTAATACATTGACATGATACAGAAGAGCTAGAATATACTTTAGCATAATTAAAAGATAGGTATTTGCAGGGCTGGAGAGGTGGCTCAGGGGTTAAGCCTCTGCCTTGCAGGCAGAAGGTCCTGAGTTTGGATCCCAGATCCCACGTATAGACGCCAGGCGGAAGCGGGGGTGGCCTGTGGCTTCTGGTCCTGGTGGGGCAGAGCCTGTGAATCCTGGGGCAGAAGGAGGTGGAGGCGTCCATGGTGGTTCGCGAATTCATCTGTGGTTCTACACATACACGACACACACACGCGCGCGCGCGCACATACATACGCATTTGCACACAGTTGAATAAATAATAATAATAATAATAATAAAGATAGGTATTTGGCAAGTCAAAAGTTGGAACAGCAAGGCTTTTCTGTACATGCAAATGTAAACCTTTCACATTTGTGTTCATTGTTCTGATACTGATAATTCTAATACAATTATGATATGGAGTGTTTTTCCATTTGACACAGTTTAAGGTACTTCAAAAAGGTTTGGATTTGGCTGTGCCCACGCATAAATAATTAAAACATAATTCAATTAGGATGTCCTTTATAAAAGAATTTAGGAATAATGAATTCAGCTCATTCACTTTTAAAATGAACAAAGAGATCCTTTATTCAAGGCGAAAAAATAATAAAATCAATTGGTGTCCCATAGTTTAACCATTCAAAGAAAAAAAGCACAAAAAGGCATAAGAGGAATGAAAGGGATGATAGAAAACAAAACAGGGTAGGTGAAATAAGAAAAGTGAAAAGATATATGAAGAGGCCAGAGAAATATCCACAGAAGTAAAAAACAAAACAAAACAAAAATAGATCTTCACGATGCATGGGAATTGAAGATATCACCATAAAATGCAAAAGAGATAGTTCGATTCAAATAGAGGTTTCAACTCCACATCAAATTATTTCTCTAATCTAATAGTATCTCATTAAATTTCCAAAATATTACAAGCACATCCTAAAATACATATTTTTCCTCCTTTGGCAGTATTAGAGATTGAAGTTAAGGTTTCATGAGCACTAGGCAAGTACTCTATTAGTGAGCTACAACAGCAACTCTTGAAATCAGCTTAAAATATCTTTATTGTCTCTGTGTGTCTGCTTGTACATGTCTGTGAACGTGCACACAAACGTGGCAAGGTGCCTAGATGTGGTAAGGAGGTCAGAGGGCAATTTTCAGGAATTAGTCCTCTTCTTCCACCCTGGTGGTTAGTAAGTAGGGAAAGTAGTACATGTATAGGGGTATATGGAAAATCTCTGAATTACTTCTCTCAGTTTTGATTTAGACCTAAATTGCTCTAAATAAAATCTTCAATAAAAATTCTCTGCCTTACAATTTTTCCTAATATGTATTACCAGCTTATTTTCAGACTTCATTGTCAAACAGGAATTTCTCACTAAACTTACAAATGACCAAAACCACTCTGTAGAGTTTATATAGTAAATGATAGTTTCCAAGACAGACAATTATGTTCTCGAATATGCATTCTGTATCTTGTTAAACAAATAGCTTAAAGGTAGAGGTAGTGATCTATACTTGTAACCCCAGCACATGGGATACTGAGGCAGGAAGATCTAGACTTCTAGGCCAGCAGGAGCTACATAAAGAATCTCTGTCCCAAAATGAAACAAAACAGTACCCCCAAAAAAACACAGCTCACTATTCCTATATGATATTAATCATGTGTAGAAGTAGATTTCACCTTTCCGACTGCCCACCCGGGACGCGCGCAGTCCAGCATAGACACACTGCATCCCAGGAGGTGACATCCAATACCCATCAGGATGGAGCCAAGGGCGGTGCAGGAACAGCAAAACTGGAAGAAGAAGAAAAAAAGTATAACAAACTTTAAATCAGAACATTAGCGACCCTACATTAATCACCAGGAACCAGGCCAACCTAATCTCTCCCCATCCCAAACCTCGGGGAAATTTGCGGAAGAGGGGGCGGTAAGATTGTAAGAGCCTAAAGATGGAGAGGAGCAACAATATGCAAGATGCTCCACACAAGTTAGGGCCAAAGTAATCATAACAGGACTTTGCATGACCTGCACAATTACCAACATGTCATTGACTCCCCAAAGTCTAGCATGGATCACAGACTCTAAGATCCTTAGAGGCAAGGGAATAATAGCCACAATAGTATTCCTATACTAAAGGGGAACACAAGAAAGAGCTCTAGGCAATGCTACTGAGTCCTTACACCTCATCAGAGAGGAGGACCCAGAGGGAAGTTTGACATGCACACTAAAGGATGCTCCAGGAATGAAAAGGCCCCACTGGGAGAAAGCGAGGAGAGGGGAGCAAGGGGATCCAGACAGGAGTGGAGAGAGGGAAATGGGGTACTTATCAAGTTTGTATGAGTGGAAAAAATAAATTAAAAAAAAGAACAAAATTTCATTAAATGCTTTTGGAGGGCATGTACTAAAATCACACATTTTTCTTTTTTTCTATTGTTTTATTTTTTCCCAATTCCTATTGTTTTATTTTTACCCCGTCCCCTTGCTCCCTCCACCCTTCCCAGTCCCCCTTGCAAACCCCCTCATCCCCTTCCTTTCACCTCCCTCCCTTTCTCCCAGTGCCTCTCTCTTCCCTCCCTCCCATTCCCTGAAGCATCCTTTAGTATGAAGGTCAAACTTCCCTCTTGAATTATCCTTACAGTTTTGTAATAAATACTACTTTATCAAGAATTAAAATGATTTTAAGAAATATCTTCATTTTATCTGTTACATTTTGGTTAAAGTTCTCATATCAGTGACAGACATTGTGAATATATATTAGATAGGAACAAGTATCTGAATTTAAATGCATTTAGATGTCATACTAGCTTTACTCTGTATCATGTAGTAGTGAGTTAAGGCATGCACCCTGTCACGAGACACAACTGATTTAAAATCCTGGCTCTACTGCTTAGTAGGTTGCTACTTTGGACAAACCTGATTTTATCTGATTTTAACATGAGGACATAATTACACTTACTTAACAGGGATTTCTATGAGAATTAGATGAGCTGAAGCTCATCTGGTATGGAATAATTCCAAATTAAATGGTTTCTATTATAATATTTCTAAGCAAGGATAGGCCTTGTTTCTTATCTTTTGCTTTATCTTATATTTTGCATCCTTTTTGTCTGTATCATTCTTAGCACATTTCCCTCTGAGGATTATCTGAGGATAATTTCAAAAATGTGCTGTACTTTTCAATAATCAAGGGTAATTCCTACAATATATTCTTCAAAGGCTGGAAGGAAACAAATCTCTTCGTAAATCATCCAGTTCCAGTGTGTTTTGGAAGATGTAGCTCTTTAATACTTGTCTATCTTCTGTATTTATTAGACCATATCCAGATAATTCTAACAATTTTGAATTTATTGAACAACATCTGAGTTTCAGAAATTTTCTTTGCAACCTGAGAATTGTTGATCAATTTGCTATCTGTGCTTGTGATATTTTAGCATTCTGTCAATTACTGGATTACCTTATTTTTTTCATCTATAAGAAATATACTCTATACACTATTTTACAAAGACATTACCTTGGAAGCCAACATTCATTTGATTGTTCAAACTTTTTTTAACAACCAGAATCTGGTTTTTTTTTTTTTCTGTTTCTTTATTTGGAAGCTTCCTACTGAACCCCAAACTCCAAATTCCAACACTGAATTTAAAAAGGCTTTTCAGGAATGAATGAATAATGAGTAAGTCCAATAGCTCTTGAATCACTTTTCATTGAATATAGACTGCTTTCTGAAATGACCACAAGTGTTACTGTGCGGCTTAGGCCTTCAGAGAATTTCTAGAACATTTTAGTAATTAGCAAATAGTACTATTATTGATCATCTAAGGTTGGTGAGAACAATTCCACAGATTCACAACAGGAATGAGTTATCTTATTTTCATAACATGGCCCTGGTCTTATCTCCAATAGCACAGGTTATTTGTCTTTGTAAGAGAATAAGAAACGAATGATGTGGCTTAATAGAGGAGCAAAGCAAGTAATTCTAATAGCATATAAGAAGACCTCGAAAAATTATTGTCAGAACATTAGAGATTTATCTTTTCAGCATCTTTAAAAACATTTCTTTGGTGGTGTGGTGGATGACAGTAATCCTCCCATGACTAAATTATCTCATAACTTTTAGAATTTGTCCTGTATTAGT
This sequence comes from Typhlomys cinereus, assembly GCA_023101885.1. Classification (NCBI taxonomy): domain Eukaryota; kingdom Metazoa; phylum Chordata; class Mammalia; order Rodentia; family Platacanthomyidae; genus Typhlomys; species Typhlomys cinereus. Next base: position 313,313 of record JALPQD010000355.1, on the reverse strand, counting down.
CAGTTAATTATATTTTATTTGAAGAATATATTTCCTTTTTAATTAATACTTTTTAATTTACTAATTAATAATTTTACATACTTTTTGAGGGACTGCTACATCTTTATCTGTAGTCTTAGCCTTACATTTGTATGTTTAATTGTCCACTTCAAACTTCAAGGTGCAGACAGAGCATGAAAAGAATGTTTCCAAAATATATTTAAGTGTGTTCCCATGCCTCCGTTTGACTGATTGGGGCAGAGGGACAGGACTGAAGAATTTAAATTCGAGTGCTGCAAAACATTAACCTTTGGAGATAATGGTTCTGAGAAGATCCAGAAAGGCAAGGGTGGATCAGGGGCAAGTATTGTGAGATTCTAATATGTAGATGTTATGGTAAAAACTCATCTACACCATCGGTGAGTACACAGCCCTATTTTCCTTGGTCATGACCTCCCAAATCATATGAAGGGAAAAGAACAGAAGAGAAAGTGTTGAGTACTTCTAACCACTCTACTAAAGTGGAAAGTAATTTCAAGGTAAGTCCACCCCAGACAGCAAATGGGCCCTTTTAAAATGCTAAGGGGATGGAACAGCAATTTTCTATGGCCTTTGAAAATGCTTCCAGTGGCTCCGTGGCATAGAAATTTGCCTTCTTGGAGGTCATGCCACCCTGGATAAAGTGAATACAGTTTACTAAGCTAAAATTTGTTGCAAGGTTATGCTCACATTCTGTGTGGGAAAGAGAAGAATCTCTTCTCATCTGCATTTTTCACTCATCAGGCTGCAAGCAAGAGACGCAGGTAAAAAGTCTACTACTGCTAGAATGAACAAATTTGCCGAGGTGTGCCTTGGGTCTATGATAAAACAGTTGCTTCAGCAATTCCACCAGAAATTGGGACTGTGTGTGTGGTGCAGGGACTCGGTGTGTGTCCCATAGGAGATGTGGATTGCAATGGCAGACAGAGGTAAGGAACTGGTGTTGCCCAAGTTGAGCATAAAGACTCTTTTGTTGAGGCTCTGCAGTAACAGTTCCTCATTTGTGGATCATGGGTATAAAGTTATATGATTCAACCTTACCCTTCTCTCCAGCCTCCTGCGGTAGCTAACACCTCTTACCTTTAGCTGTGATAGTTCCTGGACTGCCAAAGACACTTCCTACATGCCAGACAAGTTTGCTTTTACAGTATGGCAAGACATATGACAAGTATTAAAGGAGGGGAGGAAGAAGTGCTTAGGAATATGTACAGCAACTCGGAAGTACTGCTGAGTGTTACTACAAAGCATCAGACACTGCCCTTGGACATGGTGCTGTTGACTTTCCCAATTCTTGTTAAATACCATAGGGGATTTTCTCAACTATATGAAAAGCTTGTGCCCAGCTTTTCTTCCCAACCACCACTATCCTGTTCCTATTATCTTACATTTAACAGAGACTCATCTCATGCCTAAAATCAACTGAATTCTACTCGGATCAGTGCAGTAGGATTAAAAAAACATATTTACTCTTAGAATTCACTCCTCCACCTAACTGCTGCTTAAACGGCTCCTGCAACGTTTTGTCATTTTTCGGAGAGCTTGTAGAACTCAGTCCTCGGGTGAAGCAGTTGATTACATGCAGGCAAGTGGTCAGGAATTGCTATGAGCTTGTCACTGCCGATCCTGCGTATACGTGTGCTATCAACTACAATTGTCCTCATAAAATTAAAGCGCGCGTTTATTATCGTGGGGCTCCAATTAAGAGACAGCTGGTGCTCTTATTGCACTTGCATTAAATCGAAACTTGTAATTTAGTTGTCCAGATGCACACTTTTAAATAAAAAAATAAAAGTGCATTTGCTTTGTCTATTCAGTAGTATCTGGAACCTCACCTCAGGGGTTCTCTCTACTCTGTAAACTCTGTGGACATAGGGGAAGCATTTTCTCAGAACGACATGGTTTTTTGCCTTTCTGAAATTCTCAGAGGAGGAAAATAGAAGATCGGAGGTTGTTTACAAAAGAGAGGATTCAGGAAGGCACATGGTGAGTATTCCTGGGTTATTGTGACTTATTTGCGCCTCACCTGTCTGGGGAGTGTCGAGAGTTCCGCAGCCTCGAGCCACGCTGCATTTCTCGTGGCACTTCAGTTCCTGCAGCTTAGGAAACTTTGCCGCCCCCCCCCCCCACTTCTCGGAGGGGTGTGTGCACACTGCGTTTGCTTTGGCTTCTGCGTTTACAACCTGCACGTGATGATTTGCTCCCACCTTCCTCGATAATGCCTTGACAAAGGACGCTCGTGGCGAGGGTTGGGGATCGCTGGGTTTGGGGGCGAGTCGCCACACCCCCCGAGAATAAAGCCCGCGCGCCGCGTTCGCCGAAACTCCGGCGCGTCTGAGCGAATCACACAAAGCATCTATCGGGCGACGACGCGCGCCGCACAGGAAGAAAAGTGCCCGCACGAGAAGCACGCTCCGCGGCGAGACTTTTTTGGCGCTCTTGGGAGCCGCCAGCCGCACGAGCGAGCCAGCGAGCGAGCGAGCGAGCGTCTCGGGCTGCGCGCGGGACTCCGGGTCGCCCGCGTCCGCAGGCGGCGCGTCGGTCCGCGGGGAGCCGCAGCGGGGCCAGCCAGGTGAGGACAGCGGCGAAGCGGGCGGCGGCGCGGTACCTGGCCGGCGGGAGCGGGTGGAGCCGGGCGGCCGCGGGCAGCGTGGCCGCTTTCGCTCGCGCCCTGCCGGCGCGCGGCGGCCCCAGGAGTTTGGCGGGAGTTGCCGGCTTGGCGCCTAAGAGCTCCGGGCCGGGAGCGCCGCTCCGGGGGCCGGGGCCGGCGACGGGAGGCCGGGGACCCTCTGCCGCCGAGCCCCCTACCGGGGACCGGGCGACCCCGGCAGGCGCTCCAGGCCGGAGGGCAGCCCGGGGGCTCGGCGGGCCTTGGGCGGGGTCGGCCCAGTTGCCATGGCAGCCGCGCGCCTCGGCGGGAGCCCCGCGCTTGCCGCGAGGGAGCGGCGCTCCAAGGTGTGCTTCCGCGGAGCGAGCCGAGACGGCGGCCTGGGGCTGCTCCCGCGGCTCGGGGCGCCGCGGCCCACTCTCCCTCCTCCGCGCCGGCCGCCCGTGGGGCCGACTCGGGTCAGCGCCAGGGCCCGTCCCAGCGTCACCAAGTGCGCCGTCGGTAGACTTGACGTTCTCGAGCCGGCGGCGGCCGCCTCCGAGCCCGCTGGCTCGTCCCAGCTCCGAAGTTCTGTAGAGGGGGGGCTTTAATTTGCTAATACCTAATGATTGCAGGAGCCTCGCTTTAAAATGGCGGCATTCCGTAGACACCCCTGCTAAAAGGCTCTCCCGGCCCCGGGGCCACCGCGTGCAGCGCTGCCCTTTTTCTGCTCGTCCCGCTAACAGATGGCATGTGCCGCCGCCGCTGCCCGCTTCCGCGGAGAGCAGACCTCTTAACCTCTGGCTTTGCGCTAGCACAAGTAAGGCTGGGGACGACCCTGGGGTGTGAGCTCGGCTGCCTGGCTCGGGCGCCACGAGATAACACCGCCTCAGAAACTTTTTACCCCGACTCCGCACAACATAGCAAACAGATGGAACATCAATCCTACAACTTGTTGCGGTTTTTCACTTTGGATCCTTCTCTCCTTCACCCCCTCCCTTTTTTTTCTTTCATTTTCCCTACTTCTTCTTTTTGTAATTTTAAAGAACTTCTTGCGTGGCAGGGCGTCAGCAAATGCTTTCCCAACTAATTTTCTATTTCCTTGAGCTATTGAGAGCAGAGCTGTAGCACAGGCGCATCTCTTTGCAGCTGTGGGTCAACACATGTGGCCAGCTTGCCCTTACCAGTAGGGGCTGAAGGGCACGAGGGCACTACATATTAGGAAAATATTTCAAAAGGTAACGTTAGTATGTTTTTTTCTTAACATCCACTCAGTACACTGCTGTGGTTAAGAAAATGAAATTAAACCAATACAAGTCTTGAGGCTTGACATTGAGGCGACCCATTTGGGTAGTGTTCCAATGATTATTGGAGATCTAGTATGGTTTTCAGGACTTAGTCTATTGATTGCTATACATGGATATAAGTGCCTGAATTTATTGCTGGCTTAATTAAAGTAATGTGCTTTGGTGTAGGTCTTTTGTTTTTGAAGATCTTACTCACTGTTTGTAAACTGGGCTCAGAGACCCACAGACTCTCCATATGCATGCATACAGTTCCTGGGAACATACCAATTAGAATAAAACTATCGCAAGATTTAATTTTGAAATGGTTGTTAATGGGTCACTATGCTGGCTTTCTGTTTGATTAGTAAATCTTTATGTGATTATTATTATTGATTATAGTGACGGGGAACAGACTATTGATATACCTGTGCAAATAACTAGACTCCAATGCTTAATACAGTTCATTCATATTCCTCCCTTAGATGAAAGGCATATTGACAATGAGGCTTACCGGAGACCCCCGTTTTCTAGATTATAGTCACATTTTCTTTTTCGCCAATGTGTTTTTAGTCTTTAATGTTGAAATGCTAGTTATGTAATTTTAAAATTTGCATTATTTGGGGGAAATGCATTCATATTTACAAATTTGTCTCTAAACATAATCCATTTGACATTTGTGTATGTAGCTCAGTTGCCAATATTCTACCCTGTTCAATTTTTAGTCCTAGCAAGCAGTTGGCAGTCTTACCAAGTTTAGCAGTTGCCTGGAAAGTAGGATAAATATTGTTTTGCACCTAATAAAGAATCTGTAGTTTTTCTACCCAGGTGCTGCAACACCTAGCAACAAAGAACCAATCTGCTCGCTGTGAAGTTTATTGTAAAAATCATCTCACACCAGTTTTCAGGTTGTTCAGAAAAGCTTGTAAGGCAGTTCATTGCTTCACATTTGCAAGGAGAGTCACAACAGGTAGCGCAATATATATATGGAAGGATGATAGAAACCAGCTCTTATTTTTAGTGATTATAAACTTAGATCCCAGTTCTGTAAGATGTGCTTATGTATTTGTTGCCTTGTAACTGAATGACTTTGGTTCAAATGCTTCATTTTTAAAACTAAAAATATTAAGCACTGGGCCAGGATACATAGGCTAAACTGGTGTTACAAAGATAAGAAGGGGTTTTACTTTGCTGCCTCATATCTGGATGAGATGAAAGACCTTTGCATGAATACCTAGGTGAAAGAGTTTGCATGAATACCTAGGTGAAAAAAAAGTATTTTGAGAAAGAATGGATACAGTGTTTGACTAAAAGTGGTGACTGCATGCTCTCTCCTTTTGAGAGCTACTTCATTTGTCTGATTTCTTTTCCTGTTCTTATGCATGCATAATGACTCCCAGGACTATTATAAAATATCCCCCCCCCCAAAATGTTCACTTCAGGCATTTCACAGCAGTTAACTTTTTAAGGAAAACAAAATCCATGATGATAAGCTGGTAGCCACAGTAACTTTGGGATTTCATTTGTACTCATCTAAACCTAAATAATGTTTTGTACAAGTAGGGCTTAATAAATGTTGAGTTATAATGAAAAGTGAGTAGTTTGTAAACTCATACAGGAACAGATTTTATGCACGGCTTTTCACTTAACAGAAGGCCTTTGTGCACTGGAAAGAATCTAAAAATGTAAAGTAGATCAGAATGTCCATTCCCATAATTGTATTCTATTTGCCTCAAATGGGTTCTCTTGCCTGTCATTATACTTCCATGAACTTGTGTAAGTCATCCTTTAACCAGGAGGTGCATTATTATCTGTCCAGCTTCATACAATGAAAAAGCGCAAAAGCAGCTTGGAAATGAAAAAAGGTTTTGTCCTTTAAGTGTCTATAGAGTACTGCCCATGTTGGAACAGTAGCAGCCTCTTGATTTTTGTGCAGATGTGGACAATGTAGTTTGAAGTACATTTTTGTTCTCCATTCAGCTGCACTTGCATTCGAGGGAAAAGGGGAGGGAACGAAGGGAGTAAGAGGTCTTTAAAGTCATGAAGATGTTCATTCATAAAATTTTACACTTATCCAGCTTCAGGTGTAATAAATTCAGGAAGGGGGAAGAATTTCTATGCTTTGAAATAGAAGATACTGTCTGATAGGATTGCAAATAGGGATTGGGAAAAGCAGACAAAAATAATTTATAGTGCGTGTTTGACAAGTAACTTGATCCTGTCATTAAAGCAAGATAATGGCTCCTGCCATGTTAACACAATCAAGTGTTTTAAAGACATGCTGGCTGCGGGCATCTTAATTTCATCATGATGCTTCCACACTATTGAGTTTGAATTTGTTGTTGTTACTTCAAGCTAGGATGTCACCGTGTAGCGCTGGCTGGCCTGGAAGTCAGAACGTTGTTCCTCAGCCTCTTGAATGCTCCATTGCACTTGGCTATTGAGTTATCATATGAAAATGTCTGCTAGGCTGAGCAGAGGGATTTCATCATTATGAATATATGCAATGTCAGGAAAATAGAAATCACAATTTATTTTTCTTTGTGAGATTTTTCGGCCTCTCCCTAGGTATATAATATGTGTTTCACTTCAGAAACAGAAAGAAACCTGAGCTTGGATAAAATATTGTTCATGTAAGAAAAAAAAACATGTCTTTAGTAGTTTAATAAGTAGTTTGTCAAATAGCCAACCACACAACCAAAATAAATTATGACTAAGCAGAAAGAATTAGATTTATATTAATGTGATTTTCATATCTAAATGGAACTAGATAGTTTCATAGTATTAACCTTTTCTGAGTATGTATATGTGGCCTCAATGACATTTGGGAAGATAGTGTTGAGAATTAGGCTAAGGCATGTATCAATTACCTTATCAGGTGTTAGTAACATCTGTGTGACAAAAGGAGTCGGAAAGCATTTCCCAGGTCATTTTTTAAAGGCATAGAATAGATCCATCATCTTTTTTCTATTTTGATATTAAATTGAGTGACATTGTTTTAAAAAACATTTTTAGAAACCTACTTAGAAAAAAACCTTCTTCTAAGTGTACGAATAAGAGAAAAATCATGTTGACCATAAACCGTAATGAATATTTGACATAAGTGAGGTCTCCGATGGTCAGAAAAATGCCAGTGCTTTGAATGTTCAATTGCAGGTGGTTAATGTTCAAAATGATGTATTACTTAGAATTAAAGGGGAAACAAGAATAAAAGAAGATTGGATTTGTGTTATAAGTATCTATGTATGTTACATGTATTTGACATATGTGTTTCTACATTTCAGTATAAATAGCATTTTTCAAGATTCATTGCAATTGCAGAGCTCATTTTATAAAATGTATTTGAGAACTGGCCTCACTATGTCCCCTAGTCTCAAAATCCTAGGCTTAAGTGATTCTACTACCTCACCCTCTGAAGTAGCTGGGACTATAGGCATGCACCACCTTGCCCAGCTTCCCTGAACTCCATAACAGCCATGAAAAAAAAGCTTCAGGGGAGGAGGGAGGAGCATGATTAGAGATTTAATTCTCAATTAGTCATGCTTGTTAAAATATTATGTCCACTCTCAAATCCATCTTGCATCAGCTTTAAATTGGCTCATGCGCAGAAGTGATTTGTTTATGAATTTAGGCAAGAGTTTGTTTTATATCTTTTCAGAGAATGAATTTGTAGGACCAGAAAGAAAATTCCTACAATTGAAAAAAGGCAGCCTGAACAGAAATATGGGAGTTTGGCACAAGTGATTGCTGACAGACTACTTGATCTCAAGTCATGGGAGCATCCTAGAGACAGCTGGTTAGCTGGATCTTGTTTTCTATTCTGGTTTCTTTGAACTGACTTAAAATTTGTCCCCATTGGATTTTCAGAATGCTGAGCCTCTTGTCATTGCCTGCATCTAGGAGAAAAATTTAAAAAGGTTTCCTTTAGATTCATTTGTGTGTCCTTGAATGCATCAGCAGCTCTTTAATACACAGGTCAATAGATGTTTTGATCTCATATTCCTAATTTTTGCTGTTCTCAGTAAAAGTTTTAGTAAATTTTAAAAATTGTTTTCTTTTAAAGCATCCTGCCTGTAATTCCAGGCAACATTATTTCCATTTTATTGGCAAACAGTAAGCAGAGTCTATACCGGGTCACATGTCTTGCTAAAGCCTACAGAAGAAAATCAAAATCAAAATAAGCCCAGAAAAGTCATTCAATGGCTGCTTTGGGGTTGAGAACACTGGTCTGAAGACTGAACTTGCATCTAATATTTGTACCTTTACATCCCAGGGAAATCATTTCCAAGATGATAGTTCATAGATGCAGTTCTTTGACTAACTCACCAGATTAAAAAGGAGAAAGAAGAAAATACTATGAATGGGATGCCTCCTGTTATGTGTAGTTTAGAAAATAATAAAGTCAAAGATGAGTGCAAAAAAAAAAAAAGAATACTGGAAGTTGTGTCTTTTTTAGCCAGACAGTGTTTGCTCGTTTATAATTTGCATTTGCATGGCTTTCTATTAATCAAGATATAGATGTATGAGTAGTGCCTGTTTTTAGTATATTGAGAAAGCAAAACCCACAAATTAGAAGAAGCAAGAGTTGCTATCTCAGATCTCCACAATAATCTTCTGTGTCCTGAAGACTATCGGTTTTTAGGTACTGCTCATGCAGTTTCTCTGTGTGTGGCAGTATGAAGAAACTAAAACAGTGTATTGGGGAGCAAAGTGGGTGGGGTGGTTGGTTAGAAAACAACAAAACTTGAATTTCGCCGTTTGTTTTTAGTCTTCCTCTTCTAGGAACAAACTTTTTAAAAAACAGAACAAAAGTATCACATCTGATATTAGCTTGGGTGTATAAACTCTATTCCTCAGTTATTTGCTTCACAGATGGAGAGAATGAGTTTGTTGATTTGTTAAGGTTGGATTTGTAGTCTTGAAAAAAGTCATAAAAGTACATGATGGACTGTAATAGAATAAAGGAGTTGGGGATAGTGAAAGGGGATAATACAGTGAATAAGGGAGGCGACTACTCAAAAGTACATTATGTAATATGTGAAAATGTCACAGTGGACTCCATTACTTTGTACAACTAATATACTGTAATGAAATATTTTAAAGAAAGTATAAAACCTCTTGAATTATCCAATTCTTCAGAGTTCTACTTAAATCATACAGAGACACCGTCAACAAGACAGAGATGTGGCTCACATTGCACCTCTATGCAAGTGAAGACTGTGTTTGTCCTTTGAAAAAGTAGGTACTGAGTCAATGATGTGATTGTGGATACTGTTTTGTTAAAAGGCACACTGATGTTCTGAAAATCCTTCATATCTGTGTTGACGAGGACCCTGTTTCCTCTCAGAAATGATTTTGAAGAATTAAACTCACCACTCATAATGTCAGCACCCTTCTGCCAGATGCAATTAAATGGCATGAAGAGTAACCTTATTAGCTCTTTCAGGAGTATGAAATGCAACATACTATACATTGTCAGTTGTATCATGTCAAAAGACTTCTATACATGCAACATTGGGGAGATGCTGGGGTGCTAAACCGGCACAATTTAATCTGTTTATGTGTGCCTGTAGCAGTGGTGTCAGGTGGGAACTGATGTCAGCTCGTACAGTAAGTTGGAGTACTAGACTCAGATTGCTGCTCCACAAGGAAAGGCATTTTTTTAGATAAAATTCTATGATATGACTAGTGATGAACTGACTTCCTACATTGTATATGAATCATCTTTCTCAAAGAGATATACTTGGTTTGAGGGATTAGAAAAAATGTGGCCTACTGCTTGTTTCACGATGCTGCTGGGAAAACAAGAGTGTTGCATAGCTCTTACTATTACTAATAAGGATCTGGAATGTGATTGATTGGATAGGTCTCATTCTGCACATATGTTGAGATTACATAGCTTATTTTGCAGGATGACAACAGTAGTGATAATGCTGATGATGATACATGAGAGAGTAAGAGTGACTCAAAAAAACTTGTTCTCTGGGATACTGTAGTCTGCAGATTCAAATACTGATCAAGTGCTTGAATATCGTAGTTCTTAATATTGATCCTAAATGAACAGGAAATAGCTAGGCCACCAAGTGTCTGACTCTAAATACTTTCACTAATGTGGTCTATTATCCTGGTCTTCTTTTAAATGCAGCAGAATGCAGTAGTGTAAATGACCATCTAGGTGACCTATGCTAAGTACAATTTTTGTAAATGTTGCATTTTTCACTTTCGAGCATAGATCATATAATAAACCTCCTTATTGTCTTGTATCTATCTGCAAAGAAATCTTTGTTAAAATTTTTAGCCACCTAAGAAAACAATTTAGATATTAGTGCTCAGACCAGTGACAGGCAACGACAGGAAACTCTGGTTGTCCTGGTGTCTTTCATAACTTAGGCCACAGCTGGCTGATTTGCTTTAAACTTCCTGTTGGAAGGCTCTTTGGGTCAAAAGTTGCTGTTTTTTCCATATAGAGATTTTTTTTTCTTTATTCTGTAAGGCCACAATAAATGTCACTAGACTACATGCTTTGTATATTTTATGGATTGTATCATGTGGTTTGAGTTTAATTTGGAAGGCCGTGCTTTTACAATCAAGATTCCCCCCTTCCCCCCTGAACACACACACGTGCAGCTTTGGGGTCTGGGATTGCAGGAGCCTTGAAAAGTTTATGGCTTTATTTACACAATAGTGATTGCTGAGGAGGGCATTTCCTGCCAGTTAATGACTGGCTGGGAGGAACAACAGTCCAAATCCAGGGGGAGAGGACCATTCATTAAATGCCAGGAAGGGGCCAGTCCACTTTTCTCATGAAGTGATGGGGAGAAAGTGAAGCTGCATTCTACCATTTGAATTGCACAAAGCAGTAGGAGAAAAGCTAGTTATGGAGGTGGAGCCCCATAGCATGGGGAATGGAGTCTCTTTGCTTGACAGGAACATACTGATTCTTTTTCATAGGTTGCCAAATGGAGATGTTAGTGGGGTGAGCATTTCCTTCAGGTTGAAGAGCCAGTGGATGTAAGGTTTAGTAAAGCTGAGGGCTTCTAACCTGCCTGAAAATGCTCAACTCAGAGATGTTACAGCTGTAAGAATCACATGATTGAGTTTCCTATTTGGTTGAAAAACTGATTATGACTAAAGAGAATGCAAGCTTGGAAAGGAAACGAAAGCATGGTCCCTTTTCAAGATCACCTTTGCAGAGGACATATATTGTGTTTTATTCCCTTTATATAATCCATGTAAATAAGATACATGGATAATAGTACATCTTTTGTGCAAATACCTTGGAGGGCTGTAATATTAACCATTTAACCCATGACATCCCCAGGAAACAGTTTTGTTCCTCCCTGTAATTCTTGCTTGCAAACCAGCTGAGGTGTGGAAAACTTGGCATTGATTTAGAACAAAAACAGAATTAAGACCTAGGCCGAGTTCATGTCCAGGAATCCCTGACTTCCTGGCCTGTCCTTCACTCCCCTCAGCTGCCTAAGCCTCCAATTTGCCAACTATTTCAATGTTTATAAAAGATAAACATCTGTTCTGAGTTCTTTTAGTAGGTCCTTCCAGATAAAGAAGGCTATATGACACTCCCTCCACTACAGAACTTTGCTTGATGTGTTACCTTGAAATCCAGTCTTTTTCAGATATCTTCCAAACTTGGGGTGGGGGCTGCAAGAGTGGGTTGGGATTCTAACATACAGGCAATCATCGGAGGCCAGACACCTGGATTTCTTCATGAGATTGAGTAATCTGTCACATGCAGAACAAGCCAAATATTAAGTTTCAATTTTGAGTCTGGCAAATGTCATTGTATACTTTCTAAATATTCAGTAATCCAGGTACTGCCGGTCATTACCAGTTCGTAAAAAGTGAAAAGGTTTTCTGAAGTTTCAGATGTTCTACAAATAAACTATGTACTCATTACAGTTATTATTAGATGATGCTTTGAGAAGGGTTATAAACACAAAAGTGACTGATGAAGTAAAAGAATATGCATCAATCCATGACTTTAAGTTTTGAATTTCAACATTATGAAACACTGATATTTTGCTAGCTCAGATTAAAAGAAAACACTTTTATTTACAAACTGTTTTGGACTCGCAGCCACAAGGTTTTCCTAAGTAGATTTCTTATTGATCTGAATATTAACATTCATTCATAAATAGTTAGCACAGCTGCATTTAAACAACAATCCCAGAACCTTAGAAACATCTTATTCTTGAAGCATTGAATTTCCAATTTCTTGACATTCTTCTTAGTAAACCCTTACTACATAGATAATCTGAAAGTGTTTTTCAAGCAGGTTTGCATTCAATTACTGTATTCTGAATTACTGGTTTTCAAATACATTGGAAGATTTACTATGATATATTCATATCTAACAATATTACCTTGTAGTACTGTAGTTCTGTCCTTGCAGTTTTCAAGTATTAGGTGAGTCTTAGAAGCATATAATGAAATGCACTTAGTAAGTTACATTTAACATTTCTTTAAAATAAAATTTTATAGCATTGATGAAAATATGAGACTGCATCATCCAGGAAAATTAGACATTTTGGATAAAGTATTTCACTACTTTCACATCTTCAGTGTGATCATAAGGATCTTGTCTAGACCTTCCCTCCATAGCTGGCTTTATCCAAAGGCTACTTCCTGTGGGAATCTTTTGGAGCCTAAAAGCAGTGTTGATTTCTCTGCTCTCAAGACTTGAAATGCAACTGGTTTTTTTTAAACATTTTTTATTTATTCAATTGTGCATGTATGCATATGTGCACGTGTGTGCATATATGTGTGTGTATGTATGCGTGTGTGTGTAGAACCACCACGGACGAATTCGGGAACCACCATGGACCGTCTTCACCTCCTCCTTGTTTACTCTGCCCGGGGATTCACAGGCTCCGCCCTACCAGGACCAGAAACGCAGGCCGCCCCCGCTTCCGCTGGGAGACTATACGTGGGGTCTAGGATCCGAACTCCGGACCTTCCACCTACAAGGCAGAGGCTTAACCCCTGAGCCACCTCTCCAGCCCCACAATTGGTTTTTTTAATCATAGATATTTAATGGTTAAAGTTGCTACTGTTCTGAAAGTAGAACATGATCTCAGCACTGTTGAGTTAGTGAGGAAACTGATTGTAAATTAGTTTGTAACTCCCTCTTTAGAAAGAACACATTCAAAATTTACTAAGAATAGCAGAAAGCAGGGTGGAGAGATGGCTTAGGAGTAAAGACTCTACTTTGCAAGTAGAAGACCCTGAGTTCAGATCCCAGGTCCCACATAAACGCCATGGGAAATGGAAACGGCAGTGGCCTACACTTCTGACCCTGGTGGGTGGAGCCTGAGAAATGCCAGAGTGAAAAAAAAAAAAGGTAGAAGCAATCTAGGATGATTCCTGAAGTCACCTTGGTCCTCTACAGGGTAACACAGTGCTTTCTTTCTCTCTCTCTCTCTTTCTCTCTCTAAATGGATGAATAAAGTTTTAAAAAGAATAAAAAAGGCATGTCTAATTGTTGTGTAAATAGCAAGTCAGTTTATAAGATAAGACGTACAAATTAAGCACCATAATAGCTAAACTATCATAAAAGTAAACAACCCTTAAACAGTTAATATATGTTTCTCTACTTATGTACTTAGAATACTAAAAACTAAAACCTGGTTTTGTATTTCCTTACTTGCTATAGAAGCACAACTTTAACAAATATTTTATTAAATAAAAGCTTAAAAATGGACAAAAGCAACCAAAACTTAAAATATCTTGATAGGTGAGTTTGCATGCATTTCTAGACCTTGAAATGAAATTTTGAAAACTGTTTCTTATTTTGCTTAAGCTATTTGGAAAGCAAAATTATGAGTATTTGTATTCCACAGGCTACCTTACCTGTAGCATATATTTTAGCATGTACAGCACTTACAGAGTTGCTTCAATAAGGTGTGGAGATTGAGTGGGTGTTTAAAACAAGCATTTAGATGATTGTGTATTTTAGGTAAACAAAATTAGTCATTTTTCTGGTTTGTCAGTTACATTTTTATCTATAGCCTTCTGAAGATTTCAGTAAGTAGTTAGACAAATTAACAGTGAGATGCAAAACTGCTGAAGAAGGTATGCTAAAGGGCTTGTGAGATGGCTGAGTGGGTAAGATGCCTGTACACAGACCTGGCTTTGAACTCCAGTAGGCCACATGGCAGAAGCAGAGAATTGACCCCAGGAAATTGTCCTCTGATCTCCACATAGCACATTCAATCTCTCTGTGTCCCTCTCCCCCTTTGTCTCCTTCTCTCTCTGTCTATGTCTCTCTCTCTCCCCCTCTCTTTCTCCTCTCTCAAATATGCACAAACCTAAATAAAAAATAGTTTTTGAAAAGAGAGCGTATGCTAAAAGTACTTATCATTCTAGTTTTAGTCTATCTGGGAAACATAATTGTGATCTGTTGTGAAACATATCTTCCAAGTTACATTTAAAACTTTAAGGTGTATACAGATCTCAAAGCCTTTGAATGGGGGCTTTCAGTTTGTTGAATGAACAAGACTATTAGTTAAGTATTCTAGAATGGAAAAGGAAGAAGCAAGGGGAGAAGAAGGGAAAAAGGCACACAAGATTTTGCTACCTTTGCTTGGGCGATTCTTTATACTCCATTCTTCATTTTTGTAGACTAATACTGGCCAGAGGAAAGTTGGGAGGTTGATACTGCTGTGAGTGGCATTCCTGTGAGTTGTTAGGGGATTGTCCCTCGGTCCCAGGAATTGCAACAAGCAGTGATTGGACATGCAGAGTCCAAGAGCATGATCACTTCACCTCCTGTAAAGGAGCCCTGGCTCATATTGGTCTCCATATTAGGACACTAAAGCAAACCAAAACAAAATGCAAATCCATTCTGAAATCCATTCTTGTAAAGGAATTCTCGTGAAGCATGTTTCATGTTTCTAGACTTGGGAAATTATCTAAGACAGGATGTGGTTGGGAAATTGATACTCAGAAAATAAGATCAACACTTAAGTCATTTCTGTAGTGTGGTGGGCTCTTTTGGTGTGAATACTAGCCTAGAGTTAACCACTTAAGCCTAGATGTTAGAGGCTGAGGCTTCCCTTGACCCTTTCTTATGTTGGCAGGCTGAGGCAGGGTGCCAGTGGCTCTTGCAACACTTGGGTGGCAGGGGAAGCAGTGATTACAACCTCCTTCACCTCCAGGAATATATTAGACTTTTCAGTCAATCTTAATATCTGTAGGCAGTAGTTTATATACTTTAATATGTAGGGATAAAATTTGAACCCCCATTTTCACACCCAATAAAAATGTCCTGTAATAGGTGTTTATTCAGAGTCATCTGACATTTATTGAACAATTACTCTGTGCCAGATGCTCAGCTAGGTGCTTTCATTTTCTTATGACAAAATTTCTTTCAGTAATGAAATCTAATGTATTGTAGCAAGGCAGTTATTTTCTTTATCATCTAATAGATAGGGACTAAAAATTGCTGTCAAGTCTTGCCTTACCTTTTACATATATACTTCTGTACATCTGACACTTCCTTGATCATGTATTCATGTTCTCTTTATGACTCGAGGTCTATTTCATGGTTGGCCTTTCTGACTAGTAAAGATAATCATTATAGGTCAGCAGAAGACTAATCTCTTACCCATCTTGATATAACCAAAGGCTGGCTTAGCTATTTGGTGCATGATCTTACAGTAAGATGGGAGAAGCTGAAGAGCCTTAAAAGAGCCAAAGTAATCATAAGACTTTCATTGAACCCCCAAAGTCTAGCATGGATCACAGGCACAAGGATCCTTAGAGGCAAGGGATTAACAGCCACAATAGTGTTCCTGTACTAAAGGGGAACACAAAAAAGAGTTCTAGGCAATACTACTGAGTCCTTACACCTCATCAGAGAGGAGGACCCAGAGGAAAGTTTGTCATGCATACTAAAGGATGCTCCAGGAATGGGGGGGGGGAGAGGCACTGGGAGAAAGGGAGGGGGGGAAAGGAAAGGGAAAAGGGGGGAGGGAGCAAAGAGAATTCAGGGAGGGGTGGAGGGAGGGAGGGGAATGGGGTACTTATCAACATTGTATGAGTGGAAGAAATAAATAAAAGGGGAGCTGAAGGACAGAAGTCAGGGTGTAAGGTTATGTGGAGTGAAGCTAGTGAGAAAGAACTATGTAGAAGAATCTAGACCAATATTGGATCAAACTTGTCCAAAATGCAAAGAAAAATATCAAGACAGCCAACTCTTCTTAGCTGGGTGTGGTCAAGGAAGCCCAAGCAGAGGGGAAAGTTTCAAAAAGGAGGGCACTCAACAAACGTTACAGGTGTTATGTAAGTATAGGCCACAGGTTTTAGAATTTAACAGGTCTTTGGTTGCTTTTGAGGAAAATAGAAGCCACTTTATAGTGAGTTGAGGAGTAAATTAAAAGTTGAGAATGGAAGTAGAAATGTTATTTTTTGAGATATTTGATGATGACAGATAAGAAATGTGATAATTTTGCAAGCAACATGGGTGAAGGGAAGGAAATCTTTCTAAGGATCTAGAGTAGGAGAGACCTAGATGTACTGACTAGTGAGAAAGAAGGAAAAAAATATGCTGTTTCTGTCTCAACACAAAATATAATTGAATGGCTACCATACTTGCTCAGCACCTTTTAATTTGTACAGTATTGTTTTTATGCAATCTAATTCAGTAATCCGCAGTAAACTCTGGTAAGTTTGAATCTGAGGTGTTATTTATTTATTTATTGGCCCTTAAAGTATAGGTTTAAGTTTATCTTAAGAATATTGAAATAAGTTTGAAATTAAACCCCCCATAAGAAATAGGGTGGAATTTAACTGAAACATTATAATAGATAAAGCTGTTTTTAAATGGCCTGAGAAAAAGGCAATGGTGAATTAGTGAAAATATCATCTTTTCAATGATGGGGAAGACTATAAATCATGATGATTTCTTGACTCTGACTACCAAAGAAATGCTTTGAGTTTTTGATTTGCCATTAGAAAGTTGCCGTTTTACATCTTCCCTCTATTACATCTGTCAGATTTTTTTATTGGTTTTATATTTCAATATAGGATTAAAAAATAAACCCCAGATTCAGATTCAGTGTCTTTCATTTCCATCACTCATCCCAGGTTCTCTTGTAGAAAAATATGCTTTGTATTTCTTTTCAGAAATAATCATTTTGGATAGAAACTGTCATGAATTTAGGCCTAGGATTTAGTTTCCAGATTACATCTAGTCAAAGAAAACATGCTGCTACTTGGGGGTCCTACAGAGTTCTTTTTTGCACTGAAGAGGAAATGATACATATTTTGCTACTTGTTGAAAAATAATTGGGAAAGAAATATATATAAAAACAAAAATAATTGGAGATGCGTCTCAGGTAGTCCATGTCAATATCCTACACTGTATGGAGGTGACCGTGACCTTGAATTCCTTATCCTTCTGCGTCTACCTCCCAAGTGCTGAGATTACAAGTGTGCATCACGAAGATTAGTGAACAAATTAAGTCTTTGAAGTTGCTGTAGAAGCACTAATTGTCAAAACCATCATTTCCCAAACTGTTTCTTTTGTCCCATGTCCCAGGAAAAGATATTGTTTTAGGTGGAATGCCTAAGAATCCATGGCTGAACTACATATCACATTCTGAGGATTAAATTGCATTTAAAGCAATATTTCAAATGCAAGTTTATGTCTTCTCAATTTAAACGTTGGGTATTTTATGCCTGTCTTCAAGTTATTTTGTGAGCGTTACTTACTGATAAGAATTTAAGGATACACTATCAGAATAGTTTAATCACATCTTCATGCCAGGAGAACACACCACACTAAATCAACAGTAACTTAAAACAGATTCCTCTTACACCAGGGAAAATATATATGAAAAATAGGTGTTGTGGAAGTTTTGCTTTTAATTTATAGCTTCTGTTTTATATTTCTTCCCCTCATCCCTCCTCTCTTTTCATTTCCTCCTCTTCTACTCCTCCCCCTTATTTTCCTCTTCTGTGTTGAAAATTAACCTGCTTAGGCAACTGCTGTATCTCATTTGAATTTCTTCCTTACCATTTTATACTTTAGAAGATAGATTTTATACTATCCTAAATAAAAAATTAAATGACTTCACAGTCTAATCATTAATAATATACCTTTTCTTTATTTGAGTGAAAAAAACTAAACAGGTAATAACTATGAAATAATAGTATAGATGAGCTCATGCGACTGTTCCTCGTATTCACTGGTGAGGTTACAAAGGAAGGCAAGTTCATATAAGCTGTTTAAAATTTTTTCAGGAAATCAGTTTGGTGATGAAGTTTTGGACTCATCATCTTTAATTAGTTTTGCCTACTTTCTCTTCAAAGGTCTTTTTCTATGTTACAAATGAACTATAGTTTACAGGAATCTCAGCTTTTTTTCCCAAGGCTTTGCTCTCTGATTTCTTATTATGATTACTTACTCAAAGGAGCAAAGAAATTGGGTGGTTAGGTAGATGCTTCTGTGGTTTGAGAAGTATAGTAAAATTATACACAGGATTATGCATAGAAATCTGAAGAATTAAAATTGAAAGCAAGTAGAAGAATGTAGTTCTCCAAAAGCTTTATTGCATTTTCTTTGGGAACAAGTATGTGCATGCATGTGTGCATGATTAATATCGTAATAAATACCAAAGAAATGACGACTTGTTTGTTGAGCTTAAAGAGGAAAAATTCCAGGAAGGAAGACAAAAGTGAGTGATGAGAGACTTTCCAAACATACCTCTCTTCAAACAGCTTTTCATAAAAGTTTCTGCTTCCACCTCTGGCCAGCTGCATTACATTTGAGAGGACCATTTGCTTTAAGGATGGCAAGTACCTTGTCTTTTTCAAAAGTAGGGAAGTCTGGTTTTGTATAACTGAGAGGTGTTACTTCTAAAAAATTTTAAATTTCTCTTGTGCTGGTTCTTCATCAGAAATCCCACTTGTGTTAAAATGCAAGCTTAAACTTATGTTTAGCCCTTTATTCTCACCTCTAAGTACAGCATCAGTGTTCCCAAGTATTCATATTTGCCTCCAAAAGTCTATATATTGTTCTGGCTAAGGATTTAGTCTTCCTAAATTTGGTTTGAAAATTCTACTCTTTACATATGAAAAGTGGCTCACAAAAATTTACATGAAAAAATCAACTCTCCAAAATCCAGGAAGAAAAGTAAGGTTTAACACTATGTTTGATTATTTTATAATATAGTATTTATTTATAATAAATAATTATTTATATATTATTTATAATATATCATAGAGAGAAAGAGATCATTTCCCAAAAGAGGTCAAGACCTCATTATGATTTATAGTCTTCCTTACCTTTTCCTTCATTTTCATTGACCTTGATTTGTGATCATATTTTTAGCATCATGTCAGTGCTAAAAAAGAGCCTTGTTTAGGGTTTTTCTTTGTTTTAGGTTCTCAGATTAATGCCACCCCACCTATAATAGCAGCTACTTATTCTTTGCTGGATTCTAGGTAAGGACAAGATAGGACAGAGAAGAAGGAGCATCCATGCATGCTATGACACATGGATGGGGAGGTCAGGGGACAATTTTCAGAAGTCATTTCTCTTCCTTCCACCATGTGACTTCTGGGGATTGAACTCAGGCTTCCAGGTTTATAAGCAGGCATGATACTTGCTGTGTTATCTTACCAGTCCCATGTTTGACTTTTGCAATCAACATTTTTACCCTTTAAGGAACCCCAGTATCCTTCGACCTTTGCCTAGGACTTGTTTATACCTATAACCTTGGGAAATTATCTTAACAATAATCATATTAATCACTTTAATCACTTTCTTCTTTCATTTCAAAAATCATACTTACAAACTGCTTATCTGTTATGCATTATAATAGGGCATTCTCAGCACAAAGCACAAATATACACAGAAATATTCTTATACCTCATATAGAGTTCTGTAGCATCTTACTGTATGTGCATTGTGTGTTGATATAGTACCTGTAGGTCTTTTTAAATTGAATCTCCCCTTGAAATAAGTGATCTAAAATAAATCACTTAATGGTATTAACTTTATTTTTAGTATAGTAACAGATGACTAGTTTTTGGTTTCAGAGTAGGTCTAATTCCAGAACAATCCACTAGGGGGAGAAAAGAAATTAAAGGAATATCCAAATGATTTCAAGAAATGGCAGGGACAAGTGATGTGATGTTCAATTATTTTTCTATTCAAGTCTAGTATCTCTTTTCCGAAATGTTTGAAAATAGAAGTGCTTCACATTTAAGAATTATTTGGATTTTGAATCATTCTTGTATACATAATGTAGTGAGTCTTAAATCTAAACATAGAATTCATTTATTTCGTGTATGCCTTGAAATAATTTTATACGTTGAAAATAATTTTGTGCGTCGAACAAAGTTTCACGGGTAGGAATTTTCCACTAAATTCATCATGTCAATACTAAATAAAGTATTTTTTAAGGAGCATTGTATGTTTTAGATTCTCAGATTGATGCCCAACCTGTAGAAACAGCTACTTATTGTGTGCTGGATTCAAGGTAACCAGTTTAAATACATTATCTCATCTAATATTCAGAGAAACCCCATTAGTTTCGTATTCTTTTTTATTATTTTATTATTTATTCAATTGTGTGGGTATGCGTGTGGGTATGTGTGTGTGTACAACCACGGACGAATTCGGGAACTACCATGGACTGCCTCCTCCTTGTTTACTCTGCCCCGGGATTCACAGGCTCCGCCCTACCAGGACCAGAAACGCAAGCCGCCTCCGCTTCCGCCCGGCGTCTATATGTGGGGTCTAGGATCCGAACTCAGGACCTTCCGCCTGCAAGGCAGAGGCTTAACCCCTGAGCCACCTCTCCAGCCCAGTTTCGTATTCTTATATATCTCTTATTTACACATGAGCGGTCCCGGGCTCTGAGATATTAAGTGATGTGCTTGGAAGCATTCTACTAGTAAATCAGAAGCATCAATAATTGAATTTAATGCTTACATTTCCCATAGTTACACAGTAGATGTAAAAAATGGTTTGGGAACTTTAGTGTGCTACCTGTGTTTTCAAATTTTAACTACTTAGGACCAAGGACTGGATAAAAATAGCAAACGTGGAGCAAATGCTATAGGTTTTATGGTTTGCTTCCAAGTTGTGAATTATAGACAGAAGTGGAAGAGCAAGGGAATTATCATGCAATTAACAATGTACTTGGCCCACTTGGCCCAAAACTATCAGTAACAGTACTCCTGATGTTTCAGATTTTTTTTCAGATTTTTTTAGTAAGGTTTGCTATTTAATAATGGCAGCTTTTTTTTAAAAATAAAAGAATGCTTACTTTGAGATATTTTAATGTAGAAAGAGTGTATCAAGTGTATGTCCAACACATTTTAAATCACATTTTAAAGCACACTTAAACATTAGCCCAGTGTAGTGATCAGTACACTGGTAATCAGAGAACTCAGGAGACTGAGGTGGGAGGATTACAACAAATTCAGGTTCAACCTGGGCTCTATCATGAGTTCCAGTCCATCCTGGACTACAACCTATCTCAAAACAACAGAAATAACAACAATAAAAAGGCAGGTACATTTTTTCCCCTGATATTTGACACTTTGCATTTTCACACAATGCAAAGTGTATGTATGTATGCTATATGTATTGCACCGCAATAGAACTGTTATTGCACATTTAGTAACAATAACAATGTTTAAAAAGCAGGTTTTTTTATTTTCCCTCTGAAATTTGACTTTTTCATGCCTTTTGCATTTTAACTTTCCCTTCAGTTCACTTTGCAGGCTTTGTGTTTGTATTTGTTGTTCACTCAGCATTTCTGAATATATAATCCTGAGAAAGTAAACTGAGCATGATGATGCATCTTATTCAATGCCTCAAATGTCCTTCTTTAACCTCAATCTATTGTTTTAAAAGATTTTGACTTAGCAATCAACTGATGAGTATCATACCAATAAAAATTTGGTATGCCCTCATATTCTAATTCAAGAGTAAACTGCTACATGCTGTATCATAGGTGAACCTTACAAACTAATCAGTCACACAAAAGCCACATACTGTGTGATTCCATTTTTTTATGAAATGTCCAGGCTAGACAAAACCCACACAGAGAAAGCATGTTAGTGCTTGTATAGGGTTGGAGGGAAGGGCTTAGCTAAAGTGTATGGAGTTTCTTGGGAAGAGGAATGAAAACTGTAAAACTGACAGTAATGATAATTGCAAAGATCTGTAAATACAGTGAAACTCCTGAATTGTACTTTTGAACAGGACAAAGTATGTATACTACATATATTGTATCTCAATAAAACTGTTATAACGTATATTATGTTGAAAGTTATATTAGTCTTGAGACTTGAAAAAGCTAAACTGAAGAAAGTATTAATTTATTTACTTTTGAAGAGAAGTCATGTGTTGGAACAGCTATAGACTGCGGCTTACTCTGTGACCTTTGGGAGAAAGTTGATTTCTTACCTAAAGTCCTTCATTGACCATCTTCATTTTTAGGGCCTTCACATTCTGGGACTTTGCCATATTTCAGCCTTTGGGCGCACAATGTGTTGCATATAACATGGTCTCCTGACTGCCACTAGTTTAGCAGGTATTGTTGAGAACTTATGAATATAAGATATTGAACCAGAACCTGGAGTAAAGATCACATGGTCAGACACACAGCTGAGCAGCAGTTCCATTAAATTTGCAAGTGCTGAGAATAGATATGGATTGATGTGTTTGCATGAGAGGCCAAAACCTTGAGTAGTATTCTGTGGATACATCCTACCTGGGTCATTCTCTGTCACATTAGATCCCATTCAATAACAGACATTCACTTTTTACTTAGAAAGTGAAGGTAAACTATTTGTCCAATAACCTGTGTACTTTTACATCCAGACTAAGAAACAATGAAGCTACATATTTTATTTAAAGTAAATGAAGTAGAGCTGCTGTTAATATTGCTTACTAACTCTTCTACTGCATAACCTTGAACCAGCTTACTTAATCTCAATCTGTATGTCAGTTTCATCATCTTTAAAACAAGAATAATAATGGAGCCTTCATCACCTGTTTGGAGAAAAAATAAGTTAGTATATATGAGAGTGCTTAAAAAGGGCCTGGCACATAACAAAACAAAGCGCACATGTGATGCTATTTTTGATTCAACTGAGATTTTGTGCTGTAGTATGATTTTGAAAATCATTACATAGTCATCTATGGAAACTATTAAAGATTGGTGGAAGTTTTATCAAACCCAAACCACCTGCGTTCTTAAGTATCTGTGTTTTGGAAATGAGAGTCAAGCTTTGACATAAATTCTGGTTCCTTTTATATACTTACAGAGTGTTAGAATTTTCATGTTTATCTTTTGTGAGTGGGCTTGATGAAGTCTCTAACTCACATAGGATTAGTGATTGTGGGACATTCACTGCATAGTTTAAAATCTATAAGTATTGTTCTTAACTGAATTGATGCCATCTTCTTGCTTGCTTGCCAGCCTTTTAACTTACCATGGGCATTTTTTAGCCAGTCATTGGCATCATTGGCCAATATGTTGAATTTTGAGTTGAACTTCAGCATGTGTTGCTAACAAATGGCTCTCCTTTTCAATGGTCAGGATTTGGCCCAAATGTGATGTGCACAAAGTTACTTAGATTGATAATGTATTAACATTGAGCTACTGGTTTTGCCTCAGTGCAGGTTATTGTTAACCTTGTAATTCCCAGTAGGATGATGATACAGGTACTTTAGAATTAAGTTCAAGTGAGAATGGTGAAAATGGCAGGGAGTGAAGGAGCTAGTGTGGCACTGACTGGAAGCCGCATAGGGCATGATGTTCAATTAGATATAGCTCAGTCAGGGTCATGACTAGACTTACTTTGTGCTTTTAGCTTTTAAGAACCAAATTTTTAAAGTAATGTCCTTATCATCTTTAATTCAGTATTACTTTTAAGTCTTTATAAAGGCAAACATTTTAAAGTTGAACCCAACAAGAAAACTTGCTTAGTACCAATAAGTAGCGATATGTATGTGGTTGTTATTAACGTTTAATTAGAAATTCATTTAAATAGGAAGCTGGAATGCAACTTAGTGATGGAGTGCTTGCCTAGTAGGAGAGACACCTTGGGTTCCATACTCAGCATTATGAAATAGAAATGCTCTTAAAATGTATAAGTAGGCACATTTGGTTTATAAAAACTCTAACAAATAGACCTTTCATCCTTCTGTGTGATTTCCTCTTAAAATCCTCATATGTTCAGTGACTATTTCTCTAGAACTTTTACTAGGATAAACAGAAGCGGCAATAAGTATGCCCTAATAATTAGTGTGTCTTTTAGTCTTTTAGACTTTAAAGGATCTCTCTCTCTCTCTCTCTCTCTCTCTCTCTCTCTCTCTCTCTCTCTCTCTCTCTCTCTCTCTCTCTCTCTCTCGTCTCTCCTCTCTCTCTCTCCCACCCCCCCTCGTCCCCATGTTTTTTTTTTCCTGGTTGGGTCCCTGGAAAATCTTTTACCCTTTGCCTGTGAACTAGAATCCTAGAATCCAACAAAACTCTTGTGCATCCCTTCACATTGTGCATATAATGTCAAGGGATTTGAATGTGGTGTGCAACAGCAAAGTACTTAACACAAAATAGCAGCTTTATTTTCCAGGGACATTCCATGTGGTATTTAAGTGCTTGTTGGAATACTTCCTGAGAGGTTAAGTACACACCAAAGTATCCTTTCCCCCACTGATCTTCAGGATATTCCCATAATTTAGCAACAAATATGGCAACAATGGGCACAAGGACATCAGTCATGACTGACTAATCCCTTTGCCACAAATAATATCCCTGGCTTGTAGCCTATGGTGAAGTAAAGCTTTGTCCCAACTCACATGCCATTGACACTACAAAGTCTTTACTGGGTTGGTTTCCTCTGTTTGCTTCCTAAATTTTAGCTAAGATTCATTGAGAATCATATCCACTAAAGATATAAGATGCTACTTCCAGACTGCAGCTTCTATCAGACTACATGAAGGCAGAATCCTAAAACTTTTAATTCATATTCAGAGAGAAGCCCCTAGGGACAGCTCTCAGAGCATTTGAGAGCCCATGTCATTAGTGTTTTTAGGCACAAGCCTGACACACTTGATTGAATACCTTAGCCAGATCAATTGCTAGATGCACTTTTTAAACTAAATCTGGTTTCAAAAGCTATAGAATTCTTTTTATTTTTTTTTGTTTTACTAGTATATTGAGTACTTATCCCTGCTTCCTTCCATCTTCCCTCCCTCCCATATCTCTCCCTTCCCTTCATCAATCCATCCCACTCCCTCCCACCCTCCCACCTGTATGCTTCCATGGACCCCAGAGTTCCCTCTGGTTTGTTTACTCCTGTGGGGATTCAGGCCTCTTGTGGCATAACAAGCTGCCTCTCTTCGGGCCACCCCACTGATAGGGACATTTCTCTTCACTAATCCCAGTCACAGAATTCTTAAGCGGGTGTTTTGAGTGACATAATTGAGACTGGTGCACACTAAACTCATAGACAATAGGAAGGCAAGAATGAGGAATAAGACAGAAGAACTATAAAAGGTCCACATGAAGACTCCAAACATTTGGCCTTTGAAGGTGTTTTCACCAAGTGCTCACCATACTCTTCAAGGTGAATGATTTCTAGTGATGACATATAGTATCAAGAAAAGCTTGATTTTTGTCTCATTTATCCTATGCCTAGATAGGAAACTTGAAGATTACAGAAGATTTTAGGAACATTTCTGTACTGGTTGAAAAAGATACTAATATATAAGAGATTTGGTTTTTGAAGTTTCATCCACTCCTATCCTTTTTTTCAATAAATCAGAATTTACTGTAACAAGCTATTAATGTGAACTTATGGGCTTTTGCAGTTTGAGAGGCCTGTAAATGTAATAAAAATTATTCAACATGGAAATGTGGAGATTCAGAAAACAATTTGAGATCAGAGCCAGCACTATGAAGTGGTATAGGTTGGATGTCCTTTTAAAATGCTTGAGACAAGAAGTATTTTGAATTTGAGATTATTTATGGGTACATAATGACACATCTTCATGATAGAATTCTAATGTAACAACAGAACTCACTTATGTTTTACATCTACCTTAATCACATAGAATGAAAATAATTTCTTACATTATTTTAATCTTCACATGAGACAAGGTTAATGCCATGGAATTTTTGATTTATGGCATCATATTGGCATTCAGTCTATTTCAGATTGAAACATTTAAGACTACTTTTTCTTTTTTTGACACTAGAAAACTTGAATGTGTCTCTTGTATCATATTTTTATTTCATGATATTTTCATATATGAAAATAATGAACATATCATTTTCACCCCATATTTCCCAATCCTATCCCCTCTCTGTCTCCCAATAAAAACTCTCTTCCTAATCAGGCTCTTGTTTTGCATATATTTTGCATGCTCAGCCCACTTGTTTTCTTCTGTGTTGCCTGAATTGGAGTGTGCCTGTGCCTTTGCTGGAGCATAGACCTTTTGTTGGTACATGTACAATTGTACAATTTAGGGAAGTGGATCTCCTTACCTCTTCCAAGATAAACAGTACCATTAGTAGCCTCTCAGAGAGAAGTGGTGTCTCAACCTTCTGTTTTTCACTTCTAATGAAATGTTATTTTATACACACACACACACACACACACACACACACACACACACACATACAGAAGAGAGAGAGAGAGAGAGAGAGAGAGAGAGAGAGAGAGAGAGAGAGAGAGAGAGAGGAGCCTTATAAAGACAAGTCTAAAATGATCTGGTGTCACTGTCAAAATTTTACATGTACATGTGTTTTCATAAGTATGCATTTGTGTTTGACAGAAAACGATTTGATTATTAATATTATAAACCCATCAAATAGTTGTATGTTATTTAGAAGTAGAACTATGGAGTAAAAGAAGAACAGATGTGAATAACAGTAACATTTCTTAAAGTTCATTTGGTTTACAGAACGTTATTGAAATGTCAATAACACTTTGCTTTGTGGGTTTTCATTCATATATGAAAGTTTCAAGTGCTGTGTGGATGTGAATGCTCACAAAAGCCTACCATGTAAGTAGAAGGAAAAACACTATATAAATGGAAATGCAGCTTGAGTGTGCTTAAGACATAATACACACATTTTCTTCAGAATCATAGCTTTCAAAGCTCAGTTCAGTTTTGAACATTCACAGTGCAGTGAGCAACAGAATTATAACTTGTTGAAAATCATTACTAACAAAATAAGTACATAGTATCCTTTGTGGTGTGCTCTAAATACCTTTCCATATATAAATACATGTATATTTGTTTTTGAGCATATATGTATATATATATGACTTTTGAATATAGATTCATGATATACCAGAGTGAAACACTTTGATGGGTTTAATATTACAGATTATAATAAATATATATGCTAGCAAATTTGTGGGAACTTACTATGTGTTCAGCATTTAAGACTCTTTTTGTGTGCTCTTTGATGTATTATTTAACTTCTTTCTCTTGAATCTTATTCTGTTATTTCTAATTACATCTGCTTTTAGTAAAATGGCATTTCTGTTCAGTTTTTTTTATTAAATACATGTGAGTTTTTCACAGTGATAATTAAATATGAAAATTATGCAATATACATATGAACTGTCCCAACAAGTTAAATGAATCTTTTTTCTTTCTACATTTTATATTTTTCCCAATCATACAAGCTCAATAAGTACCCTTGTCCTCTCCCTGCCTTCTCCCCTCCCAAGTTGTCCCCCCTTGCACTCTCTCCCCTTCCCCCCTTACACCTCCCTCCCTCCCTCCTCCTCTCCCAGTGCCTCCCCCTTACTCCTTCCCATCCCCTGGAGCATCGTTTTCTGTGGATGCCAAACCTCCCTCTGAATCCTACACCCTATTGAGGGTTCAGGATTCAGTGGCATAGCCCTGAGCCCCTTCTTGGCCTCCCTGTTAGTATGGGAACTCTATTATGACTGTTAATCCCTTTCCTCTAAGGATACTACTGCATGGAGCCTTCTGCCCTGTGATCCATGCTAGACTTTGGGGAGTCGTTGACATGTCACCCATAGTGCAGGTCAGGCAAAGTCCATTTCTGGCTGCTGCAGCCCTAACTTGTGTGGAGTATCTTGCATATCGTTGCTCCTCCCCATCTTTAGGCTCTTAGAACCCTCTTCTGCAAGGTTCCATGAGCTTTAGTATGGGGATAGATTTGGCTGGTCTGGTTTCAGGTGATTAATGTAGGGTCTTTGGTGTTCTGAATTATGGTTTGTTGTTTTCAGTTTTGCTTTTCCTGCACTGCCTTTGGTATCCTGATTGGTGTCGAAGATCACCTGCTAACCAAAGATAAAAGACTTTAAATGAAGATCTTAATATAAGTAGAGACTCCAAGGTAGATGGAAGAATAGGAGTAGGACACAGCAGTGTGTGTTGTGTGCATGTGTGTGTGTGGGGGGGGGGGTCAGTGTTCCATTGCGGGATGGTTACACCAAGGAGATAAATGGCCCAATGAAAAAATGGGCCTCTGAACTCAAAAGAAACTTTTCCAGGGACCAAATTGAAATATCTAACAAATATCTTTAAAAGTGCTCCACGTCTCTAGCCATCAGGAAAATGAAAATCAAAATTTCACTGAGATATCCTCTCACCTCAATCAGGATGGCAAAAATCCACAATACAAACAATACAAAATGCTGGAAAGGATGTGGATAAAAGGGAACTCTCATACATTGCTACTGGGAATGCAGGCTTATACAACCACTCTAGCGATCAGTATAGCAATTTCTAAAAAAAGTTAAAGATTGAAATGCTATATGATCCTGCTATTCCACTAATAGGAATAATCCTCCATAATGTAGAAATTCACTACAGTGACACGAGCACAACCATGTTCATTGCAGCACTATTTACAATAGCAAAGTTGTGGAATCAACCCAAATGCCCAACAGTTGACGAATGGATAATGAAAATGTGGTACATTTATACAATGGAATACTACTCAGCCATCAAAAAAGATGAATTAATGAAATTTGCTGGGAAATGGATGGAATTAGAAAAAATTATATTGAGTAAAAAATCCCAGACACAGAAAGTTAGACACCTTATGTACTACCTAATAGGTGGATCAGATGGTTTTTAAGGCATACTCTTCTTATGCTTAGAATAATATTTGCATAGCAAATACAATAGGGCATCTTTTGTGATTCTCTCTTTAGTTAATACAGCATCATTCCATTTATTGCTAAGGGTCTTCCTGATATTTCTGTGGGGACGAATAACTTCACAAGGAGTGGCATATGAGATTAATGCTTTTCTGAGGTTTCATGTTCCATTTCTGAGTTTCTGTTAGATATGCAAAGCAAAGTCCCTCCATCTTTACTGTTCTTTCTTAATGTTTGCGATTATGAAGAGCAGATTTTATATATTTTAACTTAGCATCATGAAATGTTTAACTTGATTTACAATGTAGGGTCATATTTTTACATCTCAGTGGCATCTGCCAATACATTTTTTTCCAAATACACTGCAACATTAAATGGAACTCAACTGTCTCAGCACCATAGTCAATAAGAATTGTATGTATACATGATTGATGGGAAAAACAGGAATTTTCAGAAATTAAGTATGAGAAAAAAATCCCCAGGTATTTTAGTAGTGTGTGAAAAATGTAATTGCAAATTATTATATGTTGTTTGCTAAGGCAAAATTAAATGGCTTACTTTGAAGCAATTAATTTCTATTAAAAGTTACTAGTAACCATGATTTAAGAAAAATCATCAGGTATTTTTGTTAGTTCAATATATTTTGCATGTCTATTAATTCCAGACATTACTGTGCTTTATTTTTCGCAAAACTGATGACAGAAAGTTGTCTCATGTGCATCCATTTTTGGTGGATATCGTTGAAAATTGACCTAGGACTCTATGCTGTGCACAAGGTCTACCATTATGCTACATCCTTAGCGCTTTTTTTTTTTTTTTTTTTTTTTTTTTTTTTTTTGGAGACAGGATGCCACTGTATAGATTTGAACTTGTGATGCAACCAGGGTTGTCTCGAGTTTGGTATGAAGCCCAGACAGACTAACCTCAAACTCATGACTCTCCTGCGTCTGTCTCCCCTTACTGGGATTACAGGTTCTGGCCACCACCTGACTATGTTCTGTGCTCCTGCTTCCATGCCACATTATCCTCTTACACTTTAAAAAATTTGAGCCACCTTTTTTGTCTTTTGCGAATAGTGATACCTTAATTTATGTTAATTTTGGCATCTATATGCTTGTTTCTGAGAGAGTAGCTCATTTTCTTGAATTTATTCATTGTTAGAATTTATCGTGCAGTTGATTCAACTTTAGTAGCCCATGTATATCCGAAATGTCACAAAATGAAAAAGTTGATTTAAAGACAATATTTTAGTTTCTTTACATTTTAAAATATCTTAAAATTTTATTATGCTGCATTACATAAGGCTGTGTATATGCAAGTAGATAATGTATTTTGAGCATAGTCTCCCCAGATCCTGATGCCCTTCCTATTCTTTCTCCTTTCCTTCCATTAATTCCCTTCGTTCTCCTACAGGTTCTCTTTTACTTTCATATCATCTAACATATGTGTTTCTATGTGAGTATATAGAATCCACGAACCAAACGAATGAGAGAAAACGTCATATTTCTTTTTTTCTGAGTTTGTCTCTAGTCATTTAATATGATTATTCCAAAGTACATTTTCCGTGCCCTCTGTTGTCCTTGTAGATGGTTTTATAACTTATCTACCATGAACAGTGCCAGCGCAAACATCGATGTTCAATATCATTGTGAAATGTTGACTTGGCATCATTTAAGTAAATATTGAGGAGTGCTGATACAGTTGAGCACTATAATAGGTCTACTTTCAGTTTCTTGACAAGCCTCCATATTGTTTTGATTTCCATCATTTTATAGTATATGTACTCATTACTTTTAGTATGTATGATACTGGTGACTGAACCCTGCTTCTTATGCATGCTAGGCAAGTTTTGTGCCGCTGTACCTCCCCCCCCCAGATGATGCATGTTCTTACGTGCTGTTTGCCTAATATCTTCAATGGGCTGTTTTTTTGAAAATCGGTTACTGTGCTTGCAATTCTATTTTTGGTCACTAAGGGGTGCTCATTGTAGCTTGTAATCACTTGGACAGCCCCTGTAGGACCAATGAGAAATAGTTTTAAAGTACATTAAGTAATTCACATGTATTTTGTATATAAAAATTGATTTATTAGAATAGTATACATACTCAACAGCTTAACAATTGTAGATAGATTGGTATTCTGAAAAAAGATATCATGTTTAAGTAGTATCATTTGTATACAAAATTGTACATATACATTTAGATAAATAATATGTGTCATTGTGAGTATATATCTCCCACTAAATGTTAGATGTTATTCATTACCTCATGTTCATTCTTTGATTTTTTTTCCTTTAGGTAGAACTTTTGTTTTCCTTTTACTCTAAATACTTTTGTGTTAAGAAGCTCTGGGGGCCAGTGGAATGGCTTATGCCTGACAGATTAAGTTTGATTCCCAGAGCCCACATAAAAAGCAGGATGCGATGGTGTGTATCTGTAACCCCAGAACTCTTTTACTAATCATAGACAGGATACTTGTTCCGAAGTTTGCGGTCTAACTAGACTGGAGGACGCAGAGTAGCAGAAACAAGAGAGACCCTGCCTCAACAAGGTGCAGTGAGAGAACCAAACCCTGAAATTGCTTTTTGACCATGTGCACTGTGACATTCACATACATGTACACACACACACACACACACACACACACACACACACACACACCCCACACAAATTAAAAACAATCCATGTAACTGAGGTAAGGTTGTTATTCAGTAGTAGAGCACTTACCTAGCAGAAATAAGGTCAAGGCTTAGCAGCAAAACAAAATATTTCAACGGTAGGCTTATGTACAACTTTTTTTTATACTACTGTCTCTGTCGTCTCCTCCTCCTCCTTCTCTTTTTGATCCTCTAACTCCTCCTCCTCTTCCTCTTCTTTTTCCTCCTCCTCCTCCTGCTTTTTCATTAAACACTTTGCTGCTAGTTCTGATTGCCCCACATGAGGAATGGTCAGTTTCTTTAGGTTTCAGATAAAGTGTTAGCCTATGGCACTTTTATTTAATTCCCTCTTTCATATATTCCTTTTTTTACCTATTTCTTCTTTTCAGACAATGAACAGTAAGTTTCCATCCTTTTTTCCTCTTGCTGTGATGACACCACAAACACACACGCCACATATACTGACACCTGCTGGTTGCTAACAGTATAACACACACACACACACACACACACACACACACACACACACACACACACACACACACATGATGTGCCGATATTCCAAAACTAATTTACTACTACTCCAAAACTAATTTACAGAAAATAGTAATGATCGCTTGATATCTTCCTAAGTAAGTTCCCTGTTGTACAATTTGCTTTGGAGAAGGAGGCCATTACTGTAGTTCTTAAAATTTTGACAGTATCTATATCAACCTCCCATTTCAATAAATAGGACAGTTTTTTTATTTTTATTACATTTTATTTTGCCTAGTTATACAAGCTCAATAGGAATAAATAGGACAATTTTTAAGCAAGTCCAGTTACTTCAATTTTATACTCATAGTCATTCTCGTGCCATAAAAATTAAGTTTCTGAAAGAAAAGAGAGCAGAAAAGGATAAAAGACAGAAGTGGGTGGGAGGGGAGAGATTAGGAAAGGGGTTGAGATTAGGATTTAAACTTTAGAATTTCTTTAGGGCAAAAAAAAAGAGACAACTTTAGTTGTCAAAATTGAGCTCTTGAGCTGTCTCTGACACTTATTTTGTAAGCGTCACAGTCATTTATCCTCTACAATCACATTGTCTTCTGTGAGATAGTGACTAAGATTGTCATATTGAAGCAAGAATGTGGGGAGCTGTATCTTCAGGTCTGCTTGAGGTCATGATTGAAGGACTCAACTATGAGGGAAAACCACAGATTCTTTTTATTATTATTATTTCCGCTCATACAAACTTAACAGGAACACCGGTCCCCTCCCTCCCTCCACCTCTTCCCAGCCCCCCTACTCCCCCCCATTCCCCAGTGTCTCCCCCCCAATCCCTGGAGCATCTTTTAATGAAAAACACAGATTCTTATACACAGTGGAAACGCGTAAGTTCCTTTCTCTTTTTCATTCATGCATTTTCTGGACCTGCTCTCAGTGCAGTGCTATGCATTTGTGAGATTTTCATAGATACAACTTTCCCATTCATGTTAAAATAAACAACCCTGAAGTGGCTGTGTCTTTTGTTTACCCAGATTCAGTCATTGCAAATGGCAATAACTTAGAGTGAATTCATAGAAGACACATCTTGTCATTTCATGTTCAAAGGAGTTATGACTATAAAATAAAGTGAGATTCTGGGCTTTAATCAGTCATCTCTACTGGTTTTTAAGTGTGCAATTACCTTCTGACTAGATTGTAAGTTCACTGAGGGAGGCAGTTGTCTTGTATGCCACCCTAAAACAAAGAAGAGTGTTATTCACATAGCACATAGGTTAACAGTGCATTTCTTTTGTGATTCTATAATGCAAACTACAGGGCTGTGGGTATGGCTCAGCAGTAGAGAACTTTCCTAACATGTATGGTTATGAGTTTCACCCTTAACACTTGAAAAATATATAAAAATCACTGACCCCTCGTACAGTGATTTTTAAGGTTTCCAGTCCAGCTTCCCATCAGAAGTGTATATGTTTGTGTGACGAGGGAGGTATACCACCTAGCAAAACAGATCAATACGTTTTTCAATAGCTTCAGCTATGAAAAGGCCCTTTGTTGTATTGAGAAAAATGTCTCCATAGTTATCATATATAGAATCTTCTGGAAAAAATAAAAACGCAGAGAGCCACTTGCTTATCTTTTTTGTTATTCACCTTTTCATTATGGATTTATGCAATAAGCTTGATAGTTTCAGAGACAATATGTATCAAGTCATTTTTATATAATCGTATGAGAATGAGAATTGTCACGATTCCTGTTTCCACATTACACAAGATAAATTCATGCGATTTATATCAGAAGCATTTCATGTTTACTTTTCATGTTTTAAATGACTTGTAATGTTAGCTCATTTCAATCTGTAAAAAACCTTATGACATAGGTAGTTATTGATACTGCACTATAGATGAGGAAACTGAAGTGCAAACTGTTTCAGTGACTTGCTTAAATTAAGATCTTTCACTTACTACACAGGATTCGGTGTTATGAACAAGGCTTTCTACCTCTCAGCCTAATTTTTTTTATCACCACTTATACAAACTTAACAGGTACACTGGTCCCTTCCCTCCCTCCACCCCCCCTCCTTTGCCCCCTCTCCTCCCTCTGCCCTCCCCCATCTCCCAGTGCCTCCCCCTCCCATCCCCGGAGCATCCTTTAATGTGCATGCCAAACTCTCCTCTGGGTCCTCCTCTCAGATGAGGTGCAAGGACCCAGTGGCATTTCCCAGAACCGTTTCCTGTGTTCCCTTTAAGCATAGGAACACTACTGTGCTCTCAGCCTATTCTTAACCATTGTTCTATGCTGAGATCTATTTTGTCTTTAAAAAAATCAGGATTTTAAATTTTTTTCTCTTTTGTTCTCGATGAACAAGTTGCTTCTGAATATCTATCTTCTTAACTTTGATTACTCGTTGGAAATTATTCTTCCCTTTTAAAAATCTAGAAAAAGTACTGATTCGTGTTATTAAGTTTATGTCACTTTGAAACACTATGCCAATATTTGTCTATATAAAACTCTTGCCTATTTAATTTACTGACAAGGTCAGTGTCTTGGTGAGTTTTGCTCTAGTCTCTAAGGATGCTATTACATTAACTCTGTGTTCTGCCCCTGGAGTAACATCTAGGGCTACTGCACTCTGTCTGACTATTAAATGATTAGTTTTCCTAAGTCAAACCTAAACCATCAAATAAGTACTATTATTTGCCCGTCTTTCATTTTCTTTAAATTCTCAGCAGATACCAAATACCAGCTTGATTTCATTACTTGAATGTTGAGTTTACTGAGCACTTACATCATACCAGAGATTTACATGTTTGCCATATGCTTTCTTTTTGCTAAATTACTGAGACACTGAGGTTAAACATACTGACCAAGCTCATAATCTAAGTCTTTGTTATTCTAAGATATATTGTTTGTACTATACAATAATGGATTTCTTCCCATTTGAGATCATTATGTGCACTCACTTAACAAAGGAGGAAAAAGTGGACTGAGAGTCTACTTAAATGTCAAGACGAGACTAGGTCTTACTCTGAAGCAGCTCACAAAAATAGGTATGTATTTATGATATTATGAAGTTGCAGAGAAGTCTATTTAGACAATGGTATTTTAAATATCTGTTAATCTCTTTTGTGTAGCAGGATGGTAAAACTGACACAGAGTACAATTTCTCCCATTCTAAGAAAGTGTATTCATAATTCTACTAGGCCTTAAGCTATAACTTTATGAGTAGTATTTTGTATTTCCAAAGTGAATAAAGGAAAAATTCATTTTTATAATCTCTTCTACACACATGTGATGATCTGAAATTTTGATAAGTGGTTGTCAAGTGATATATATTGTCACTTTCACTATTTATGAAACATTCAATTAATATTTATTGTCTGTTTCTGCTTTGTACTGTGCTGGGGAATGTAATAGTAAGTGTATCTATAGCAAAATCTAATTCACGTTAGTGTTGTTCCTGGCCGCACTTACTACATCTAGGGCAGCTGGAGTGGAATGGTGGTGGTGGAAGCCATCCTGCAATATCTGCAAGAGTATTTAAGGAATAGGGTGTATCAGGTAGAAAATATTCCAGCAATGAAGGCTTTGGAAACATTCCTTTAGAGAGGTAATGCTGATGCATATGAAAGTGCAATGGATGTCTGTTGAAGACACAGAATTGCAGCTAAACAGATAATGAAAAGATGTCTGAAGGAGATGGTCAAAGAAAGTATACAATATCTGAATTCTTAAAAAGGATGACATTTTATCCACTAAAGTCTTCTTTTGAAGATTTGCTTGAGTTATTCCAAATAGAATGGATCAATGAGGGACCAACTTCCTTGTTTGTAGCCTCAGCCTCTGATTATGTGTTGCTCTGAATTAATCCTTTTATTGATATTTGTTTATGGAATACATTAAAAATTAATTATGGATGACTACTGTTGACTGGCATTCAGTCGTATACAAATACTGTATTCTGAATGGTCTGGTGGCCTTCATTTGCTTGTCTGCAGCTTTTGAACAAAACCCGATCTTCTAAAATTGCTTTAATTATAGAGTTCTCCAGATCTTTGTCCCTCACCATATGAGTCTTGGTTGATATTGGGCAAACAATATAATATGAGTGGTATTGTTCCAGTACTTACTAATGTGAAAGTTTCTTTATTTCTTGCAGCTTGAATAGTTTTAGTGAAACAAACATTCAGCTAGTATTAGAACTCTGGGGGACTTAAATGTCCAGGTTTATATCTTTGTGGATAGAAGTTTGTATGTGCCAAGATCTTTTGTGGGACTGAACTGTTCTTTTAAATAACATCTAGGCATTTTCATTGCCTTTGTTATATATTCAGTTATATGGCTGCCAGATTTAATATTTAATACATTCAATACTTGGTGATATAGATGCTCAATAGTTAACTTTTTTTTAAAACATTTTTTATTATCTCCACTCATACAAACTTAACAGGTACACCGGTTCCCTCCCTCCCTCCTCCTCCCCCCCCCTCTGCTCACCCTTCCCTCGCCCCTCCATCCCCCCCCAGTGCCTCCCCTCCCCCAATCCCCGGAGAATCCTTTTAATGTGCATGCCAAACTCTCCTCTGGGTCTTCCTCTCCGATGACATACAAGGACCCAGCGGCATTTCCGTGAACCCTTTCTTTTGTTCCCCTTAAGCATAGGAACACTCTTAATAGTTAACTTTCAAAAAAAATAGTTAACATTCATTTCCTCTTCTCTGTATAATGTGTGCACACAATTCTAAGTTGGTGAATTCATCATAGTAGCGTCCATATAGGGTTTTATCTGCTTTCATGGATAATTCCTTTACCTCATATCAATGTAAATGTTCTCTTTTCCCTGGCACTTAAGCTCCTCTTTCTTCCCTTCCTCCTCCTTTATCTGCCCATTTAACCTGAGTTGATTTATTTTAGAGCTTCTTGGTTTGTAGGCATCTTCTTACTTTTATTTGTACTTTCTTAGTGTACAGATTTTCTTACTGGTATGACTTCGACATTTCCATTGAGTTTCATTTTTAAATCTCCCCTTTACTTAAGTCTTGTCCGTAAATATAAAATTTCTGTGACTTGATTATTCTATGTTTTTGTATAGTAAGCTAGTAAGTTGGCAAGTAAATGTTGAGTTTTCAAGATACTAACACACTTCACACTTGTTGTAGTCTGATAGCTTTATAGTTTTTTCATACTGCTTAAAGCTTGGTTCACACTTTTCACTTTGATTTAAGATCAAATTCTATTGAGAAAGAAAATTATATGCCCAAAGCTTTTCTGCTTCTCTTCTCCAGCTGGATACCAGATTTTTGGACTATATATTCTTCTAATTGGGTGATTTAAATTCAATGTGTAAAGCATTTTCAAACATATGCCCTCCAAACTATGAGCAATTCAGGATTCTTTGGATTCCATGGAAAGGGAGTGATATGCTTTCATGTTGTGATTACAGGAAATGGGGAAGGAAATTTAAAATTGGGGCATATTTTTGTTGTCCATGTCTCTCATGCTTTCTGAGAAATCTAACTTTTTAAAATTTAAATACAACTATTTAGTGGCATTTGTGGAATTTCAATTTGTGAGAGACCAATTTTGCTTTTAATTTAAGTTTTAACATTGTTGCTTAATAGTGGACACTTCATAGCATACTGGAATAAGATGGTGAATATGAAATGGTTAGCGTCTTGTCCAGTACAGAAGAAGGGTGCCATAGAAGTCAGCTATTATCAGAAAGTCCTTATAGCCTCAGCAGTATGTGAAAATTCCTCTACAGCCAGGGATTAAGTTCTAACACAGATCCGAATTGTCAGTGAAAGAAACCAAATAAACCAGGACATTTGGGTTCAACCTTTGGTATACTGATCACCCATTCTGAACAGATTGCCAGAATGTCAGATATGATGAAATGAGACCTTGAGCTCTTCAGATGTACACAATGAATTTCAGGCACTTCAGCCAAGGAGATGAACCTTTCTGAGCCTCTGTTCAAAGTTGGAGTAATAAGGAGGCTACATACATTCTTGCTTGCTGTCTTTGATAAATGTAAGCTCCTTTAAAATTCTTTGGACTGTTTTAAATATTTTGGCATGTACTCCATTATCCCACTCACCCTTAGTTTAAATCTGAAGTCTGAATGTAAATAAAATCCCTTGCAAATGTAGGCACAGAAGTTTTTTATTGAGGCAAGTTAGAATTCAAACTGAAAAATTTCATAGAATTGTTCTTTATTTAACTTTTCTCCCTCCCTCCCTCCCTCCCTCTTTCCCCTCCCCTCCCCTCCCCTCCCCTCCCCTCCCGTCTCCTCCTCTCCTCTCCTCTCCCCTCCCCTGCCCTTCCTTTCCCTTCTTCCAATTCTGGGACTGAACTCAGGCTTCACACATGTTAAGCAAGCATTTTATCACTGAGCAATATCCTTGGACTTACAAGATTGTTCTTATTGAAAGACTGCTAATAAATGACAGGGTTAAGGTACTAACACACTTCACACTTGTTGTAGTATGATAACTTTATAGTTTTTTCATACCGCTTAAAGCTTGGTTCACACTTTTCACTTTGATTTGAGATATTGTTTTTCAACATCAAAGTGTAATTAAACCCATTTTATTTACAGATCCTCTGTACTTTAGGGGTTTATAATTTTTCACCTGAAAATTTCTGAGACTGGCATTAGAAAATAGAAAAGTGCTCGTTCTTTCTAGATCAGGTAGTTTCATTATGATATACTATATTCACACACCTTCCTTTAGCATTAAGAAGTTCATTGACTACTTGTTTAAAATTCATTTAGAAGATATTTAAGGATTGGTAAGCTATCCTTTGCCTGTACAAACAAATAACTGGCTTGAATTCAGGTCCCTAAATCCCAAGTAAAAAAGCCAGGTGGATATGGTGGCAGGCTGTAATGCCAGCCCTGGGAGGCAGGTCCTGGAAAACCCAAAGTAAAGCAATAAAGTGGAACAGCAATGCAGAGTAGTTACCAATGTCACCATTGGGCCTCCACTCATCCAAATGTCCTGTTGTACACGTGCGTAGACACATATGTACACCCACCCATATGCAAGACACACACACATTCAAAAGAGTATGTTTAAAAGCCAAAATGTTTGAAGTTTTTATATTTTTTTCCTTTAGAGAAAGTTCTGATTTTGCCAGTCTAGCATAAATCATTCTGTAATATGAATAAGATAAGAAATTCTTATTTTAGTAACCTTGAGGAAAGGGCTACCCTTAAGCCTGTGTAAAGGTAGGAGAATAGAGAACTTAAGAGCTTCTCTGTGATTTCAATATTTCACTCTTCACTCTTTCCTCAAGCATTCAGCTTGACAATTGATATGTACATTTATCTTTCAGTCTTACATGTGATTAAATTGTGAAATAATGCCCCCAGAAGCAATAACTTCCCACGCAAAGGGTTGGACCTCTTTCATGTGTTCTATGAGAGAGGTCACATTTTGAGAAATTCCCCTTTAAGCCTATTAGGTTCATCATTACTCTTTGAAATCAGGACACATTAGGCATTCTTGCAACATTTTCCACCACAGCATTTTCCCTCTGTTGTTTCAATTGTTTTTTTTTTTTTTTTTTTTTTGGGTGCTCCTCATAAGAAGCATGTGTTTATGATGGAGATTGTGAAACCAATTTTTTTTTTTTACTAAAATCCCATGATGGATTCAGGTAAGGAAGCCCTTGCTGTTTATCTCCTATGTAGAGTGATGAATCACATTGTATTATCATATCACTTAGATGCTACCTCTGTTCAGTTCCCTGGCACATAGTCATCCTTATGTGAGTCATATACTTGCCAGAGACATGCATGTGTGGGTATAGCTCTATGATAAAAGCACCTGCTTAGCATGTGTGAGGACCTGGATTTAATTCCTAGTATTACAAAAAATAAAGCAAGGTAGTGAGGTGCTTTAGCTATTTATAAATACTCAATAGCTTTTTACTATTATTTTCAACATGGAGTTTGAAAATAAAACAAAGTCCCTGTAGAAGTTTTAACAAGCTATTTTCAGTATAGACTGCAAGATCCCAAAAAATACATATTTTAATGAATTTAGAAATAAGGTTGTGCATCCTTAATAACTGGGATCTTTCTAAATGAATACTTAATAAAATACAAAAAAAAGCCACTTTTTGGGGTTTTTTTCAGCCTACTTTTTTTTCTGGCCGGAGGGAGTCATCGCCTGTCATGGTCTTACAGGGCCTGTGAAATAGAGAGCACGACTCTGACCTTTATCAACTTCCCCTTCATATTTTGTTCATCCAGTGTGTGTTCAAAATGAACTTTACTTTGATTGTGTGTTGCAGTGTCCTTAAGTAAAACAGATTTTCAAAGGCAAAGAATTTTTCAAGGGCAATAGTTGTTATTCTGTAACAAGACCTAACTGTATTTAAAGATGTTGGGAAAGGCTTCTGTTTCTACAACCAATGTATATTCTTTAGGCCATGTTACAGAACCTTTGGAGACCATTGGCATGGGATATCTGGTCTCTAGTGTGAACCGTCTCTGAGCCAGCTGTTATATGTTCAGAATCCTACAAAAGTCCAGTGGTCGATCTAGTCTTCTTGTTTCATGACTGCTGTTCTTTCTTTTTCAAATTTGTATCTCCTTCTCATTCATTAAGGTTCAGCTACATTTTGTTCCTTCTAGAAAAGTCCCTTGAGTCTTTAAGGCCTTAATGACATTCTTTTTGCAAAACTCTTGTTGTTACTGATATTTCTCTTTTTTTAAAAAAATTATTTATTTATTTGTTTGTTTATTTGTTTATTTATTTATTTCTGCTCATACAAACTTAATAGGTGCCTGGGTCCCCTCCCTCCCTCCACCCCTACCTGGACCCCCTTGCTCCCTCCCCCCTTTCCCCCTTTTTTTCCCCCCCTCCATCCCTATCTCCCAGTGGCCCCCCATCCCTGGAGCAACCTTTAATGTGTATGTCAAACTTTCCTATGGGTCCTCCTCTCTGACGAGGTGTAAGGACTCAGTGGCATTTCCTAGAACTCTTTTCCTGTGTTCCCCTTATGTATAGGAACACTATTGTGGCTGTTAATCCCTAGCTTCTAAGGATCCTAGTGCCTTTAGTCGATGCTAGACTTTGAGGGGTCAATAATGTTGGTCAATGCGCAGGTCATGCAAAGTCCTATTATGTTGCTTCGGCCCTAACTTGTGTGGAGTATCTTGCATATCATTACTCTTCCCATTCTTGTGCTCTTACAATCTTACTGCTCCCTCTTCCGCAAATTTCCCTGAGCTTCAGGATGGGGAGAGATTAGGCTGGCCTGGTTCCAGGTGGTTGATATAGAGTCTCTGATGACTGACATTTCTCTTAATTATCTGTCCCATTTGCTTTTATTTCTTATGTGTAGTCCCCCCATTCCTGCTGCAGGGGTAATGACCTAATATTCTAATTTTCCAGAGGCATAGGACCCAAATCTGCAAATAGTTAGTCAATAATGAATGATTATTGATTGAGGGCCAACAAGGTAGCTCAGTAGGTATAGGCACTTGAACTACAGGTATGTTGCCCTGAGTTTGATTTCTGGAGCTCATGTAAAGGTCGAGAGAACTGATTCCATAAGTTGTCTTCTGACTATGTCATGTGTACCCTACCCCATCATAAGTGCATGTGCATGAGCAGAGAGAGAGAGAGAGAGAGAGAGAGAGAGAGAGAGAGAGAGAAATAACCATATAACAAGATGAATGATGAATGATTGTTGACTCATATTTCCCCACATGCATTTAAAAAAAATTTTTGCCTGTGTATGTGTCTCTCTCTCTTTTTCTGTGTATGTTCTATGTGTGCGTTTGTGTGTACTAGAGGGCACTGTGTGTGCCTGTGGAGGCCCAAGGTTGACTTTGAGAATCACCCTGGATTGTGCTCCCTCCTCGTTGTTTTTGCTCTGGAGTTTCCCAGACTCTGCCTTTCAGGACTGGAAGTATGGGTAGCTGCCATTTCTGTCTGCCATTTTTTTATGTGGGATTCAGAATCTGAACTCAGGATCTTCTGCTTGTGAGGCAGAAGATTAAACCCTGAGCCATCTCTCCAGCCTCCCTTCCCATGAATTTTTTAAAGGTCTCACTTGCCTTGGCAACTAGTATTTGTTCAGTGGATAAAACGTTTCTTTCTTTCTTCTTTTCTTTTTTTCTTTCTCTTATTCTCCCTTCTTTCCTTTCTACTTTTCTTCCTTCCTTCCTTCCTTCCTTCCTTCCTTCCTTCCTTCCTTCCTTCCTTCCTTCCTTCCTTCCTTCCTCCCTTCCTCCCTTCCTCCCTTCCTCCCTTCCTCCCTTCCTCCCTTCCTCCCTTCCTCCCTTCCTCCCTTCCTCCCTTCCTCCCTCCCTCCCTCCCTTCCTCCCTTCCTCCCTTCCTCCCTCCCTCCTATTTCCACCCCATCTTTGCCTGCTGCCACTCACTTCATCATATAGCTCAAAGGACAGAGATTTTGTTTTTTCTAACTCTATTTACTAAACACCCACATCAGTGCCTGGATCACATTATATGCTCATGAAAAGTTTATTGAACATACACCACCAAAAGCATCATGCATATATAAAACACAATTGCGAACTTGTGGCACATTTTGCAGTTTATTCTCAACTGCTTGAGCCGTGTAGCACTGAAATTACCAAATATGGTAAGTTCCTGCTGTCTTCAAGTTTATGTATAGATCCGGAGAAAGAATTTCTTGTAATGGCATGGAGATTTGGAGCCCTTGCATATAAACAAGGATTAACCAGTATTTTTTGATAAAAACTGTATTTAGAATTTAGTTTGTAAGTTTTTATATTAAATTTAATTGACCTAAAACATCAGTAAGTTCTCAGAATTCCATATATCATAGACATTGGTTTACAAAAAGTGAAATTTCTACACAAACCAAATGAAGACCATCCATTGTTAACAGTTAATCAAAAGAGACCATTGCATTTTTCCCGTGTTTATATATATAAACCGAGGCAAATCATTTCATTGCTTTGTGAAAACGAGTAATGACTTACCTGCTTTTTGAAAACGTATAAGTTTTATTTTCCCAGGTGTAGTGTGGAAAAAAATGCAGCAAAACTTGAAAAAATATTTGAGGAAAAAGTTCTGCACATAGGTTAAATGTCCTTATTTTTATGCCCTCTTTCTTTCTTGGGACAGAAAAGTTTTCTGTAGGATACAGGAATCGTGGTTTCCATCTGCAGTCCTGCCTACCTCCCATACTCCCTAAAGAGCATGTAGTGGTAAGCCACTAACCAAAACAAAGGAGGAAACCAGGACCTGAAGCACATTTGAAAGCTTGAAGGCTTTTAAATCTTGTCAGCCCGCCAATTCAAGCAGTGTATGGCAGGTGTGTCAGATATTTGTAAAGTCAAAATAAATGGCCACAAGAAATCCAGAGGTAATGCAGATGTTAGAGAAAGCTTAAAATGGAAAGAAAGAAGACATTGTATTCATTGTTCATTCAGGATTTCCACAAATGCAATTACAGAAGTGCCTTCTCAGCTGTTGGCTTGGTTGCCAAATAGGATCTTTGTGGTCTTCTGGACTAACTAACCATGCATTGACCATGATTCTATGTTACTGGCTTGTGGAGACAGAGCAGCATT
Source organism: Typhlomys cinereus (assembly GCA_023101885.1). Taxonomy (NCBI): domain Eukaryota; kingdom Metazoa; phylum Chordata; class Mammalia; order Rodentia; family Platacanthomyidae; genus Typhlomys; species Typhlomys cinereus. Next base: position 269,568 of record JALPQD010000355.1, on the reverse strand, counting down.
GAAGACTAGATTGGAAAAATGTAGGCATATGGGTGAAAAGTTGCTGGGCTCATAAAAGTTGTGGAATAAGCTCCTATTTCTATCACATCAGTAGAAAATAGTTATTTCCATGTTTTCCTTCAAGATAATTTTTGTAAGATAAGAATCCTTAAAAATTATAGTCTGCTTTTCTTCAAAAGTGGCAGTGAGCCTAGTGAATATGCAATTTTAAGTTTTATTTTAATCCAGTGGTCTTATGTTAATTTAGGGCTAGGATTCTGAGAATATTTTTCTTTCTCTCTTCCCCTCCCTTCCCCTCCCTTCCCCTCCCCTCCCATCCCCTCCCCTTCCCTCTCTTCTCTTCCCCTCTCCTCCCCTTTCTTCCCCTCCCCTATACTCTTTTCCCATCCCCTCCCCTTACCTCCCCTCCCCTCTCTTTCCCTCCCCTGTCCTCTTTCGTCTCTATGTGTTTCAAACTCCTATTTGCTTTGCTCTGGGATTTCCCAGGCTTCATCCATCAGGGCCAGAAGTGCAGGCTACCCTCCTAGCGTTTTTTTTTTTTTTAATGTGGGACTTGGGATCTGAACTCATTACCTTTTGCTTGTGAGGTAGAATCTTAACCCATGAGCCATCTTTCGAGTTCCACCCCCTCCAGCACTCTTCTAACTACAAAAATCCAGTGGATTCGAAACCTAGAGACAACCAAGACTCAGACACTTGGAAAGTACTCAGCGATAAAACTTTTTTCCAGCATGATGCAACTGAAGGGTTAATATTAAATTACCATACCATCTTAACCTTCAGACCTTCAAATCCTTGGGAGCATGATAACACTTGAATTTCTAATGGCATGATAAAACTAGCAAAGCTAAGAAAGTCATGATCTCTGCTTTGAGGAGTTTACACTCTAATTTAAACAGAGGAACGTTAAGTGGTATAACAACAGAGCAATAAAGAATGTGATCTGCACCATAATAACAACCAAGTATTTATGGATGGTTAAGAAGAGAGGTGCTAGAGTCAGACTCTCTGGATTGAATCATGACTTAAGCACCTAGTTGGCCACATGGAGTTAATTTGTTAACCTTCTCCCACTCCCTTTCACCATCTGCAAGTTGGCAACAGTGAAGTCTCTTCTCTATGAGGAATCCACGCAGCAGTAAAACTTAGTGCAATTCTGAGGTATTTCTCTGTTGACCTACTTCTATGCAATACTGTTTGAGTGTGGGTTTTAAGAGTATTGAGACACAGTACCTAGTGTTCCATTCATGGTGAATTAGAGGCTTGTGTTGTATTTACAATACTTAGTGTCTACTTCCAGCCCTTCACAACTATGGTTTAGATTAGCTCTTTATCCAAATGAACATTGGAAGTTCCACAAGAACAAGAATCTTATCAGTATCCACAACAGTGCCTGGCACACAGCAGATTCTGGATTAATGTCAGTTCAACACAGCTCAGTGATGTTGTGAACATATGATACACACCAGGCAAGCATGGAATTTTGCAAAGGAAATATAAATATATTACAAAATGACTGGCTTTCCTTGTTTGAGATTCCTAAGGGAGATAAGAAATGCTCTTTCCTACATTTCACTGTCAGGATCTGTGCACAAGACTTGAAATCAGTTGAAATTTCCTGAAGTCATGGGTCAACTCTTTGTGGCTTAGGAATGTCAAAGAAGTAATTTAACTTTTGCGAGTTCTGTTTCCTGCATCAGAATGGTTAAATTATTATTCATGTTTCAGAGTATTTTGAAATTTTCTAAGTATGATCAGGGCCCAGGGTTCCATCCTTGGCATTAACAAAGCAAAGCAAAGCAAAACAAAACCCAACAATAAAGAAGTGTTTTTGAGAGATATAAAAATGAACACAGTGTAAACATGTGTAAACTACAAATAACATTTTAACTAAGAAATGGTAACTTCTCATCTTCTGTATTAGGATTGTAAGTCATAAAAAGACAAACTGCATTCCTGTTACACAATTTGAAGTCAGGAAAGATAAAAATTAATGGCCCAAAGAAAGCTGATCTTTTAATAATATAAGGATGTTCTGTCTTTTATGTTTTCTTGAAAGCAGAGTTGCATAAGAGGTCTCCCCGTGCTCCACCTGTTTTTGTTGTTGTACTTTATTGCCTCTGTGTTGCCCCCCCCCCAAATATTTCTAGTGTTGCAGGAAGACATGTGCTGGCTAGAACTAAATCAAGTCATTGGCCAGGGTTGAATCCAAGGTTACCAGCCACGGGAAAAAAAAATCCCTGTTCTTCCTCTCCTGATGTTACATAAAATACATGACTAGAGGCCAGTTCCTGTTTGCATTTTTCATTTGTTCAAAATGCAAATTTATTATTCATTATCTGTTCTTGTGCTTGATGGGCCTCTGTAGGAAAATCTCCAGATCTTCACTGTTTATGTTCCAAGGAAATCTTCAACCCTTATAAATATTCTTTCATGGTTGTTTTTCTTCTGTATGTGTTCAGGCAGCCTATATAATTTAGTGTGGGATTAACTTTAAAGATAAACTTACAAAGTCCTAGAGCATACTCTTCTAATGTAAACCATTCACAATATGTAAACTGGCTTTATTATAAAAATTTAATTTCATAACTTATATTGTTGAGAAGATTACATGTCTAAGTTGAATCTAAGCAAATATTAAGTGGACAATCCCATTATTCACCAGTTTCTTTTTCTCATTTTTATTTTTTAGATTGTAATGGTTTTTAGACTTAAAAATAATATGCCTATTGGAGAATAATTCACACATGCCACAACTTTTTATTTAAAGTATACAATTCACTGACTGGGTTATAATATATATTTTAAAATTTGGTAAGCATTACCAGTATCTAATTCCAGAATGTTTTCATCAATCCCAAAGTATACTCACAGCCATTAACAAATGATTCCTATTTCCCCTCTTCCATGCTCATGGTGACCACTCATCTATTTTCTGTCTCTGTGCATTTGAATATATTGGATTTTTCACATAAATGAACACACAAGATGCAGTTCTTGTAGCTAGTTTATTTCATTGACTATAATTTTCCTTTTAGAGTGCATAATTTCATTTATTTACAAATTATATTCTCATATATTTCAGAGTCTATTTTGAAAGTTTGTTACTAAATATTCATAGCTTAATTTTGAACATTTGATCAAAATCCTCCCACACAAAGATTATAAAAGGGGAGAATCATCTACTTCTGGATGAAATGTTCCCTAAATGACAATTTTCAAAAGAAGATGGAAGTATCAGTATAAAACATGTGATAGTATGAAATCTTAATGCATCGTATACATCAAATTTAATAATAGAAGTAATAGTGGTGATAACATTATTCTACTCTAGTATTTTCAAGTTTCATCCATGCTATGGCACGTATCACTATTTTATTCATTTTATTGTCAAAATTCTATTCCTCTCTGTGCATACACTGCATTTTGTTTGTCTGTTCATCTGCTGATAGTCTGTTGGGTTGCTTCAGTACTCAAGAATTTGAAGTGGTTCTCAATGTTGTCCATATAGTGAGGCATGTAAATGCTAAGCCACATGTTAACACTGTTTAATATTTTGAGGAGCTACTAGTAATTTTGTCCCAGCAAATGCACTTTTATATCTCCACTCACAATATCCTAAAATTCCAATTTTTCTGTTTTTTATTACAGTTACCTTAGGGATTCTGAAGTAGCATCACATTGTGGTTTCAGGTTACATTTCCTCTACCTGGCTAGTTTCTTAAACTAACATTTTTTTCCCAGAAATCATTTTTCTAACATCCTTGGCACTTCAAAACATGGTTCTGTGTAACATAGTTTGAAAAGGTCCCTCAAATCCATGAGGGCAGTCCTGAAACTTTCCTATGGAAGCTTGCCCCTTGCCTTCCTTCTTCATTAATTAACTCTAATTCAATAGTCTCAACTGTGTTTCCCAGACAGGAATTAAAATTTAGAAAATTAATTATGACAGGTATTGTGGTAGTAGTAGAAGTGACAATTAGCAATTTGTTCCTGAGGAGAGCTTTAATTGTTGTCAAGATATCAGTGAACATAACTCTTTAGCCAAAGACCAACTTAGTTACATTCAGTGAGTTTTAAGGAGGCAAAGATTGTTATAGTGCATTGTAGAAAGATTTTCATGAAGAATGACTGAGAGAAAAAATTTCCATGAAAAAGATAATCTTGCTTAAATTTCCAAAGCTCTTAATTTCCTGAAAATAGTTGGAAAAAAATTCAGTGGAATTGCATTTCTTCTTGAATAGGAAGGGGCTTCTGTAAAGCAATAGAAAATATTACAAAAATTAAATGAAGTATTTCAAGAACTTTAAGCTCAACTTTGGATGTTAACAAATTAGTTGCTTTATACAATACTTAGAGATTAGTTTTGCTTTACTGCTATTTTGGTTTGAGTGCATGACATACTCCAGTAAATTAACCTTGCATATATCTTCTTGGCTGAATTACTTGCTGTTGTTTCTGGACAACACTTTTTTAAGCTACAAATCTTCAAGCTGCATGATATTTAATGTACGGCTTAATGGTGTTTTCTGTCTCACTAGTATATGCTGAAGTCTGAATTGTTCTAATTTCCTTTCATAAAGACTATGAAATATACTCAGGAAAACTATCCACATTTTCTCAAATGTTTTTATCTGAATTATATTTTCTATTTCTATCTGATATACAGCGAGTCTCCAGCTAGTTGTGTCATGACTGTTTCACCTGTGTTTCTAGTACACACATTACCATTCAGAACAACATACATTGTATTAGTAATTCCTGTATTCTGAATTTTGAGATCAGATAATATTGCCTTTAATAAGACCTTAAGAAGGTTAATTTAAAGACAGGTCTTGAGTAGCCTCTGAAAACTGGAGCTACACAAAGTAAATTGCAAATGTATAAGAGGCCGTAATGTTAAACAATAACATTTTCTGCACATGCATTTTTTAAATAATAAAAAATAACCATTTGAGAAAAACAGAGGTTTCCCAGTTTAATACTACAACAGTAAATCTAAGTTGTTGTTTCCTTCTCTTCTGACGAGTTTTGCCCTGGGAAATGCCCTTCTATTGACAATAGCTAACTGTACTATGTCGCACTGTCAGTATGTGGATGCTTCCTGATTTATACTTTTCTTTCCCAGTATAGAGTTTGAAATGGAGGCATTGTAGTGTTTTAGCTAATTTCATTTCTTTTTTTCTTGCAGGTTCTGCAAAGTGCCTTTTCTGAAAACTCTGCTGCTTGGATTCTACTCTAGAGCTGTCTCTTTCCAAACCCCTCTCCCCACACACCCCTCCCTGCTCCTGCCACTACCAAACCGCTTGTGCTTGTAGTTCACTGTCAGCAACTTGTCCACTTATTTTTTCTCTCATTCTCAGTTTTCTTAGTCATTTTCCCTACCCTTGATTTTGCAGTAAAAAGAATTGTTAGGTTTTAGCATCTTCCCAATCAGATTCTTCTGATTGAAAAAGTAGGGAGAGAAACTTTTTCTCCCTAATCTGAGACCATTCCACAGATTGAAGGGCAGCCAGCAACATATGCTTTTTATAAGAATAATTGAAAACATCAACTAGACAGCATAGAATTCTTTTGAAACTCTGCCAGTCATTTGAAGAAAATTCAGCAAAGGAACAAAATACAACATTCCATATCATAACCTTACAGTTGCCTTCTTAGGACTTGGTCTCTAATTGATTTTTGGTACTCTTGATACAACCTTAATTTCAAAAGTGACTTTTTTGTGTTTGACTTGAGTGAGAACTTAAGTGCTAACTAAACATTGCACCAAAGCAACTTGCTTTGTCTTCACATTTGGCTCGTTCACTCTTCTCAAACTGTCCACACTCATATTGTCCAAAAGAGGGTGCACTTGATTGTCATTTTTCTTTCAATATGACGACTGTCAATATTGCCCTAATTCGTGATACAAAGTGGCTGACTTTAGAAGTCTGTAGAGAATTTCAGAGAGGAACTTGCTCTCGAGCTGACGCAGAGTGCAGGTTTGCCCATCCGCCAAGAGTTTGCCATGTCGAAAATGGCCGTGTGATGGCCTGTTTTGATTCTCTAAAGGTGAGTGCCATCTGAATGCACATACTTTTCAATGTTTCTAGACTTTGGGAAAGAAGTTGTGCTGGTAAAAGGAAAAGTAATAACAGTATAAAATCGACAAGTTTTATTTGTTCTGAGACCAAATGATGCTCCCTTTACAGAACTGAGCCAGTCTAAAGCTTACTCTGGTAAAGTCTACCAATTAAGATAGAAAGTTAAACATAAGTTTTGTAGGAACAAAAGTTTGAGACCTTATTATAGTTTATACAAGTTCTCTCTGTCTACCTATCTGGAACTCACTCTAGAGCAGATTAACATCAGACTTGGAGCAGTTCAACTGCTTCTGCTTCCTAAATGCGGAGATTATAGGCATGTGCAACCACGTCTGGCTAATTTACCTTGTTATGTAGGATTTACATTTTTGTATAAAATTTAGATTTTAATGTAGCGGTCAAAATTCTCCCATAACTGAGAGAAACCCAAGAACAAGTACAGTGTAGCTTATGATACATGTTATTAAGATACACATATCAGTGATCAGGCAGCTTTCAGAGGATAAATAACATCAGACTGAGTGTACAAGTATAAAGCAACCCTGTCAGAATAAAATGATGACATTTGGAAGAAGTTTCATTAAAATATACCTTGGACAATGAACTTAAGGTATTTCTACCAATTAAGTTCAATTCCTTTTTCTTCTTGAATATTTGATTAACCAATTTCAGATCTGTGACTCTACATTTATAAGGAAAGTCTGCTACTAAGGTCAGCAAGCTTAAGTGTAAGAAAAATGTGAGGGCAAGTAAGATGTTATACAGGAGGAAATAAATGATTGTATTACAAGAAAATACGCTCATTTTTTATTCATACTTATACTCAAAACATGATAAGGATATACAAATTAAAGCATATAAGCAAAAAGTTTTCATGGATACTTGGTTTACTTAATAGAGTTGCTGTGATGCTTTTGAAGTAATTTTCAATTATGTATAATAAATTAACAAGGCTTTTACATTCCTTGATATTGTTTTATCCTTATCATGATCAACTTTACCACATCAATATTTTTGTTCATAGTTGCATTGGCTAGTAGAGCTGTATTCCTTCACATTGTGATTCCCTTAGAATACATTTTTCAAATAATTCACTTAAAGTTGGGACTAAAATATTTCATATTTTCTTTGATCAGAGTTTTAAGTTTTGTCATGTGAGTAATGAAATATCTTTGGTATGGGAACAAAATCTAACCGGGAAGTTACATATTCAGATATCTATTTGTCTACAGATATTTATGTATCTATTTATGGACATACAAATTGTACACAGTATTTTAGCTTACCTGTGATGTGTCACATGAGGTCCATTATGGCATCATACTGGTTCTCAGAAAGTTTTGATTTTTGGAAAGTTATGGATTTTCAGATAGGAATGTTAAGCATAGACTTAAGTAGTTATTTCATGGTTAGTTATTTTTAGTGCAGACCGTTCCAGTTCAATAATGGAAACTTATTATGTTGAAACAACATTTAAAATCTCTCAGTTGCTTTTATTTGGAGCAGATAATATAACTAAGAGTTTATTTTATTTCTTCATTTTTGAACTCATTCATGGTTTATCTACTGTTATTTCTTCAGTCTACTGCTACAAGACTCTGTGGTGCCTCCAAGTGGAAAAGATTACTGGAGTAGTTGGGAGGGATAGTGATATTTTTAGTCCAGTGCATATAGAAGGGTAGACTGTGTGCTAGGCCCAGTGTGTGTTGTGTTGGAGATCTGGTATGTAATCTGATCTTGGACTTCTTAAACTCCAAAATTGTGAGGGAATTTATTTTTCAAAGATGCATAACACCGTCTTTACCCTGAGTAGCTGTGGAGATTCCAGAGAGTTAACACAAATGACAAACACCATACCACTACAAAGTGAATTAAGTATAAGATTATCTTTTTAGTAAATAATGGCATGCTTATTTCCAGAGGTCAAAAGGTTCTACTTCTTTAGCACTTCTCATTTAAGATTGCAATGCACAATGAACATTTCAAAAATCCAATTGCTAGGAGTGAGATAGATATTAGGTCTACAAGCTATATATAACCATTTTGCTGTTTACTCTGTAACAGATAATTCCTTGCAGATTGCAGGTCCTGTCTTATATGTATCAGAGAATATGGGATATGTGTGTATGATGTCTTTAGTCATCAATATCCTTTAGGTATTCCTATTTAAATGCACAAAATACTACAAAATAAACACTTTCAAGAAAATAAAAGATAATTGTTTACAAACGTGCATGTTAAAGTTTCAAAAATCTTTAATTCAGATACTAAATACATAATGGCTGATGAATTTAAACCACTTAATTGCTTAAATAAGCTCCCTACAGCTGTTTTTAAAATAGTTTGTTCATTATGTTGATATCTTGACACGAGAGAGATAAATGCACAGTCCCTATTTTCTCAAAATTTTCAAGAAAACCTTAATATTTTAAATACACAAAGTCTTTCATATAATTTAATTTGCCATTTTAGATAACATATTCATCAGAGTTCCATGTCCACACAAAATCTGTGTAATCTTTTTTAATGTTCTGGACTGAAGAGATGGCTCTCGGGTTAAAACTCTGCTTCACAAGAAGAAGGTCTTGAGTTCAGATTCCAGGTCCCATGTAAAAAAGCCAGGCAGAAATGTGCACTTCAGTCCCTGGTGGGTGGAGCCTGAGAAATCCCAGAGCAAAGCAAGAAGGAGGTAGAAGCAATCTAGGATGATTCCCTTGGCCCTCCACAGGGACACATGTGCCCTTGACATAGACACACACACACACACACTAAATGAATGAATGAATAAATAAAGTTTAAAAAGTAAATGTTTTTACCCATGATATGCATGGAATTGTACTACTGTCATATATGCAAACTGCAAAGAACATGCCCCAATGGGAAACACCTCTTGAGTTTCTATCATTGAAATTCATCTGTGGATATTTCTCCTAACTGATTCAGTCATTTCATGAGTTTTTGGGTGCAGCTTTTGTGCTTCAGTTATTGCTTTTGTGAGGAATCCATTAGCACCAGCTACTCTATCAGATGACAGTCTTCCCTACATAATAGACACGATGTCTTATACACACCTCATAATGAGGGAATGTTGCAAAAATAGAAGGGTGAACTGGAGCGCTAATTGTACATCGTGGTGAAGTGTTATGTCCATAACTCCATGAATGTCAAGTGTTTAGTGATGAAGGTTATACTATCATCAGCTAGAGATCAAGAGAGTGAAATCTATAGATTAATTTCCAGATACATAGAATCTCATATCATGTTGTTATATGGCTGTGTTTGAATCGGTTGCTTTGTCTAATTGGCACATTTATTTAAAAAAATCCCTTAGAAGAATTGTTTAATGCATTCTGCTGATTTCTTGATACTGCAGTCTTCCATTGATCTTCGTTGGCATTTTTAGTGTATGTCCCTCAGATTTAGCAAAATATTGTCACTTTCCTAACTACATCAATTTCTGTCATTGTTTTTTATCTTATTCTGGTTCAAGAACAGAATGGAATGCTCAAGACACAACTGATATTGTTGAATCAGAATACAGGGTGGATTTGTAATCATGTAGTACTAAAGGATGGGAACTTGGAGATAAATGCATATAAATCAACATTATACTATGTTTTGAAACTTCATATAAGATCTCAAGCATAGTAATACAACAAATAAAACCTGTTAGGCATATAAATGGGCACTTTCCTTGTAGGTAATAATTGTCTTTTAGACCCATATATTCTGAATTAGCACCACTAGTTACAGCAGTTGTCACTAGTATAAACATGCGTATTTGGAGTCTGGACCTTAGCTCATTGGTTGAATGCTTCTCTGATATAGTCAAGGCCCTTATTTAATCCCCAGTATCACAAAAATTATTTTTTACCGAATATTTTCTCATCGTGTTTGCTAAGGTATTGCTTCCAGAAGCAAGATTCCTGTAACACAATCCCAAGATCACCTAATTTCACTAGAGTTAGAGCCATTTATAAACTGCATCAGAGAGGTCTGCCTGCACTGTGGAGACACAAAAGCAGTGTATTTAATTAAGAATAACTCTCTTCTTTGATATTGCCTTTAAAAATCAAGTATCCTTCCCTCATAATAATCAGTATTTTTGGATGTTTCAAAAATATCTTTTGAAAAGAGAATGATGCTTAAACAGCCTCACTTTAATCTTGTTTGTTTAGAAATAACTTTAGACTTATAGGAAAGTTATAAGAATAGTAGAGGCAGTTCCTGTATATGTTTCGCCAACAACTTATATTCCATGCATAGCACAATGATCAAAACCAGGAAATTAGCAGTCTGCAAGGCTTTTCACTAAAGTACTAATCTTATTTGAGTTTCTCTTTCTCCTTAGCGTCCTTTTGCTCTTCTGGATTCCACTCCAAGATACTGCGCTGCATATACTTGTATCCCCATAGTCTACTCCATTTGAAAGTTCACCAGTTTTTCCTTGTCTTTCAAAAATTGACCACTCCCCATCCAAAGTGTCATGGTCGTAGACATTAGGCAAAAAATTGCTGAAATTCAAATAAGGTCTCTAATTTAGCTAGAATTAGATATTCATGTTAGTTTCCTGGTTTTGGTAATTGGCTTATAGTTGTATAAATTTTTAACAGAAAGATAATCTGGGTAATGGGTACACTGGAATTTGAAGTTTCTTTTTGCAACTTACAGAAGAGTCCAAAATTATTAAAAGTACACTTGGGCAAGGCTAGGTATTCAACCCAGGGTCTTTTGTATATTGAGCAAACACTCTACCTGAACTGCACGTGAGATCTATGAAAGTAGATATTTCTATCTTGTTTATGTGTTTTTTTGGGAGGTACACTGTGCCCTGGTGTATGTGTAGAAGTCAGAGGACAGCTTTCAGAAGTTAGTGTTCTCCTCTTGCCATGTGTGCTTCAGGAAGTCAACTAAGTCTTCAGGCTTGATAGCAAGTGCCTTTACCTACTGAGTCATCTTTCAGTTCTAAAACAAAATATTTTTAGATTAGCTTTTTAAATGTTACACTTGGATCTCCTGTCCTTTATGACTCAGAAATACACAAAATATTGTTTTTTTCTTATTTTTCTTTTGGGGGTGTTATTTTCTTTAAAATAATTTGGGTCTAATGGGAAAAAGTTCTGAAATCCATGTAATTGACTAAGAACTGACCCTCAAAACTCAGTGAGTTAGATAGTTTAAAAAATATTTATGGACTGAAATTAGAAAATCAAGGATTTTGTTTACTGAAAGACCACTCAGTTCAAAATGTTTGCCACTTCACATGAGAAAAATGAAAAGCCAGCAAGGGGGAGCCATTACCCAAGGTCACAAGCATAGGTATTAACAGTCTGATAATTTCAGTGTTTTTTCACTCACTGAGACTTTGTTTCTATGGAGAAAGATATGAAGGAAATATCAAAAGGGTTGTTGTTTCACTGAATCCAAAGCATCTGGCAAACATTTTCTTCATTTTTACTCTCTCTCTCTCTCTCTCTCTCTGTCCTATTATTTCTTGATTGCTTTGGTTAAAATTTTATGCATTTTATAAATTTTTAGTTATTATTTCATGTCTGTGCATGTATGATCTGTGTGTAATGTGTTAAGTGTGGATGTATTGAGGTTGACTTTCACAAGTCGCTTCTCTCCTTCCATCGTCTAAGCTCTGGTGATTGTATTCAGGTTACCTACTCAGCCATCTCACTGATTTCATACTTGAAGTATTTCTTCTGCTTCAGCCTCCCCAGATCTGGGATTACAGCTGAGTCACCACCCCCAAATCTCATGCTTACAGAGAGTTGCTAGTATAAGATAGCTGATTAACTTCATGACAATAAGCTGTGCTAAATTACTGAGCATCAGCACACTGAGTTGTTTCTGCTCCCAGTTCCATTCTTCTTAAACTATGCATTGTTGGATCAGTGACCATTATTGAGTAATATTCACTCGTGTCTAGTGCTGTTAAATACTTATTACTCCAGTATTCTAGCTAGATAGGTATCTGTCAGCAATCACCTGGAAACATTGCAGGAGAATTTAGTCTCAAAATAGGTCAATTAAAAAAAAAAAAACTTGAATTCTAACTCGCGTTGCTTAAATGTTGTTTTATAGGATTGTAGCTCAAAGTCCTTTCTCTCCCACATTGCAAACAAGTGCAATTGGGTAAATAGAGAGAAAGGGCTCAGAGTAAGGCCAGAGATACACTTGCCAGTCACAATGTTCCCATAAAGGAAAAAGAAATTTGAGCCAGAGAGATGGCTTGCAAGCAGAAGGACCTGAGTTAGGATCCCAGATCCCATTTGAAAATGCCAGGTGGAAATGGTGGTAATCTGTATTCCTGCTCTGAAAGCAAAGCCTGGGAAATCCCAGAGTGAAGCAAAAAAGAGGTAGAAGCAATTCAGGGTAACTACCGAAGTCAACCTTGGGCCTCCAAGGGACACACAGTGCCCTCTGGTACACACACACACACACACACACACACAAACAACAAAAAAGAATAAAAGAAGGAGGAATTTTTGAAAATCAGAAATTTGAAATGTAGATATATGTGTATATATAATCAGAAAATTGAAATATAGGTATGTGTGTGTGTATATACATCATATGTCAACTCTTTTGTTGCAAAGAAACCAATTTTTATAGCTGTGTAAATTCATTACCAATACTGTCCCTTTCTAAACCAGACTTTCAGACTTGTTGTGAAATAAAGATACCAGGGAATTCTGTACATTTGGAAATCACAGGTAGTTTTTCTAGAAACATGACTTTATTCCATACACATCATTTACTTAACTGCTTTCTTATTGTACCATCCTTGAAGTTTTTCCTCTATCTCATATGCCATATGAACTTCAACTTATAGGCCTGTGTATTCCAGAGAAATCTTAGCCATCTGTTTTTCTCTTGTTTCTATAAAGCAGTCTTTTCGTTTTCCTGTATTTCTTCAGCTATGCAGTCACTCTTATTTTTTTTAAATTTTTTAAATTTGAACTTTTCTATTTGTTGCTGTACAATCCAGATATGCAATCCTACTTTGGCTTTTAATGTTATTTTTCCTCTCTACTGTCAATTCTCACCTTGGGGATCATGTTTACTGCTAGATGCAATTATATACTTAGTTTATGGTTTCTGTTTTCTTGGTGGTGTTTTCTATAAAGTCAGTAAATGATTCCATTTTTTGTTCATGTTTAATTTTCTGAATTACCTCCTGGACTTGGCCTTAACTGTGCCATCACTGGAGAGACATTCAATCATTCTGCACTGGTTTCTTGTTTATAATGATTGTGGTTTTGTGTAAGTTTTCTTACTATTGTACCTAACCTGTTGTTTGTTAAAGTACATGTGCCTATCGAATCAATCTATTAGAATGTTTTTTCAGCTGTGGCAGTGTCAGAGGCATTTAAATACATGCATTCAACTGGATGTTTTCTGTTACAAATGACCTTTTTTCTGTTGAAGTTCTTTTTATCAGTTCTTTTGAGTAGCCAATGGACAACAAAAACATTTTCCAAACCGTGAAAACTATGTAATTTTGAAAGTGTAGTGCCAGGGATGGAATTTGGGGCCTTGTACCTGTGTGGCAACAGATCTACATGAAAGCTATATTCCCAGCCTTTGCTTTTTGTTTTGCTTTGTTTGAGAACAGAATAACACTATGTAGCCTAGGCTCCTAATGCTCCTGGCTCAGCCTCCCACATGTTATGATTGTAGATGTGTACTACCAGGTAGTGTTTTAGAGAATCTTTTTCCTCCGTGACTTTTCCCTCTTTACCCACCCTTTGCCCAGTCTTCATATGCATTGTGTAACCAACATTGCACTATCAGTAATCTTTTGCTAAGTGATCATATTTTTTAAAGACCACCTGTTGTATTGTCTTAAAACCTTAGCTCTTCTATTTGTGAAAGATAGTTTAACACGAAAGCAACAGTTTGAAGATTTTTTTATGTCTTCAAGGACTCTGTTCTTGTTTTAAAGATTTCCTGAATATCTTATCTCAGAAGTTAAGATTTATGCTTATCATTTAAGTCAAGTTAATTTTTTCTTGCTCTTATATAATATGGAGATTCTGCCATTTTCTGGTGACTTCATTTTAATTAGCCAGAGAAACATTCTATACAGAATGTATAGATGCAGCTTGGTGATATGACATTTGTTTGACTTATTCCTGGGTTTGATCCTTGGCACAGAAAAAAAAGTGTTTGAAGAGTTCAATCTTTTTTATTTTTATTTTTCTACTTTACAAGCATATTGAGTACTCATCCCTACTTCTGTCCATCCCCCCTCCTCATTCCCATTTCCTTTATCAACCCCTCCCGCTCTCTGCCATCCTCCTGCTTGTATGCTTTTATGGATTCCAGGGTTCCTTCTGGCTTGTCTACTCTTGTGGAATAACCAAGTTGCTTCTCCTTGGGCTACCCCACTGATAGGGGTATTTACCTTCACTTAGTCCTCGAGGTTTCCACTGTATGTTCTTATCTCTCTTGAGTTCCTACATAGTCTATGGGGGCATCTTGGTATGTCAGTCATTATGCAGTTCTGAGAAGGACAAGTCTCATTGTAGTGAGTTCCTAGATGCAACAGTCCTTCCTTGAGTGGAATGTCTTATCCAATGGTGAGCCTTCTCATCTTTAGGATCTTACAAACTCACTGCCCCCTCTTCTTGGAGGTTCCCTAAGCCTTAGGATGGGGAGAGATTAGGTTGGGCTGATTCTGGGTGAACCCTGCTAGGTCACCAGTACTCTGCATTATGGCGGTCACTGCTGTCCACTTCACTGCTCTTTTACTGCCCTAGGCTGCCTCCTGTTAGGCTGTTGAGATCCTTTACCTCTATTACAGAAGAAGACTTCTAGGCTGAATGTTAGGTGTTCTTCCAATCTATCGGTATAATTATAACAGCTTTCTGATTGAACTCAAGATCTGCTTGTCAGAATAGAACATATATATTCCTGTTACTATAAACTAGAACAAGAACCTAAAAAGGAGGAAGGAAATAGATTGATAGTGTAAAGCATCCAGTGAACCTATAGATAGGTAGACAGTACACCAAACTGCTCTGTAAATAGCTGAAAAAGTACAATCCTAAAAGTAACTAAAAAAGAAAAAACTATGGTCACTTTCTTTTTTTTTATTTCCACTCATACAAACTTAACAGGTACACCGGTCCCCCTCTCCCTCCAACCCCCATCCCCCTGTGTCCCCTTCCCCTCCTCTTCCTTCCCCATCCCCCGGTGTCTCCTCCTTCCATCCCGGGAACATCCATCAATGTAAATGCCAAACTCTCCTAAAAGTAACTAAAAAAGAAAAAAACTATGGTCACTTTCTTTCTGCCAGCGTTCTCACTGGAGGAAGGATTATATTTTAGAAAAATGTCTTTTTTCCACAGAAGTCTGGGAATTAATTTTACAATAATGTCTTATTTTTCACAGTAGCCTGGGAATTAGTTTTGATAAGTACTTAACGGGTACACCGGTCCCCCTCTCCCTCCAACCCCCATCCCCCTGTGTCCCCTTCCCCTCCTCTTCCTTCCCCATCCCCCGGTGTCTCCTCCTTCCATCCCCAGAACATCCTTTAATGTGCATGCCAAACTCTCCTAAAAGTAACTAAGTGCCCATTTGGGGGTGAGTTAAAAATGTAACCATCAAACTATTTGGAATGGAACATGTTATCAGCAAGTAATCTAAATATAGAAAATGTTAACATGGAGTAACAGGGCTGAGAGCAGCTCATTGTGTGTGTGGCCTTGAGGAAATCATGAGAATCTTACCACCCGTGTTTCTTTTCACAAAAGAGAAAGTAGTAGCACTCACTTTTCTAGGATTGTGGTTTGTTACCCTAATTTTTATAAATTCCAGGGACAGTTTGTTTAATGCTGAAAGTTCTGTTAAATCCATTACTAGTTCTATGTACATTCAAATCCCAAAGATGTGATTTGTTCAGCAAACCTCTGTTGAAAGTTTCTCCTTGTTAGAAAATGGGCTTAGTTCTGTGCAGAACATAAAGTTAGAGATGTACTTCCTGCTGATCTCTTAATCTGAGATTGCTCTATCATGTGCCTTAAGCCATGTATAAACTTAAGAGTTCAAAGAATCGAAAGAAAGGACAGAGACTAGGATTACATCCAGATGTAGGAGTTAAAGATGCAGGCATAGAGGGAGTGTTTGAAGTATTCTTTGAAAAAGAGATAGGGAGATATTCCAGGCAGAGGGGATAAGCTGAGCAAATACAGAAAGGGAAATCTGGTGTGTCTGGAAAGTTAAGTATTGGTATGGGCTTAAAAATCAGTGAGGAAGGCTGGAAATGTGGCTCCATATAGAGCCCTTGCCTGTTATGTGCAGGGTTCTGGGTTCCATCTTCAGCGCAAAAAAAAAAAAGTGCTAACCCTGGCTTTTTTTTAGAGGAAAAAAAAAGACACTAGCAGTCTATGAAAATAGTGGGTGTAGAGTAAAAGAGATGGCAAGAAAGAAGATCACTTAGAAAGCTGTTACTGTATTGAAGGCATGAGATTTTGAATTTGGCCCTAAATATTGGAAAAAGAAAGCCAACAAAAGGGTGTTGAAATGCTGATGAAGTCAATGGGGATGGTAATTAGCAACATGTTGTAGTCTATGAAATTTGTATTCAATTGACAATATCTATCTAATCTATTACTATCTGTCTATCAAAGTTAGACTGGGTATTCTTGAACTAAATTTAAGAATGAATATTCAACTTTAAAGATTTTAAGACAAAGTAATGTTGAATTTCACCAAATTATCACAGTAATAATTAATTTAGAATAATGTTCAAAGGTACCCACTCAACAAAGTTTTTAGGCTTTAAAAATTTTAGACTGTGACTGTGGAGATGGTTTAGTCAGTAAGGTCCTTTAAGACCCGAGTTCGCATCCCCACTCTATCTACAAAAAAAGCCAGGAGTGGTGACACACATTTGCAATCCCAGTGCTGGAGAGGTAGAAACAAGGGGGATCCCTGGGATTTTTCTGGCCAGCAATCCTAGGTGAATTAGTACACTCCAAACCACTGAGAGGCACATCTCAAAAAGTGAGAAGGAGAGAAATAGAGGAAAATATCTGACATCAAACTCT
Organism: Typhlomys cinereus; assembly: GCA_023101885.1. Taxonomy (NCBI): domain Eukaryota; kingdom Metazoa; phylum Chordata; class Mammalia; order Rodentia; family Platacanthomyidae; genus Typhlomys; species Typhlomys cinereus. The sequence goes on along the minus strand of JALPQD010000355.1, from coordinate 252,419 downwards.
GGCCTCGCCATACACAAATGCAGGCACTTGAGCACTCTTACACACATGTATCACACATGCACGCACACACACACACATCACTAACACATACAAAATTAAACTGAGTCTGTTGGTACACATGCAATTCTAGCACTTGGGAGAATGAGGCAGAAGAATTATGAATTTGAGGCCAACCTTGACCACTTAGTGAGACTCTGCCTCAAAAAAATTTTAAGGGAAGCCTAAGTAAAGGTCTCCCTTTCTCATATTTTATTAATTATGCTTTAGTTACTGCCTTATTCACCACCATATCTTTTTTGCTTCTCACACATAATAAGACTTTAAATATATTCAATGAAAAATAAACTCACAAAACCACTGAGAGGAAGAAAAATAGGGGCTGACCTGAGAAGTGACCTGTAAACTCTTCATCTGTACTGTGCTTCTTTACTCACTTCAGTTTACATATTCATACAGCAAACTATATTCACTTATGTGCCAACTTTCTTCACTCAACCACACTTTAACTTAAATTTGGTGTCCTTCAAATTGCTTATTTTTGCAAATGCAATTCTGTCCCTCAGAATCAGAACTGTTTTATGCTCAAATTCTGTTGGACACTCTCCAAATATTTAAATTTGTATGCTCTTAGTTTCTACATGAATTTTCAATATTTTCCTGAATGCCTACCAGTATTATTTGAAAATAATTACTGTGATAATCTAGTAATATTCAAGTATAATTTTTACCTTAAATAGTTTGGAATTGAATTTTACAGCAGATATGCAGTTCTCTAACCAAGGCCTTCTCAGAAGTATGATTAGTGTGTGAATAAGGTCATTCTAATTTAACTATAAGAATTTTGTGGAAAATGGGACTGCCTAGTCCAATAAAAATATGTATTTAAAGTTCAGTCAATAACCTGTTTTAAATACACAGCGTTATTTGTAAATCTTGGAGTCTTAACATATAAAGAAAAATAAAATTCTGATAGAATTCATGCATTGACATTTGAAAAAGATATTCAATAACTTCAATTTAATCAAAGCAATCTCTTTGGGAAATTTCTCCTTGGGAAAGTTGTGTCAAGATGGAATTTTAAAGAAGGATATTTAAGCTTATTAACATTGGTTTGGACTTTTTAAAGTCAGCCCAACCTCACAGCTTCTCCAGTAGTTCTGTGTTCATTTCTAGGTAATGATGATTGGTTTTCAGGTGGACAACTTAGAGGCCCTGTGCAACTCTCAGTAGCCAAATATGAGTCAGGGCAGCTGACTATGCTTTTCAAACTGGAAAAGTAAGCTGGGAATGGTGGTACATATCTGTAATCCTAGCACCTGGTAACTAGATTCATGAAAGTAGGATGTCAAGATCCTGGACAAGACAATCTGAGGTCTTCCTGGGCTACATGAGACCCTGTGTCAAAACAAAGGAAGAAAAAAAAAAGAGGTACAGGAAAGTGACTCATTTCTATGAAGAGAAAGAAAACAATTTTAAGTTTTTACTGGTATTCAACTGAAGCCAGCATTTGGCAATGATTTCTGCAACTGTGATTTGCGTGTTTTAACTGATAGCTGACCTGTTAAAGAAAACCAAGACTATCTCTTCCTTTCTTCAAATGGAGTGAATGCTGTTTATTCCATCTTGAAAATGATAAAACATGCATTTGTTTATTTCTTTCCAAACTTTACTCTTCTTCCACTGGAGAAACAGGCAAAAATATGGCATTGCTTTCCAGTGTGCGTTTATAAAAGACAGAGGGAAAGATGAATGAGGAAGGGAAGGAGGAAATAAGAAAAAGGGAAGGGTAGGAGGGAAGAATATGGGAAGAGAAAGAAAAAAAGATATAATACTGGAAGACATGTGTTGAGGCAAGCTTTTCATTTCAAGATAGCAAAAACAATAATGTGTTGGAAAGTAAATCATAATTAAAGTATGATGAGTAAAATAACATAATGAAGTGAGAGAGATGATAGAGAAAAACCCTTCTCCCAGGAAAGAATTGTTTGTGCCATGTTACCATGCTGTTCATCTGAAGCTCCTCTGCTTTCAATAAAGCATAAAGGGAGAATTGTGATCAGTGTTGCCACAGAGAGCTATCTCCTCTTTCTCAGCAGTGCAACTCACCATATACCCACAGTCATCCTTGATTCCTGCCCTTTTGTTCCCAGTCTCTCAACAGACATCAAGTCCTAGGGTCCCCTAGCCCAATCCTTATGCTTCAGAAGCTCTGGGATGAACGAGACTAACCTCTGTAGGCAAGCTCCTGGTCATCTTCACTTCTTCATCTTCCAGTACAGGCATTTTTCACATAAGAGGTGCTTATTGAACAGAATTAGTTCTTTAACCAGACTGAAAGAATAATGTAGTTCAGCACATTTGCCTATTTAGTATTGTCACCAGAAAGCACTGACTTACATTTTGGGCCCAGCAATTAACTTTAATTTACAAATCAAAGTTTTTTTTTAACACAATTATTCCCAACATCCCATTTTCCTTACCATGTCAGACTTGTTCCTTAGGCTTACTGTAATATTCTTATTGGAAAAGTTCCTTTATTTTGAGTCATTTCCAAGCCTTTTGGGGGAATGCAGTTGTATAACTAATAATAGAGCAGATTAGCAAGAGAAAGATGTAATTCTGCCTGAACCCTTTCTTTGCAATTTATTAGGCTCTCGAAAGGATTTTATTTAGATATGTTCATGTATTCTAAGCATTCCAGTACTGGGTATATCACATTACTTATAGTGAAGAGTTAAAATAATAAAGAACAAAATAATTTGTGAGACTATTTACAGTTCATTGTAAACAACTGTTAGTTTTATTGAAAAGAACTAATAAAGTAAAATAAATATATTGATTTTTGAAGTGGTGCTATGTTATTTCCAGAACATACTAAATTTTATTCCATTCCTATAGTCTTTTAAAGAACCTCTAAAATATATGGAGTCAGGAATCATTCATAGATAAGTTAATTTACAGAATTTTAAAGTGATTTATCCATTATCTAAAGATAATTAGAATCTAAAGTGCTTGAGCCCCAGTTTAGCATTCTTTCCAATAGAATCTGCATTTTTATTGCAGTATATTCCTTCTTTGCACAGGAAAAATACATTAGTCATCAGTATGAATAGTCTGTGTTAACTTTCTGTTGGTGTGACAAAATAGCTCAGTTAAACCATTTTAATGGGAGGAAAGCTGTGTTTGGCTCATAGTTTTAGAGGTTGTAGTCCATCGTTTCTTACTTTATTGTCTTTAAGCCTATGATAGGAAATAGAATCTCAGCACTGATTTCCACTGCATATTCCTAACAATCTAACTTTCCAGTTAGGCCCAATATCCTGAAATTTCCATCACCTCCCAATAGTGCCACTGTCTTGAGTAGCAAGGCTTCAAAACATGATTCTTTTGGTAGACATTCCATATCCTAGCCAAGACCATCTGTGATGTGGTGCCAAGCAGTTGCTTTGGTGAGCAATTTATTATTGTCATTATTTTCTCCTCTTGTTAGATCTTTAAAAATATAAGCATAATTTTGGACTTTGTGTGTTCAGTTGTCCAGTCACTTATCATAAGAGACCTGATTTCTGCCTTTCATCAGCCAATGTCTGTAATACTTTATGTTCTACAAGTTGTGGGAAAGCATAAACAATAATGTATAGAGTTGATATATATGTAGTACTCATGTATCTAAATGGTGAAGCCACCTACTCATTTGTATTTGAAAATCTCAAGTTGGCGGAGTTCTCTTTTCATATGATGGTGTGTATTTTTTGTGAGTTATCTGCTTGCGATCCTAAAAGAGCAAGATATCTTTACAAAATTTTAACAAGGTGGAACTCTTCTCTATTTTCTGGCTTACTGATCTCCAACACGTGATATCAGAGTAAGCCTACTTCCAAGTGGCAGTGATGTGGTTCAACAGTTCTCCTCTTAGGAAGTCATAGAGCAGCTCTGCTCAGCCTTCTCCACTGGTTCTTTTTCCATAGTCCAGCTGGACTGTTCCTTTGGAAAGGTCATGGAGACTTGTGTTTAAGCCCCCATATGACCTGAGCTCTGATCACTTAACATCACTTCTCTCAAACCAAAGGGCAAAATGCTATTCCTCAAATATTTTGAAATAGACATTTTGAAAAACCTTGAGAAAAACCTTGGTTGTGTTAATTGTCCCACTTCAGGACAGAGGGAAAACATTTTTTTCAGTGACTGCTTCATGTTTTTGATTCTGTTTAATTTTTTAGCTAGCATGTGAAGTGATGGTTTTATCATATTTTCATGCATGTACATTATTATACTTTGTTCTTATTTGCTCCCCTCCCACTGACTTCCCTGATCCTCCTAACCTTTCCTGTTCGTCTCTTTTCCATCAGCTTTATGTCACATATATTTCAGTACACTGTCTTGCTCCCCAATCCCCTTTCAATTTAGATTGCTATGCTGCCTTTGTCAAAGGATGAAATGAAAACGGTGAATAGTTATTAGAGAGAATGATCAGTATCCATAGTTGTCAGAATTACCCAAATCAAAATTTCTTGAGATTCCGTCTCACCCCAGGTGGAAAGGTTATCAAGAAACACAGTGGCATGCAGGGAGAAAAAAACTAGTGTAGTTATTGTTGAATGGATAGATTTTCTTCACAAACAAAGATAAAACTACCAAATGATCCAGCTATACCACTCATCGGTTTAGACCCAAAGGATTATCATTTAGCACAATACCAGAATACTTCTATGTCCATGTTTTTTGAAACATTATTTTTAACATTCAATTACTACGTCTAGGGGGCTGGAGAGATGTTTCAATGGGAAAGACCACTTGCTGCTTGGGCATGAGGACCTGAGTTAGAACCCAGCACCTGTCTGTAACTCCTACACTAGGGGGCTGAGCACAGATAGAATAGCTGGGGCTTTCTGTCCACTAGGCTAGCTACAGGTTCAGTGAGAAACTCTGTCTTAAGGATATCAGGCAAAAGATTGGTAGAGCAGGACACGTGGTGTCCTCATCTGTTCTCCACACACAGGCACAGGCAAAAGCACCCATCCTGCATGCATACCCACGCATACCTCTCCCCCTCCACACACATACAAATTACCTTGTCCGTTTGTTTTCAAGTGACTGAGGCTAACTAGATAACAAAATATTTCATTCCTCACATGTTTTTAAATTAAATATTTTCTGAACATACTTAACAGTCAGCAATTGTGTAATCTTTGTTCAAGGGCATACAGTGGGTTTGATAGTAGAGTGATTAGAACTACCTTTTCAGTTTAGCTCTACCTAAGCTGTCCTGGTCTTCAGAATGTGCTCTCTGGCTAGGTTAAAGCACCTTACTTAAAGTCCAAACTGTGCTGCTTTTCAGTTTTATCACTTTGGGCATGTTTCTTCACTTCTCTGTGAATGTATAGATATTTAGACCCAAAGAATTCTCAATTAGTACAATACCAGAATAATTCTACATCCCTATTTTTTGCTGCTTTGTATGAAAGTTACTTTTAACATTCGATTGCTTTGTCTAGGGGGCTGGAGAGATGTTTCAGCGGGAAAGAGCACTTGCTGCTGAGCATGAGTTAGAGACTAGCATGTGAGTTAACTCCTACACTAGGGGGCAGAGCATAGACACAGTTCAAAATGATGTCACTGTTCAAACAGTGTGTGTTACATGGTAAAATACACCATGAAGTTAGCCACTAATATTAAGGTGGACAGCCTGTGGAAAAATTCAAACCAGCTGCATGTGGTGGCACACACCTGGAATCCTAGCACTTGGGAGGCTGAGGCAGGAGGAGTGTCGTGAGTTTTAAGTCATTGTGGGGATTTTACATAACAACTTTGGAGTCACATTGGGCTACATAGTGAGACACTGACTCACCCTTCCCACTGCAAATCAGATAACACCATCCTATAAGTCTGTCAAATGATTTTTGTGATGGAGATTAAAGAAAAATAAAATTTTACAAGGTTATCAGCCTGATCTTTAAAGGTATGTAAACAATTGTCATATGGCAAGTATGTTAAGCTAAAATTGTATATGTAAGTTTCCTCCACTAATAAATAATATAAATTGGCTAATATATGAGGGACCATTTGACCTTTTACGATAAACTTTAGTATATAATACACTCACTGTGAAGCATGAAAGAATATAAGACCAAATAAATGTTCTAATAAATATTTGAAGACCAAATAAATGTTACCGTAGTCAGAAAGCCCATGCGAAAGCCTGTGTATTGATATTTTACACAGCCTTTTTATTTTGTTTCGTTGGCATAGTGAGATATTTTCTAGAATGGAACTTGATTTCCTGTGTATAAGAAATATAAACTCAAATTTTAATTTTGTAGAAAGACATGTTTTCTAAATATCTCCAGTTTCAGGAAAGGTACACTGGAGCTAAAGTAGATTTGTGTCATTGCTCCTCACCAAAATAACCATGCTACTCAGTGATAATCAGATTATCACTGTGGGAAGGCAAAATCTTCTTGAGTTTAAGGCAAAGATTGCACATTTTTAAGCACCACATCCCTACAAGTCTTCTAATAAATCTCCTTCCAGCTGTTCAAATTGACACAGGGAGTAAAATTGATAGATTTTTAAAAACAGCTAATTAATTCTCTCTGTTCCTTGCTTTGTTTTATTTTTTCCTGGGTTGGAATTTGGAGAGAAGCATCTTTGGGCAGTGGTCATATTTCAATTTGTTCTCTGTAAGGGCATGAGACATTTATGGTTGAAAGATTGATTTATTTTAAAACAGAAAACCTCCCTAATCACTTTATTTTACTTAGACTAATCCCGGCTCTTGTTACATTGTTTGTAGATGGCCTTGTTTAAAGTCTTTGAGTACTTGAGACAGTTTTATCACCTTCAAATATTAACTGCGCACCAAAACCAGAGTAAAAGAGATCGTTATGCTTAGTAAATTAGGCTTGAGGAAGATAATTTTAAAACACATTTTTAAAAATTGCAGCCAATTCATTTAGAACATCTGTTGATTCAGTTAATATCTGTGAAACACATCTCTGAGTTTAGATGAAACAGTACACATGGTAGATGTTTTGGTAAGAGAAAATAGATTTTATTTTCTTAAAAAAAGAAAGAATTTATAAGGATTGAGCACTTGTTTCTTTGTTTATAGAACAAAAACAATTAACTGCCATTATTTTCAGATGCATTTCAGATGTATCATTTGCCTAAAAGTACCAGTTTATTTACATACAGCATGTATAGACTTTGGAGTTTTATTATAGGATTTGTATGACACTCTCAAGTATCCAGACTCTAGGTCCCAGAATTTTAGTAAAAGTTGACACAACTTTCAATAATGTATAATATTATATCTTAATAATATTATATATTATATATTTATTCATATTATATATATATAATATGAATAAAAACATTAACAGAATGTGTGGTAGTGTCAACCTCGAAATATTTTAGAGCCAGTCCATGTCAGTAAAGCTTTCTGCTTGGAAATTGCACCACACAGAAAATACAAGTTTTAAAGTGAAGGCATTTGGCTCTTCTTGATGTTTATCACATAATTTTATACCCTATAATAGCAATGCCCTCTAAACAAATTTTTTGCTACCATGTTTGATACCAATTTAGGCTTCATCTGTAAGAATACTCGTATTTAGCATAAAAGCAACTGATTTGAGTTCACACCTAAGTTTAGAAATGCAGTAGTCTGTCTACAGTTGAATTTGCCCTTTACAAAACTTTTGAGTGTATGGATAGGTGGCTGAATTTTGAGACATGATTATTGAATTTATTCTCAGCAGCAAACTGAGCCCTGCAAGGCTAACTCATTTAAATCTGAACAATAATTAGCATTTTCTCATCTTCTCACATGTTTAGAAGACATTATTTAAATTAAGTCCTTGTCTGAAAATTGCTTTTTTACAGACAGACAGGAAATTTAATTTTGCCAAGTGGAAACCTCGAAGTTTAAGTGTAGCACATAACTAAAACCCCAAGGAATTGAGAGGATTGCCAAGTACCTTCTGACTTCCTAAGTTTTAGTTCAGTTAAAACTCACTTGAGACCCTTGAGTCATGGAAAAGCTGAAGCAACTGGCTTGGTTCCAAGGAAAAGAAGCGTCAGTGTAGGAAAGCCAGTTTGACAAAGGTGGCCTGAAGTTCTCATTTCAGACATGGCCTGAGTGAAACCTTCAAACCAAAGAGGAAATGCATAGCAGCCATGACACCAGTCCCCGTGAAGCTGACCATGTCTGCAAGGGCTGCAGGAAATAGGGGGAAATGTTGTGTGGTAGCCATCATAGAAAAACCTCACAGTCTGTTAGCGTGGGAAAAAAATCCACCAAAAAATACTGCAATTGGAAGATCACTCTTGCCTTTGAGGAGAGAAATTAAAAAAAAAAAGTGTGGAAACAAACCTCCATGACTCGTACAATGCTGTGAGTTCTGATTTGATCAGTATTTTTATGAAAACACTCCAGAGAGAGAAGGTATTTACACCCAAGGCAAGAAGGGACAGCTCTTGCTGTTAAAAATGTTGGGTAGTGGTTGAGTTAGCAGGAGTGAGCAGATTTCTTTACTGTAGATCAAAGGGGAGTCTTCTGCATGCTTTTCTCCTACGTATTGTCTGGGAGGGGAACACAATATGCCACTCTGTCCCCCATTTAACCAGGACACCTGGTTTAGAAAAAGCCTACCTTGGAACTAGCTGTCTGGAGTACACACAGTGTCAAATGTTAGACTAACAGATTTTCCTCTTTTAACATTTAGTGCTTCTGGGATGTGTTTATAGATGTGCAAACTTCCCCAACATTAGTCTAATTTCATTCATTCTGACCTTTCTAATTCTGCATCTTTACTAATTTCACTGAGCAAGTCTGCATTCTTAATGATTAAAATAAATTCAGGACTGTGTGTTGTAATTAACCCCTAAATGTTCATGGTTGCCATTTATGTGACTATATATATATGTGTGTGTGTGTATAGTGAATTTATCAATACCTAATAATGTAAGGCTGTTATGAATGCTGCTTTTTGGAATATATTGCTTGGTTCATTAGAATTAGCCAGATCCCTTGACTTTTTCTTCTCGTTTAATAGGAGTAATCAAGCAGTGGCTGAAATAGTCCTCTACATAAATAGAGGCAGTTCATTTCTGTGTTTTGAATATGGACCTGCATAAACCTTTATGTACATATGTGGAAACATGATGCTAAGCTGTCTTTTTTTTTCCTGGCATTAATGGAAGACTTTTGCTTATATTTGAGTATTTCACAGACAGGACTGAAAAAAGAAACCCTTAGTGTTCCTGTTAAAAGTCTCCCTAGTCCCCAAACAAAAAGTTTTTTTTAAAAAGCCTCATTTGGTAGTATTTCATGCATTCAAAAATTGTTTGCATAAAGTGAAGTCCGGCTGGAAGTATAACTCAGAGATAGAACGCTTGCCTAGCACACGGGGAGCCCAGATTTCATCCTTAGCTTAGCTAAATAAGTAAGTAGTCTCAGTTCCACATTATGCTCCTCTGCATCCTAATCTAAAGGAGATGCTGCAATAGCATTGAGGACATTACAATACACACATAAAGAAAGAGAGAGAGAGAGAGAGAGAGAGAGAGAGAGAAAGAGAGAAAGAAAGAAAGAAAGAGAAAGAAATAAAGAAAGAAAGAAAGAAAGAAAGAAAGAAAGAAAGAAAGAAAGAAAGAAAGAAAGAAAGAAAGAAAGAAAGAAAGAAAAGAAAGAAGTGTACAGTTGTGTCTCCGGAGAGTTGGAAGGTGGAGTTGCTGACAGGGTAACTGATTGGTGTGGGCTGGTGATGGGAGGAGCTATGGAGTGAACAAATTGCCTCGTCCCACAGTCAACTTCCTTCAGTTCCTTGCAGCTGGTCAGGTAAGCTGGGGCTTAGCATTCCTTCTGGGTGACTGGTCTACTGATTCTGGGCTGAGTGTTTCCATAGAGGGAACTTCTCGGGGGGACCTTAGGGTGACAGGAGCAATTTAGGTTTTGGAGGGTTTGACTTTATATTTAACTCAGTTCACCAGCATAGAACAAATAGGAAGAAATTTACCTGATAAAACTACTGAGTAGAGCATACGTAAAAAGTATCCATTGTTTATTGAAAATTTACATGAACTTGGACTTAAGTATTTTTTATTTGATAAATCTAACATCCCTAAGTAGGATTCTAAATAGAAGCTCTAGCTGGGAAGAAAGAGTGCAAGCAGCTGGTGTTCGTATTTGTCCTGGCCTCCTGATAGCTAGAGTAGTTGCTGGATGGAGTGTCCAGACAAAAAAAGTGAAGAAACAGTAGTGCTGGAGATTTGACTTAACGACCAGAGAGAAACACGCTTGATCTTAGTTCATAACAGAGTTTATGTAATAACAATTTCATTGTATGGCTTTATATGTGTTTTGCACCTCAGAATAATGCATTGGGTTTTTAGGGATTGAATGAAATTTTCTGTTAGCTGACTTTTGATAGCTTGGTACCAACGTATGTCATTGTTTTGGGAAAGAGGTTTAATTCTACTTGTTGTGTAATCAGTGATGATTTATTCACAATGAGTTTATTATTGATTAAGCATCCAATTAATGTTTTCTCTAAAGTGGTTGAAGGTATTTGATTAGAGCCAGGGTTTTTTTAAAAAGGGTATTACCTGAAGTGGATGGAGGCAGAGGTCGTTCTAGAATGTTCCTGAGGTAGGCTTGCTTTGCCTGTGAACAGCAAGTAGGATTGTTACTGTTACTGACTCTTCCAAAAATTTGCAGAGATAAATTTCTAGCTTGTGATTACTCAAGAATAAATATTTAGTGTGAATGAAACTGAACTTGGGCAGAATTTTGTTCTCCTAAATCAGTATATGCAGTAGAAAGCCACAAGAAGGCTCCACCTGCTGTGATTTTCCTAAAGCCATGTATTCCACCTTTGTCTCAGTAGCTTCAGGGAATTTTACCTACAGCTTGTTCTGAGAAATTCTGCATAGAGGTGGGGCAGGTAGAGAAGCAGTTTGCTGTAAACTGACCCTGGAAAAGCAGAGCTCCCCTTGGGCGGGCCCAGGTGCTGATTAGATATGGATCTGCAGCTGTTTTTTTTTTTTTTTTTTTTTTTTTAATTCAGCCAGTTGGGGAGTCAGAGCTATATTCTGGGTTTTTTTTTAATTTTTAAGTCTAGTTTCTAGACTTAAATTCCCTGGAATTAGAACCAGTGGCTGTCTGTGTGCATCATGGATTTATATCATTTCTAGTTTAGGTGTTCTAAATTACCAGGGTGTTTTAGGGACGGTGGCCACATATTCCTCTGGGTTTGTAGTCCTGTTTTTTTTTTTTAATAAAAAAAAGTTGCTGTTTGGCTCTTTTCAAATTAACTGGGATAACTGTGGGAGCAACTGTAGGTGGCTAGGAATAACCTCAGTCATAGTTGCCTATTGTTCTCTTTCTCAGAGAGAGAAGAAAAGTCTCATGAAAAGCAAAACTAAAGAGCAAGTAGACTGCAAGGGTTGTGCCCTGTAAAATCATTCTTCAATGGTCAACAAACTTATGCAATTTACCAGGCTCAGGCACATCCCTGGAGATTCATAGATGAAGAAGATAGAATTCTACCTTGGAGGAGAGACTGAAAGTCTAAGAGGGGAGATAGGCATGCAAACAATTTATTGATGTATTCCAAGATCAGTATTAGATGATTATACTGTTGGAGCCACTAAGGAAGAAGAGATAAGAGGGATGCGGGTGAGCAGATGCTTAAGGAGGAGTATTTGAACCAAGTCCATATTGGGTAATGAAAACCTGATAACTTGACTTTTGTGTTACTGAACTGTCTGTGAATTAGGGCAAATCACTTCATGCCTTTGTCCTCCACTTTCTTTTTCTGTCAGCTGAAAGTGCACAAGATGTTCCTTCGAGTCCTATTCAGCCCTGAAATGTTTCAGTTCTGGGGAAGAAATTATCCTCCTGAACAGTTCCAGAACAGCAGATAATGGTAAAGCCTCATCCGCTCAGTTGAGGAAGATAAGCAAGAAAATATTTTAATTCTCCTCTCAGCTTCTTAGTGACTCAGCTTTGATAGCTGGTTTGCACTGAAGCCATGAGAATTCCGGTGCCATGAGGATGGGAATAGCAGGGGCGACTGTAATGATGAGCAGAACTTAGCTGATCCATTCCATGATTTCATCTCAATAATGTTGTCTTGAGTCTATTCAGGAAGTGAGTTATGAAGCATCCCTTGGTATCTTACCAATATCTCAAATTCAAAATAAAGGTGGCGTGAGAAATTTTAAGGATGCTCATGGAGCACTACATCATTAGTGATTGGTGATAGAATATTTGGAGGAGAAAATGATGCAGATCATAGCTGGAAAGACAAAACTTGAAGAGGAAGCAAGTAATCGATTTGCTATTAATATCCTGATATCTAACAGTCAATTTGAATTCATGTTGACTCACTTTTTGCCCTTTCAAGTTTTTCCTACATTTCAATAGGTCTATGATGGTTGCTGGAACCAGACATCCTACTTCCTGTGATAAATGATTTTAAACTCGTGGTCATATATTCTGAGAAGCCATGCTGATGAGCATAAAGATGTGGCAGTGGGGCATTGCCAGTTTTTTTTATTAGTCACATGATGATTAAAATGGAATGACAATATTTTTCTTTGTGTGAAAAAAATCATTTAACTTTTAACTCTTGATAGTCTGGCAAGTCACTGAGAGTAAGTCTTCAAAAAGGTAATCCAGGTATTTGAGAAGATATTTTCTTCCTTCCCCTCTATAACTCCAAATGTATTTGAAGAAGCAAGTCATCCTGCAAACAGCTGTTTTTGTTAAGATACTGTGAGTGACAAAGGGTAGTTTTCAGCTTCCTACAATCCTTTTCTTATTTTGATGGATGGTAGAGCTTTCTCAGGAACATAAAAAGTGCTTTTCACTGGGTTTTTCTCCCACCAAGTGCACGGTAAGTTCTGTTATCTGACAGACTCTGACTCTCATAACTCCTAAGACTTAGAATTTGAATCATTATAATGCTACTTTTCTCTCCTAGTCAAAGGCTTTTTATTCACTTGTGAAAAGCCAGGACTTAGGAAAAAGGCAACAGATTGAATTTGGGAGGTTTTATAAATGCTCTGCAACTTTCTCCTTTGTCTGTTATCAACTTTTTGATGCAGATGTAGTTCAAAAATGTCATTTGGCCAGTCCCTCTCTCTCTGCTGCTTATGGATTACATTTTCAAAGACAGTATGGGGGAGGGTAAAAGGGAACTGAAAGATTTGTCAGTGTAGGATCACTTATTTCAGCAGAGAATTATTTTGAATCACTTTGCTATTTATTTAATTCATTAACATAATGAGCACCCAGATGAGAATGAGATTAATATGTTTTAAGACCAAAAACAAAATGGAAAATGAGGGAAATTGAGGCAAGCATGAATGAGCTTGCTCTATTTTTTAATTCAGTGTATATGTTAAAGGCATAGGAGAGATCGATTCACATATCTTGGCTCACATTGGCTGCTGTTTTTAGCACACAGACTTCTCAGCTAAAGGATGTCATCTGTCCTAGATAAAATTTTTTAGATGTAATTTTTATATAGAGTCCTTTACGACTTAGAATAATATTTATACTTATGCATGACAACTTTGAACCTCTGGGTCTGCATTGGAACACAGAGTGGTAGAGAGAACATTGTATTGGCTAGAGAAATCCAAAGGGACTTTTTTTAGGGCCCAAGATGTTTTCTGGACTGTAGTGGATCCATTATGAGAGAATATCTTGTGGACTACCACTCAGACTGCTTACCAGACCCAGAGGGATGTCACAGAAATCTTTTTAGTCCATAATTAACTGATTTTCCAAAAGATGGGAATACTCTGTTGAAACATTCCTTCCTCTGTCCACTCCCCATTTTGTCTGTGTATGCATTACCAAAGATTTTATTCCACAAAGGATGAAAAGAAAGGGTTACCAAATGTCGAAAACATTTTCATCGTTTCACAATACCAATTCAAGTATCTTGGCCTATAACTAAATTTGGGGATCTTGAAGAATGAGTCCTATCTAAAGGTTTATTATCACCAAGCATTCCTCTGTATAAATACATTATCCTGAGTGCTGAAGTCACTTTAAAGAAAAAAACCATGAGGGGCTTGGATTTCTTCTGTAACCTTGTATTCTGCAGATAGCATACATATTAAATTACTTGGTCTCCTCACCTTTCGTCTCCTGGGAAAATGCAGATCTTTTTATTTTGTAAGCTTTCTTTAACATAGACTGATATCTGCCTCTGGTAAGGTGGGATTACTATGCATTTGCATTGTTATAGAATTAAATTGTGGGTTCTGTCATTCAGAAAATAATGCTTTATAAATCAAGTAAAATCTCATAACTAAGATGAATAAGTTTCTTTAAATCTCATGCTACTTAATATCCCATGCTTTAGTTTTATAGTCCAACTTGATGTAATTTTTAAAGTGTAATTTTCTTTTTTCTGCTTTTCTGGACTGTCTTTACTTTGTAAAAATATCATTAGTTTTTTTTTTAAAAAAAACAGCTTAAGAAAATTTACTATTTGTAATGAACAGAAATATAAAATCACAAAGAGACATTCAATATTTTATCTCGTGAACGTTGCTTGCTTCCTACCTTTGTTCTTTCCATTTCCTTGGATGTGGTAAGTGTAAATGATGTTAAAATTCTATAGATTAAGAAAATTCTATATATTCTAACAAATGGTAAAAATCTCAACTATTCTTTATTCCTTCCTTTCTGGAGGTAATCTATTTGAGGGGATTCCTGAATATGAAAGATAGTATTTCTATTTTTTTTTCTTTTTTATCTTTTGTAGAAAGGTTCCCAATTGTATTCTATGGGTTGTCTATTTTTTTTAGCAAGATAATCTGAACTTTCCAATCCTAAAGCAGTCCTACTCAGCAGCTGCTCAGTTTCTTTTCTCATTGCTGCTACGTAACTGCCCCCAAACCATAAGAACTGATGCAATGCTTCTGAATGTGGGTATGCAGCAAGATGAAAGATAGGCAAAGGTCAGGAGGAAGGTATTTAGACCTGGTGAGGGGGAAAGATCTCCAAATGCAGCTGCAGCTGGCGATGAAAAGAACTGAAATTCAGAAGAGAGGTCAGAGATAAATCTAGATTTAAGATCTGGACAATTACAGATCTGCCCGAAACTTTGAAACGACTCCATTTCTCTTGGGAAAGAGATGGGAGACGAGACGAGAGCAGAAGATTTAGGTTTAGCCTTGGGGAAATCTTTATGACTGGGCTGTGGGAGGAGTAGGAAATCTGAAGTAGAAGCATAAACTAGCATGCCTGTCAGTGGAAGTCATTAAAAGTGCTGTGCATCCTCCAGGCTTTGAATTTGGGGCCAGATAACTTCAGTTATGTGGGTGGAGGGTCCAGGCACTATAATCTCTGGAACTGTCCTGGTTTTCAAGTAAGATATGGTAATGTAAAATGACATTTATTTTTCCTCTCAGAAGTACATTCATGGGGAAAAGACCCCCATGGTTGTGATTTTAAAAGATATGAAATTTTCTTTGCAGTCCTTGGACATGCTAAAATTGCATAGCTATTACTAAGCTACTTGTATGAATTCAGGAGGATTAGCTTAATACCATTTCCAACTCTTACTACCAATAAATTCCTTTCCTAGAACTTAACATAGAAATATCAAAGTACATTAAAAATGAAGATATTAGTGGATCGTATAAATCATTTTAAGTTGATTAAAATAATCAATGGAAGAAATAAAAGTGAGAACAAGAAAAAATTAAGTATATCTTCAGTTTTTCATGCTAGATTTTAACTTACACTAAGGTTTTGCCAATAATATGGTTCACAGATACCGTGGTGTATCTACATAGAAAGAACAAATATTGATGTTCTGCAAAGAAGGGTGACTTTGATGGACAGATATTAATTGTATATTTCAAAATAGCTAACTAGAAAAGTATTTGAAATGTTTTCAGCACAAAGAAATGATAAATATTTGCTTGAGTATCCAACATTTTGAGACTGTGACATTGTATTTCTCGATTACAAATTTGGGCCACATGCATAGCAATCCTTGGCTGCATGTGGTCCATAAGCCATGAGTTGGACATGCTTGGAAGTTGATAAAACAATTATAAGATCTGAATAGTACACGTTTTATACAAGTATTGAAATATCATAGTCTACTCCATGAATATGTGTAATTATCAGGCCATTATAAAAGTTAATGAGGTCCCTTCTCAAAAAAAAAAAAAAAAAGGAACAGGTTCAATACATTTGAGTTTGCATTATGTGTAGCTCTGTAAAAATTTTTGTAGGACGCATCTTGCTTCTCCATGAAATTATAGGGGTGTTTTCCTATTAAGGAAACTAAATATATGAGAAGTGATTGCACATGCCATTTAGGCATCATAAATAAGTAAAATGCATAGCATGTGTTGAATTAAAATGTTTGGTTAGTGAATTCATTTTTCTTCAGAGAATTCAAGTAAAGAACAAAAATATCTGTTTTCTCTCCTCTTCTCCCCCTAGCCTTGTGCACCATAAAGAATCTTAGTATCTATGAGAAAATGTTTTACTTGCACTTTGCTTATCTTTAAAGGATTGTGGAAGAGTTAGTAATCCGAACATGATAGTCATTAGTTGCTGCATGCAATGCCCATAGTTTAATACAATAAGTGGTCATATTAAGGCACTGAAATGAACAATTTGTTCTGTGACATGTTGCTAACACATAATCGCAAATATGTCAGTGTTTAGGTGGCATCGAAGGCATATGGGGTTTTTGCTTTTAAGATGAGCCTTCACTTTGTGGTTCAGGCTGGCCTCAAACTCGTGGCAATTATCTCTGCCTTGCCTCCCACATACTGGAGGTAGAGACCTGAGCCATAATACCTAACTCAAAGGCATGTTTGCATCCATGCAGCTGACATATTATTCTGTCTTGAAGGTGCTTAAATCATCAGTAAATTGAAATAGCCAAGAATCCAAAATAAAGTATCTCAAGCATCCAAATGATTGAAGGCCGTTTCCAGAACCTAAAGAGCAACATCACTGCCAGGCATTGAGATTTATTTCTTGATTATCAGAACATCATTGGGTTTCAGGATATTTTTCACATTATATAGACTTGAAAAAACAGAGCTTTGGAGCCCAGATTTTCCCAGCAATGGAGTTTGAAATTTATGTGCTTGTGTGTGTGTGTGTGTGTGTGTGTGTGTGTGTGTGTGTGTATGTACATATGCCACAATAGGCATGTGGTGGTCAAAGGATAACCTTGTAGAGTTAATTCTCTACACCTTTAAGTGGACCCCAGAGGTCAAGCAGACAGGATCTCACCTCTTTTGTGGAAGGATTTTTATTTAAATTTGCAATTCATATTTCAATTTTATGTCAGACCTACTAGTATTTTATGTTCAAAATAAAATTTCATGCATTTCAGTGTAGAGCAAATCAAAGTAACTAAGTGGAATTCTGGAATCAGATCGTCTGGGTTTCGGTCCCAGTGCACTTCTTTCCTATCTGCCCATAGGCAAATCACTTAGTTTCTTAGTTTCGGTTTCCTCACCTGAAAGATGAATATTTTCAAAACGTCTCTTTTACAGGATGGTTACGAAATGGAAAGCAAGCCCTTTACTACTTCATGGATTGTGCCTATGACTTACTGGCACATACGTGCTTAGTAAGTTTCTGTCCTTAACCATATCCCAATTTTAGATATACTAAATGAAAATTCCCCTAATTTTCTCTGTTAGGGTCGGTGCACTCGAGAGAACTGCAAGTACCTCCACCCACCTCCACATTTAAAAGTTCAGCTGGAAATTAATGGGAGAAACAATCTGATTCAACAGAAGACAGCCGCAGCCATGTTCGCCCAGCAGATGCAGCTTATGCTCCAGAATGCCCAGATGTCCTCCCTTGTAAGTCACAGCAGAATCTTTGGAAACTGTCAATATGTGTGCAGTTTTCCATTTGCTATATGTGTGTTTGTCCTGGTGCTAGAAACTGGATAGGTGTGTCACCATTTAACTATACTCCCACCCTCATATCCTTTTCAAAGCATTTGTGTTTACACTTGAATATTTCAGGACCTTTGAGAAGTTAGTTACCACAAGATTCAGGACACAGCTCATATGATTACCATTTCACAGCTATACATATAACAAGAGCAATCAGGTGGGTTAGACTGAGACCTGGTTGCATTTAGGCATGGTATAAACTTCTGAAAGAACATTAATAAATTAAAGAGAAGGGGTGGTTTAAAATGAGAAGCTTTGATTATTACTACATGGAAATCTTTGAATTCTAGGACATTGGCTCAAACGAAATTCTTTTTGCTAGTTTTGTTGTTGCTGTTTTTTTAAATGTTTGCTGACTTTTATAAATGTGTGAAAAGGAAAGAAAAGGGAATAAAGAGAAGGGAAGGAAAAAACAAGGAGAGGGGAAGCAGGAGAGGAAGAAAGCAGGTGTATATGCATCACAATACACATATGGACATCTTAACACAAGTTTGTGGCGTTCGTTCTCTCCTTCCACAATGTGGAGTTCCAGGGATCAAACTTTGGCATCAGGTTTATGCAGCAACTGTCTCTGTTGCTTTTTTCTAAATTTTTGAAGAAAGGTTTCTCTGTGGACTCAACCTCAGCATCCTCTGCATCAGCGATGGGATTATAGACATGTTGATTGCTGTGTTTTAAAATAGCATTTTGATATATTTTGAAATAATTGTAAAGGTATTGCAAGTTTTTCAAAAGCAGTATAATTGCTTCCATTTTCTTTCGGAAGCAGATTTTTCTTTTCTTATTTTTATGAGGTGGTAGAGATTGAGCTCCGAACCTCAAGCATGCTAGGAACAAGCTTGAAACTTGGATTTTTTTGTGATAGTTGTGATGCAATCCAGGGCCTCATGGGCTTACCGGGCTACATTTGCTTCGCATACAGTTAATGTGTGTTACCATCGTAGATGGATTGGAACCAATGATGGTTTCATAAATCATCATTATATAAATTCTAGGCTCTGTTCTGAATTTACCAGATTTTTATTCATGTTCCCTTTCTTTTCTAATGTCCAATTCAGAGTACCATGGTACATTTATTTGGATTATGTTTTTCTACTCTCCTGTGGTCTGTGACCACTTACCAATTGTTCTCTATTTCCCATACACATTTTTTATTAATGCTGACCAGTATTGATGCTGGTTATCCCTTTACTTAGCTACAAAATCTACATTTGCAGAAATTAATAAGATTATGGTGTCGATCTAAATAAATATCGAGTGTTTTGTAGATCATTGAGTTGGTAGTTTAAAAAAATTAAAACCCCCTATCTGTTTGTATAGTGCTACTGACAATTAATATTGTTCTGATACCTTAAAATGCAAAGTTATGTTTCAGCCTGGTAGTTCTCCATGAAAATTGAAAATCATCTCCTTTCAGTTACAGCTCTTCAGGTTTTAAATTTAGCTCAGTGGTGGGTCCTTGTACGTCATCGGAGAGGAGGGCCCAGAGGAGAGTCAGGCATGCACAAGAAAGGACTCTGGGAATTGGGGCGGGAGGCACGGGGGGATGGGGCGGGAGGGGTGAGGGGAAGGAGAGCAGAGGGTTCGGGGGGAGGAGGAGGGAGGGAGGGAACTGGTGTACCTATTAAGTTTGTATGAGCTGAAATAATAATAAAAAATATATTAAAAAAATTTGGAGAAAAAAAAATTTAGCTCAGTGGTATCTCATTCAGATTCCTGCTAGCATACTTCCTTTACACTATTAAAATTACTCTGAAAAGGCAATGTTTTCTTTGTTACCTATTTATCAGCGACTGTTATAAACTCATTGAAAACTGAAAGTTGTACATAACATTTAAATGCAGTAAAAATGTAATAGTTCTCGGCAAAGCTTATCTCATTAGAAAGTTGATTCTCAGATATCAGGAGCAATGTGTTAATAAAACACACTTTAACTAGCATATTTGTATGTAGCATAAGTTGTACGTAAGTACAACAAGAGGCTGGAGAGATACTGATTTATTGATTTTTTTCCATTCGTGGTTCTAATTTTTCCACAATACCTAGACAGATTTAGGTAAAATAAATTTCATGTCCTGTATTATTAGTTTGTTGTAAGATAAATTTCATGTCCTGTATTATTATTTGTGTTTGAATTCAAGTGCTGAATAATCCATTGACAAATTAAACTTTGGATCACTAATGGGCTTTTTAGAGCTCATTTTACCTGAATGTTTTACTGGTCAGATTCCTTATTGGAACTCTCTTTTGGGTTTCATATGCTAAAGGATCATAGTACCTCCATACCTACCCTTATAGGAATGTGGAAGACAAAAATTTAGATACTGTATGTTTGGTGAACTCAGTAAATGTGAGTACATGGGGGGCATAAATCAATGGATCTTTCACTATTTCCCCTGTTAATTGTGGCATAATTGACAAAGGTGTACATATTTGTGTGATGATTTTATACCTATAATATACATATGCCTCAGTGTAAGATGAGGTAACAGGGATGAACCTGAAGAACATTATGTCTAGTAAAACAGACCAGATTGAAAAAGAGAAATACTGCACTTAATATGTCAAATCTTCAAAAATTTGAACTTGCATGAACAAGGGTCAAGGTAAGTGGGTTTGGTGGTGCTGGTTAAAATTTGAGTATGACTAGGAAGCATTTAACTCAACATTACTATTCTCAGGCTAATGGAGCAAGATTTCACTATCTAACACCTGAACTCAGTTTATCATGTAGTGCCAGAGTGTATATCTTTTTGTAGGTCAAGGAGTAGCTTTGGAGAACCAGTTAAATACCCAGTTTTGTGGAATCAGAGAGCCGGGCATAGGATAGACAGAGGAGCCCACTTCTTTCTGTTTAGCCCATAAGTCTCTTCATTCCAAGTTGCTATTTTTCATGCAATAGTTGGTTGCACTGGCTAATAATGGACAAATGAGGAATAGCTATTTTTAGAATTGAATAAAAAATCGTTCATTTTTGTAGATTATTTGTACTAATTTAATTCTCTGTGAGTTTGATATTAAGATACATTTTTTTTCTTCAGTGATGATAATTTCAGATTTCAGCATGTAGAAAATGACTGATGCTACTCAGTGTACAACAAACTTATTTTATGGCATTATTTACTGGACACAAGACGTTATATAGAAGACCCCCCTGAGAATATTAGACATTGCTTTATAATCTCATAGATTATTTAATCACAGCTGTTATTATATGACAAGTATAAAAATTTGATTTCTGCAGCTATTATGTGCACATGAATCTAATCGTAAAATGGTTGATATGCTGCTCATCCATAATCTAAGAAGTTGCCTGGTAGATGTTTTTAAATTGACCTGGTGGGAATGATTTTCAGTAATATTTACCTGTCTCATATGTAAGACATCTCTCTAGTATGGATTCTGACTTCTATATTATTACAGAGGGGATATATAATTTTATTTAGTTTCTTTAGTGTCCATTCCCCCCTTTTAATCACTTCTCTTCCTAATTATTTGATTCAAACAAAATTTCATTTAGAAATTTCTAGTTCTTGTATTTGTATGATTATGTATTAATACTCATTTTGTATCACTGGCTTGAACTTCAGGTCTTTCCACAAAGCATACTTTGATTTGTTTCTAGGATACCAGAAGAGCACATGTGCCTTTGCAAAATTGAATATAACTTGCTTATTATAAGTCCCTAGATAAAAGGAATGTCAACCTAAAAGGAATGAGAGCCAAAGAACTGGCTCTGTTCAGTGCAACAGAATAATGAATAAAAACCACACCTAGTCAATTTAGCTGTAATGCTTGCTGTAGCAGGCAAGTTTGTTCACTGTATTAAACAGATTTGCATTGACAATTGCTAATATAAAATTTTATCTCTAAAAGCTTTTTCTTGGCTTTATTAAGGAAGTTTAGCAAGTGGGGTAAAATGTGTGACTCCCAAGCATTTTTCAATGCAGTTTAAAAGAGCACTTAACACTCAGCCTAGAGTCTTCTACAACAGAGGTAGAAGATCTCAACACCTTGACAGGATGCAGCTTAGGGCAGTAGGAGAGCAGTGAAGTGGACAGCAATGGCCAGCCATAATGCAGAGTACCAGCAACCCAGAAAGAGATTGTTTCTAATGCTCATTGGAATAAATAGACATACATACATACCTACTTAGAGCAGATGTATACATTCATATGTGTGTGTGTGTGTGTGTGTGTGTGTGTGTGTGTGTGTGTGTGTCTGTCTGTCTGTATTCATTCCATGAATTTCCCTTTTCATATGTATATATGTTATTACAAAGCTATACATATCAGAAACTTCCTTAGTTCCTTCTTGAATGTACTGTTTCACATGAAAGCAGATTTTGACATACAGATGAAACTGAGCCAGTAGAGTATATTTACCAAAAAATGATTTATACAAAGGGAGTTGACTTAGTACATCTGAGATCCCAGTGGAATGTACCAAAAAGCTACACATCACTCCATGGTTTTCCTTTATCTCATATTGAGCCATCTGATATCTGTCTGTACCTCTAGCTATCATTTTATTTCTGTAATTATATTTACCAAATATATTTCTCAGAGACAGAGTTATATGTTTATGTGAGGTTGATATATACTAAAGAATGGATGAAATGATGCAATGCAACAGAATAAATTTTTTAAAGTTCAAATAAATACTATGAAATGAAAGCAACGAATTATTTACTAATATTATTTTTAAATTTCAGAATGCTTTTCTTCTCTACCTATATAAGAGCTATAAAGGAATATATTACCTTAGGAACTAGAACAGTTTTAAGTTGGGAGTTGAAAACAAGAGAATACTCTCCTGTTACCAGCACATATTGTACAGTTTTCAATATGCATTAGAGTTAAGGTTTTCTTGTTCATGTAAATGCACCTTACCTAGAATATGTTTATGCTGTAAAGAATAGGTACTAGACTGGCATGATAGCTCAGTGGGTAAAAGTGCTTGTTGGGAAAGCCTGATGACTTAAATTCTATTCCTGGATCTCTTATAAAAAGTGAAATGTAGTGGCTTGAATCAGTCAGGCCAGCACTCTTAGTGTGAGATCAGAAACAGAGAAAGGAGAATCAACTGGAAGTTTGCAAGCCAACTCACCTGCATACTCCAACAGAAACAAGATGGACCCCTCAAAAAGTTGAAAGTGAATGTAGAATCTTAGAAATTGGCTTCTAATCTCTATATGTGTGTTGTGCCATGCAAAGCTCCCCACACCCACACACATGAACCCATACACACAAAAAAATACAAAAAGAAGAAAAAGTAATTATTTTCATGGTCTTGCTATAAAAATTACTGTCATGTTGTGATATAGATATTTGAGATATTTTTAAAAATTTATTGTATGTATATATGATACATGAGCGTATGGTGTATGACTATGAGCATATGTATGTGTGTGCATGATGTTCATGTTTGGGGAAATGTGGATCCTTTCATGCATTGCACATGTGAAGGTCAGAAGACAACATTCAGGAGTTAGTCCTTAACTTTCTACTATGTCTGAAATAAGTTCTGTTCTCCAATTCATACATCAAGCTAGCTGGTCTTTGAGTTTTGGAGATTCTCCTGTCTCCGCTTCTCATTTCCCACAGGTGCGCAGGCAGTAGATTGCACTACTTTCACTCGAGCTTTTACACAGGTCTTGGGGATGTGAGCTCATATCATTGAGCTTCCACAACAAGCACATTACCACTGAGCTATCTCTCCTGACTATGTTTTGTAGATTTAATGGAAAAGGAAATTATGTTTCTTGCTCCAAAATAATCTGGTCCTCCATTTCTAGACAATGAGAACCTGCCCCAAGGAACAGTGTCTGAAGGAAGACATATTCATAATTGCACAGATTGCAGTTTGTTATAGGACTTAATGATAGAAATATGGTCCTGAACAGATGGATCCCTGAAATTAGGGTTAAAAGGAAGAGTATATATACTGAGCATGTAAAAAAAATTCTGAACTCTAGTCAAAATGCACCTGATTTGTCTGAAACCAGTATCAAAGTGTTTAGCATATTTTTGTTATCTAGGTCAGGTTGTAAAGTGCCACATGCCATTCTATTGTATCTATAGTTTATTAGGAAACTGCAGGGAAAATTGGCTTGATACTAGGGAAGTCATGATAGTTATAATTCAAAATGGCTGTGATCATATCCTCTTAAGCTGAAAATATACAACCATATTTCATATATGGAATTCAGGGTTGAATATGCATAGTAATGCTATATTACATATAGTATATGCTAATATATATGAATATATACATAAAAGCAGAATAGAGACTATTTGTGGAAAGTGAAGGGGAAAAAGACCAGCTGGATAGTAAAGAAATGATGAGGGAAGATAATCAAGGGTCAAATAATAACAAAGTAAAATCATAATATATTCATGTAAGTCATAGCAGAACACGTTGTTAATGCATTAACTATAAATTAACTAATAAAACCATTTTTAGCAAAAATAAAAGAAAGGACAGTGTATTTTAATGAAAGTTCTAAGCTTGGCACTTAGTTTCCCTCTTGATGTGTGACATTAAATGTTTCATAAAATGATTTTTGCAAAATATCCAAGTTAGTAGAAGACAGGCATTATGCAATTATAAGGTTAATGTGCTCTTAAGATAATTATGATCATCATTATAATGTGAAGTGTCACATTGAATGAAATTGACCAAATCACATTACAAGAATTCCTGGAGTGCTACTAGGGTATGAGCCAAGAATTTGATCTGCATATTACTAATACATTTTCCAAAAGATTTGATTTTTATGGGTAGATATAACACCATAAGATTTTATCATTTTTTAACAAACCTAGTTTCCAGAGGTGTACAATTACCTTGAAACTAATGAAAAATAAAGGCTTCTCATTTGTATATCCTCCTCCAAATGTCCCAAGAGGGACTCCAGCAAAGTCTTTAAAGGTGTTTGCAAACTCTGTGAAAGGAATTTGTTCTTTGGTCTGACAGCTTTCCTCTCCCACAGCTCCTGAATTTATTCAAGCTTGCAATTATTTGTCATTTTGATCCTTTCCTGACACTCTATATGTTACACATCTTTTTTTACCTTGTTCAATGGAGATTTTTAATGTTTTTCATTTATCATTGTAAAACCAAGGACAATTTTGTAACTTTTTTGTACATGGCCATTACAGGTATGTCAATTTGTGTTCCGTTTTTGATTTTTTTATTTTTCTACTTTTGCAAACGTAATGAGTTGTTATCCCCCCCCTTCTATTCCCATCCCTGCCTTCCCTCTTGCTCTCCTATCCTCCCCTACCTTCACCAATCCTATCCTCCTGCCTGTCTGCTTGTGTGGGTCCTAAGGTTCCCTTTGTATTATATATCACACATCTTAATGCTTCTTTTATATTAAGGTGAAGCATGTGTCCACTAGCAATAGGTTCTTTGCTGTGTCCCAACTCTGTTAATAAATTAATAGTGTAAGATCTACTTCGTGTTTTCAAAAATTGAATGAACATACTACACTTTTATAACTAGACGTAAGGTATTTGTACATGGTATTATTTGCACTACCTGCTTTCTTTGACAGTAACGTCTCAACATCCTGCCTTTTTCTGCCCTCAGTATTCTCATGGGATAAATTAAATGTAGTTTTTCCTTAGTCTGCTTTGCCTCCTCCTGCTCCTCTGGAACTTGTGAGCTCAGTTGGTTAGGGTTGATACTAATGAGATCGTGTGAGTCTGTTAGCTTCTCTATTCATGGCTATGGGCTAGCACCCTCAAAATTGTTTCCTCTTCGTGACAAGTGGAATGAATACTAGGATTTGGGAGTATGCTGTGAAAATCTTTTTCTCTTAAGGAGAGTTTAAAAAAACATTAAAATAAATTATCAATAATCTCATCTATGAGAATATGTTGGGTTTTATTTAATCAAAATTATCCTCTTGCATAGGCAGATACACTTCAGAAGATTGCCTGTGAGAGTTACCAGGAGATATCATGTGAAAATCTGTGTTTGTCCGAATAATCTTAAAGTTGTCATACCAACATTTGTAATTTGCCTTAGTAGCCTCTGAGAAATTGCTTAACATTAATTTAAGCCTTTCTCTATATTGTTTTATTCTCTTATGCACCTTGTGGGTATCAGTCATGTTAGCAATTCACTAACCCCCTGGAAACAAGTTTGTAATAAGAGGTTGTATATTTCACCACGTGATTAGTTTATTTATGGAGTCAAGGAGCTGTTCTTATAAAAATAGAAAATAAAACAGTGTTTGTAAGAGACCTCTGAGTATTGAGATAGGTGAGTTAGTGGGTATAAACTTATAATTACTTGGAAAGACTGAATTCTGTTTGTCATCCCATTACATAGTAAGGTGACCACAATTGATAATAATGTAGTGTATAGTTTTAAATATCCAGAGTAAGAGATTGCAAATGGTGTCACAAAGAAATGATTACTTGAGCTGATGAATAAAATAATTACTCTAAATTCATCATTACATAGTATGTTGCATATATTAGATATTAAATTGTACAACATAGATGTATAAATTATGTGTATACACAGTATACAGTATATTTCCTATAAATGTTTAATTATTTTCATTTTAAAAATGAGTGACTTTTAATGATTTTACTTGTTAGAGACTGAGTTCGAATTATTTTATTAGAGAAAGACTGATAGGAAGTGAGAGAGCTGGCATGTGTGTACTCTATGCACGTGAAGTCAGGACAACTTTCAGAAGTCAGCAATATCCAGGGATTTGAACTCAGGTATCCAGGTTTGCAAGCAGACTTCTTACATACTGAACCATCTCATTGGCCCAGAAAAAATGGCTTTGTTATTGTCGATGGGAGCTTTTTCTTTTCTTTTTCTATGACAGCACTGGGGATCGAATACCCAGTCAGGGAGCTGCTCTCATAAAAGTAGGCAAGAGCTTTACCACTGATCCTCTGATCTAACCAGAATTGATACAGTTGATCTACAATGCCACAGACCATCTTTTCAAAACTCTTCATTGAGTATCATCTGATATTCTTTAGTCACAGTAGTTTTAAAATATGCTCATACATGTGAGACATAATTATGTCAATGTGTATAAAACATTCTGTGCTTTATAACTTGTTTGATCTAACATATCACATCTTTATCAAAACATCTGTGGGAGTACCCATTTGCCTGAAATCTTCATCATTTGAAAACCTAATTAATTTATTCAAGCTCTCTGCAACTACTTTTGAAATTTTTGTTTGTTTTTCAATTGTGATATTTACATGGGACTTTTAAATTTATGAACGAAATTAATAAATGCCTTCAAATGAGTACTAGTAAAATTTAAGAGCAATGGTTTTCTGGTGTTAAAAATGTTACAAATTGCTACCACATGTTTGCCCTTCTATTAAAATAATACCTAGTTGTCTATCTCTAGACAGAATCTCAAAGGTGAAGACCTCAAATATTATCTTCAGACCAAAATATCATCTACATTACTTAAAGTATTTTGCATTTGTACAGCAATAGTTGTGACTAATCTTTTATACTACTAAAATACTAACAAATACATTTGTTTTGTTGGGGGACATATAGCAACAGATTCAATGTAGCATTTAATTTTCATTTCTTTATACTAGCCTGATAAATAATCTGCTTTAATTAAAAAGTTAGTTTGCCAAAATGTATATAAACTAAAAATATTTTACTTGGATAATTAATTTTGTTTATTTCTTTAAAAATTTAATGAGGCATAATATTTACCCACATTATTTATGAGGGTACCCCGCAATAATTTGACATGTACAGAATATGAAATCATAAAATCAGTGCAATTAGCATTTTCATTTCCTCAAAAATTTATCATTTCAATGTGTTGGAAATCACAGGACTATCATAATTTGTTTGAGATTATAGTTACTCAAATCATTATATTAAACAGACACCTGCACTTCCAGATTTATTGCCTGTTGTCTATGTACATGGTTAGTCAGTGGGTATCATACATAAACAAATGTTTAAAAAGGTCTGAGCCTGAGAGAAAAGAGAGGTCCATATTTTACTAATGAGCATAGTAAAAATCTGTGGATGAACATTAAGACTATAATTGCAATAATTTCCTTTATTACTAAATATTATCACTTTTAATTTTTTCAAACCTTTACATAGTGTAAAAATCATTTGGCTGGTCATACAAAAGCAAGGACAGGCCATATTTGGCCTAAGCATCTTGACTTGTGGATCCTTACTTTAGTAAATGTCCAGCCATTGCCTACAAGGAGGATTTAGCTTGTTAACTAGTATGCCATCCAGAACCCTGCACCAGAAGTGTATGTCATGGAGCACTTGAATTTCCTAAGATTCTAGGCAGCATTCTGTGCACCCATTAGTTTTTTCCCCTTGTGGATAGGATCTTCAGCTTGTATCTTACTCTCAGATAAGTCCTAGACTTCTAACAGGTTAGAAGTCACTCTTCTGAAGACATTGCACTCATTTTTAGATGGCATTTCCTGAGTGCCTGGTAGTTTCTAGGCTCAGTGCATGTCCTCCAGAACTCTTAAGAATTCCCGTTAGGAAGGAATACTGCCAGAGACACTGAGGACACTTGTTTCTGAAAGTGAAAGTCTGTTGTCTTTACCCCTCTGTGAGCTTTGCAATAATCAGAAAGATGAAAGTCCATACCTCTGATTCTAGAAAGCAAAGCTTATCTGAAACCATGGAAATGACTAGCCCACTCCACAATTTACAGAGAAATTCGATTCAGTTCATTTAAAGCTTTTTCTCAGGGCTGGGAGAGGTAACTCAGTGGTAGAATGGATGCATAGCGTGTTTAAAGTCCTGGGTTCCCTTTCTAACATCAAAAAGAAAAAAGAAATACAGCCTTCTTCTGGAAAATAAGGATTAACTCACAAATAGGTTTGTGTTAGTTCAATTGGAATGAAGGACTGTGATATAGATAGAGAAGCAGGATTAAGTAGTTTATTAAAGCTGAATGTATAAACTTGTAAGCTGCTTGACTTTACCCAGAGCTGTTAGTGAAAATAAGCCTCTAAATGTTCAAATTCGTGAAATGGAGTAGTTAACCCTGGGGCAGAGTTGGTGGTGAGAAAAACAGAAATGTTTATTTGAAAAGAAATAAGTAGCTCAGGAGTTCCTGCCTCTGCCTCAGGGCCATTGAATGGAAGAGCTTGCTCCTCAATAAAGTGTTATAGAATGAAATTTATACTCAAGGAAGAAATGGCCACAAAAGTTGCAATGCTGATCTTAAAAATCTAAAGGCAGTCCAGCATAATTTGTGGTAAATTCTTTAAAACAGAGCTAAACACTTCCAGTGTAAGACTTTTACATTTTTATATAGGCTAATTATTTTCATGCAGTTGGAACATGTAATAGGCCTAAGTAGATTAAAGTGATTTTAAAAGAAAGCAGAAATTAATCAGAAAAATTTCCCCACGCAGTTACCCTCAAAAAGAAAGGGAAAATTCAACAAGTTAGAGTTATCATAAAAAGAAAGTATTGCTTACTGGTTCCTTAGACTTGAATGTTAGTTGAACATTAACTAAATTAATTGATACTAATATTTTACTGATTCCTAACTTTTTGAATCGGAACTATTCACCCACCCTCTGTCTTCGTTTCAGTTCAAGACTTAATAGGTTAATAATGGTTCTTCTCCAATTTTGTAAAAGACAAAAGAAGAGAGGGGGAATGGGTGGGTGACTTCAGTAAGAAAGTTCCATGAAAGTCAAAGAGAAAATGAAACAAATAAGCATAAGGTGGAGTTTTTTCCTGCTGAAATTCTTACTGATTTAGACATGAGCATGACTCATGAAATTAGTAAGGTTTGACTTGTCATGTCCACTAATTCCTTGGACATGAGAACTTTTACAGGTTCCTGAGAGTTTATCCATCACAAGACCTAGCTGGGCTTGGTCAGCCCTAGGCTAGATTACTCAAACCCAAAAGCTCCTCCCCAGACTATTCCATCATCATCTTTCTTGGCATCTATGATGCCCATTCCTCTTAAGTGCCTTCTCCACACACCTTAGTGAGTCTTTCCAGTTCCTTAGGGCTGTTTCTTTTTCCATTCTCCCTAACATAAAAAAATCAGTTAACTTCATAAATTCACCTAAGAGAGTACTAAATCTGGAGCATCTGTCTTCTCCCAACTTTGCCTTATGACAGACACTTCTTTAGGAATGAAGAAAGTGAGGAGGGTGGGACAGGGAGTTTAGAGTGCCCCTCCCAGAATCTATACATTTCTATTTGCCTAGTGTTTGGAATAGCTCCTGCGAAAAAGCAATTTAGCAAGTGTGGGCACGGCTTGACGATGCTGCACAATCATCATTACCCAGTGGAAGAAACTAAACAAATACAAGAAAGAACAGGAGCACTTTTTAATACATAGGGAAGCACTACCTTATTGAGTTCCCAGTAGAAATTTACAATTAGTAGGATGTATTATGCATTCATTAAATTAAAATTTATTTTAGATATATTTTATCAATTATATTTACAAGTCATTCAATAAGTATTCAGTACTCTAGGGGAGACAAAGAAACTACCAATGAAATGATAAACCTCATTGAGAAGAAAATACTCACCAGTGGAACACAGTACAGTAAAGTGACTATAGATAGTGAAGGCAATAACAAATGCCACCAGTCTCCTTGAATCCTGGACTTTTAAAGATAGACAAACCAATAATAACCTTTTGCATTTTTAAAGCCTTTATTTGCAAGCAGTGCTCTAGATTATAAACCATATAATTCTGTTATCTTATCTTCTTTTTGCCTAAGGGGGGGATCCTTCTTGTAGCACTTCTAAGGCCTCCTTTTGAAGTAGGAGTATCATTGGCCCCTAGATAAAGACCAGGCTGGGCAAGTTGGAGTCACTTGTGAGATAGATATTCTAGCTAAAAAAGAATATAGTAAAAGCTGAAGACCATGCAGTTCTTGTTTTGGGTAGATGGTAAAAGTTGAAACACTCACTGTTTCTAATCTCCCCTTTTCTTCCTCAGTTCCTTGTTTTCCATAAATGTCAGTGAGTCAGGAAAAGAAGCAAGGCTCCTGTTTGGTAATACAGTTGGAATGCATGGTCGGACAACTAGAGCCAAGTGTCACAGGTCGGGAAGAGGAGGGAAGAGGTAGAAGGAAGCAGACTTTTAGGAGAAGTACACCAACTCCATGTGCTAAAGTCATGACTGTATGAGAAAACAAGGGAGATGGTGAATGTATGCGTGGCTATTGACAAAGATTTCTTTTCTCATAAAAGGGGAAGTGATACAGAGAAATCACATCAGAAGGAATAAGGTTTAATTTCGCCAGTTCATTACAATTAATATTGTATTTTTATTAACTTAACAGCGAAGTTGTTACTGAAGGAGATTTGTTGGTTTAGAGGCAATTCCTAGCTGGAAATAAATAGGAAAGAAAATAATAAAGAAATAATGATGAATAAACATGATTCAGGAAGTACTGATTTTTTTTGTCAAGATTTCCTTGTAGGAAGAATCCATTTAAATCTAATACTTTTTTTTTCCATTTAAACATCTAGACATTTCCTATGAATCCATCACTTGCAGCCAATCATGGCATGGCCTTCAATCCTTACGTACATCATCACGGGATGGGTATGGTTCCTGCTGAACTCTTACCAAATGCACCGGTTCTGATTCCTGGAAATCCACCTCTTCAGTTACCAGGAGTTACCGGCCCCAAACCGATTCGTACTGATAAACTGGAGGTATTTGTGTAGAAATACATAAATGTCTGTAAAATAGATAATAGCCTTTTGTATAGAGCACCATTTCAGGGCCCAATTTATTAATAATTAAACAAATACATCAA
This sequence comes from Typhlomys cinereus, assembly GCA_023101885.1. Classification (NCBI taxonomy): domain Eukaryota; kingdom Metazoa; phylum Chordata; class Mammalia; order Rodentia; family Platacanthomyidae; genus Typhlomys; species Typhlomys cinereus. Next base: position 220,632 of record JALPQD010000355.1, on the reverse strand, counting down.
GGATTTTTAGCATGATGAAAAAAAAAATTAAACATTTTGCAACTGCAGTTAGGACCTGGTATGGCATTAACCAATTCAGTTGTATAGTCAGTCAAACAATGTTCTACATTAGTGTTGTACTACAGGAGGTCTGAGTGGAAATATTGCTTATTCCCAGGATCCACTTTTACAAAATGGGATACTGGATTTGTTGATGAGTTGCTAAAATGATAGATGAAAAATGATTTGTAACCTGCAATTATAGAGTACAAAAACTATTCATATATAAATGCAGATTGCAAATGAATTCATCATGTTTCTTTTTCTACATATTAAGAATAATGTGCTGCTTAATAAATGTGCCACGATGCTTAAAAGCCTTCATGTAGAATAAGGTATTTTTTCCCTTGGAATAGAAACTATAGGGTTTTTTTTTTAATATCTCACAGTGAATATGGCTTTGTTATGGTTCACATTTTAGTTATTTCCTAAATAAATCACAAGATAGATGTGTGACTCTCTTATCCCCTAGAAAGATAAATAAGAGCAGTTACCTCCTGTCCTCATTGTGATATATGTATGTTCTGTTTTCTTTTCCTTTGTAAGGTTTGCCGTGAATTTCAGCGTGGAAACTGTACCCGTGGGGAGAGTGATTGCCGCTATGCTCACCCTACAGATGTTTCCATGATTGAAGTGAGTGATAATACTGTGACAATCTGCATGGATTACATCAAAGGTCGTTGTGCCCGAGAGAAATGCAAATACTTTCATCCTCCTGCACACTTGCAAGCCAAACTCAAGGCAGCTCATCACCAGATGAACCATTCAGGTGCCAATGCAATGGTAAGAGCAGGGTGGGGCAGTGGGCTGGCTCTTTTCAGGTAAATGACTTGTTTATAGCCCAATTTGTCTAATATTCTGTGTACATTGAGCAGATCTTGACATCAACAGTCAAGGCTATAAGCCAGAAAAGGCAGAGTCAACGTATTCTATTTTATTAAGGTTTTCCAAAGATAATCATTTAAAAGCTTTACTAATGATTTTAACCCACTGTGCTCTTTCTCCCATTTTCAGAGAAAGGTAAATGATATGATTTTAACAATAAATTATTTTTGTGTACTTCTTATAAGCTAACTAGCCTTAATATCAGACAAAGGTGAAATATGGCACTGTGAGCCATCCTAACCAGTACTTTTCTGCACACATCATTAATGCCTTTTGAAAACACCACACGTGACAGTGTGTAGAGTATTGAGTAGCTCTTCACTTTTGAAAGGTGAAACTTACCTTTTCTGTCTGATGGCTTAGTACACACAGAGTTGCCCTGGCAGTCAGTTTGGGGGAAATATATTTTAGCTAATAACACTAAAAGGGGGACCAAGTAGGAAAAAAAATTATAGATCACAGTTGTGATATGTTGAGAAATTGGAATTATAGTCAAGTATGTCACAATAATGAACTTAATTATTTTCATGAGTTGCCTGCTGCTATTCATTCTTGCTTTTTCTCTTTCTCTCTCTCTTTCTTTCTTTTTCTTTCTCTTTCTTTCTTTCTTTCTTTCTCTCTCTTCTTTATTTCTTTCCTCCCTCCCTCCCTCCCTCCCTCCTTCTTCCCCCCTCCCTCCCTCCCCCTTCCTCCCCCTCCCTCCGTCCCCTCCTCCATCTCTCCTTCTTTCCTCCCTGCCTCTATCCTTCCCTCCCTTCCTTCCTCCCTTCCTTCCTTCCTCCCTCCCTCCCTCCTTCCTTCCCTCCCTTCCTTTCTCTTTTTCTGTTTTTCTTTCTCTTTTCTTTCTCATTTTTCTTTCTCTTTCTGTCTGTCTCTCCTTTCTCTCTTTTCTATCTTTGTTTTCTTTCTTTCTCTCTTTGCTCTTGCTTGCTTGCTTGCTTGTTTGCTTCTTTCTTTCACAGTGTCTCACTATGCAACCCAGATTAACCTCAAACTGTATATAGTCCAGACTGACCTGGAAATCACGATCCTTTCCCAGTCCTGTCTCAGCTTCCCAAGAGTGTTACATTTCTTTACAAACATCCCTATGAGAAGGTTTTCCTCATACTGAGATGAAATTCATCTTGCTGCAACTGGAGTATCACAGAAAAAGCCAGCCCATATCTCATATACGCTCACTAAATCGAATGTCCCAAATTTCTCCAACTTTTCCTCATATATTCCAAGTACATGAAATCATTTTTAAAATGACTGTATTTTCTCATGACACCTTTTCTCTCAGAACTAAACCCGTTGCTTCACGAAAGATCTGAATCCCAATGCAGTGCAGACTTACTTTTCCCCTTGATCTAAGCAACAATCTATTAAAATATTTAAAAAATGCTTTGTTTTTCCTTAAATGCTAATCACGAATGATGACTTGCCATTACAGTTTTCTGTCCAAATGTGATTTAAATGTGTGACGTCAAAAAGGCCTTTCCCTGTGTGCATCAGTTTTCTGCTGTGGACTAGCTTCCTTCACTGAGGCAACTATGCTCTGCAATTGGTTGCCTGACCAGGTGGCTGGTTCTTATTGAAGGTTTTGTTCAGTAGATAAATCTTGTGTTGGAGTTCCAGGATGAATGCAAGCACCTGGTGGCTTGAGTATGTGTTTCCTTTTTCTGCTACTAGTGATTAACCCACCCCTCCCCTGCAGGCCCTGCAGCATGGTGGATATCAATTGGTACCAAAGAGATCGGCCCATGAAAAGACCAACGGTGCCACTCCGATCTTTAATCCCAATGTTTACCACTGCCAACAGGCTATGGCTAACATGCAGCTCCCACAACCAGCATTTATCCCTACAGGTGAGAACACAGTTTTACATATCAGAAGTTTAGTGATATGAATGTGTGCACTGCAAAGCAGCTTCCAAAAGGCTTTTCTTTGCAAAGATCATCTACATGGATTTTACTTAAGCAATAAAATAAGACAATTAATTCATTGCTAGTCCTGCTAGTATCTAGAACAGCCTCTATGATTCTAAAACTGAATGTTTTAAAATCCAACTAGGGAAATCATTAATGTTTTCTTTTGGGCATTTGTTTTTTTGTTTGTTTGTTTGTTTGTTTGTTTGTTTCTTATGATTGGCCCTCTTGGTTTGATCTCAAATAATTCCTTGACTCTTCAGTATTACTTTCACAGACAACACTTAGCTGTCAAAAAATCCAAGAATTTCATTGATTATCTGGTCTGTGATATTAATGCTATTCTGTAATTATAAACATGGAAAATTACTGGTTTGCATGTGCCTATTACTTGATATTACAAAGAATTATCTTTCTGGTTAAGATTCATTTCTATCTATAAAGCCTTAATAATGAAATCTTTCTTTACTTTCCACGCTTTTCTGCATGGTGTACAGGGTCAATACTGTGCATGGCACCTACTTCAAATTTTGGTAGGTTTCGTACAAAAATTCTCAACCCTTTCTGATCTAAAACTGTTTTTTGCTATGACTATGAAAGAGATGGGTGACTGAATGATGTGAATGGACATTTTCCGAGTATTTAAAGTTTAATATAGTGCTTTGTATTCCATATCTTCGTGGAATTAAAATTGTCCTAAGTTCCCAAGTCCCAATTAGTTGCCACTATGACTGAATTACAACCATATCATTTCTGTACTTTTTTCCTCTGGAAATGAGATATTTAAAATGTTCTTTATATAATGAAACTGGGCAGTTTTATTTTAAGTCTTACACTTATTACTTAAAAAATAGATAATGTATGAACTAAAAACAATTCCATAAATGTTACTCTTATAATCCAAACCAGTGAATATTCAGATGCTGATAAAGGATGATTTAAGTGAATGTACAACAACCTTCAGTGTTCTGGATGAATTCTTTAGTGTTCTAAGGTGATGCATCATCTTCCCAGAAACCAGGAACCACAGAAACTTTTCAAAAGTGATTTTGGGGAAATTACATGGTTTTAAACAACTGGTTTACATGCCAATCTTAGTTAGCCACCAACACAATACAGTAGCCATCTCTAAGTTTCTTTGATCATTACTAATACTAAAGAGTCTGGGAAAGAGGGGAGTTCCACACTTCCTATCATGGGCACCAGGGACATAACATGAGAAAATAACTTTGTTTAATACAGAAAGTAAAGATCCTGTGTTGGTCTCTCAAGTCCACACAGCCTCTCCCATTGTTTATCAGATAATTGCAACAGCTTGAGCTTCATCTCATTAATGGGCTAGAGTAGTTCCAGATTCCAAAAGGAACTAACAAACTTACTGAGTGGAAAGGAAAGGTCACAAAGATGAGTACACAGAAGCAACCACAACAGCAAGATTTGAACCCTAGCAACAAGAATGACGCCAGTTACTGAAGGATTAGCTGTCCCCTGTAGGAATTAACAACATTTCCAATGATTTTAGCAGGAACATTCTGTGATGGGAGTAGAATAGCAGGTTTCTGCAAGCATGAGAAGAGTGTCTCTGTGTGCACATTTTGTGTCTCATTTTTGGGGGTATTATTTCTTGTCTTTTGCCTTTCAGAGCTCTGCTTTAGAATGCAATTGTATGCTTTGCACTGCTGATTCCTTCACAGTTGCTTCTTTTCCAAAGTGGGAAACATGAGTGATTTTAGAATTGGCATGTGAGACAATAAGAGATAACTGTGGAAATAAATAACCAAAGATGAGTAAAGAGACACCTTTAAAGTCTCTGTTAATCACTCTTTGGGGACATTATTGGTTTCTTTGTCATTGTGTATATTGATTTATTTCCTCATGACCATTCACTTTCTTGGTAGACTTTCAGAAAATCTGAATTCAATTGATATAGACATGTTAAATGATTATATATGTATGCTGCCCATTCGCCCATTGCCATTCAAACACTGATTCCCTGATTGGTTTTCCAAAATAAACTGGAAATTAGAAAAAAAAGCATCCAAAAGCTTTCAGAATGAAATAGAAACTAACAAGGCTAAGAAAAGCATCCTGAAACAAATTTTACAGCTGCTACCATTGTAGCTCTAACATATTTGCAATGAAACAGGATTTACAATAATGTCCTCCCTCTATTTGGTAATAACCAAAGATTTCAAGGAACTTACTGAAGGTAGACTTCAAACCTGTACACAAAGTACATTGAAGTCTTCATATCTGCTTCTTTAACATATACTCAGTGATGGAATTATCGTATTTTTGTGTGCAGATTGGGTAAGTACACATAAAAATACTATTGCATCACTAAATCTAGGAACAGCACTTATCAGCGAACCCCAAAAACTGATGTATAATTATATAATTCTATTTTGAATATTCAACACAATGGCTTTTCTGCTTAATTGCCTCCAGATAGATAGCCTTGGCAACAACCGACTTTTTTCCACATGTATTAATTATAGCTCCTGAAAATTTGGCCTTTGGAGTCAATTATAATGTTATTTTGTCCCTGAATTTAACAAAATGTTGAGAATGGATCCATTTTCCTTCACAGTGATTATAATTGGCTTTCCAATTTTCTCTTCTTAACTTTTTCTCCCTCCCGTGCTGTGCTGCTTTGCACTGACTCTGATTGCATGTTGTAACCTGACGTATCCATCACGATGTCACATGGCTTGTGGCTGGGATATGTACTACGCCCCCATTCCATCGTTATCTGTCATGATCGTGTAAAATGATGTCACCCTCCCATGTGTTGCTTCCATGATTTCCCACCGAAAGTGCCCATGATGCACGGTGCTACACCTTCCACTGTATCTGCAGCAACAACACCTGCTACCCAGCGTTCCCTTCGTTGCCACCAACTACAGGCAATCAGGTTTGGCCATTTATTCACCTGTTCAGAGACCTAGATATCTGCACCATGTTGGTAAGACACAGTATATGCCTTTTGGATTGGTGAGAGTCCTTGATTGGTACATATGCTTATGTTTTTGAACTGTTGTAACATTTGGAAGTTTTATTTTGTGAAAATTTAGGTTATTCTGCTATTCCTCCCAAGGTTAATCAATAGCATTTGACTAATTTTTAATTGGTAAGCAGATGTCATTGATGTTGTTCTATATTGAGTTATTGTCACTACATCAATCCTCAAATGCATATACTATACTAAATATTTCTTAAATGCTTTCCCATTGGTCAAAAAGAGAATTTATTTTACTGCCATGTTTTTTAGTTATTGTGTTTGAACTTTGAGTAAGTACATCAGTTCATTTCCACTGGAAAGAAGCAAGTTACCACATTTCTTTCTAAGACAGACATCATTATCATCACCCAGTGATTACATCAGAAATTCTTTCTCATACAGATGCTAGATGTGCTTGTGTTGTTTTGATTTTCATTTGCTTTTCAGTGTTTCCAGGCAGAGTCATGGGCAAATTATCAAACTAGAAAGTCTTGAAACTGTAAGGCAATAAATACAGTAGCTGTAAAATAACGCCATGCTCGTTCTGCCTTACTGAAGTGCTAGCCATGCCTACAGACTGATAGTTTCATGACTATTTAAATTCCACATGCACAACGAACATTCATTCAATGGGGGAACAGACCACATTCCAGTTTGTGTTAAAACTGACTTAGGGAAATGGTTAGCGTGCAAAACTTCTCTGAGAAATTAATAATACTTAATAATGTACTACTTTCAATCAATGAACAAAATAATCCGATTTTTTCTCAAGAAGCCATTTTAATCTCATCTTTTTTACTACTATAGATGCCCCAATTATCAATAGATGAGCTGAATAGAGGCATGTTTGTTTCACAGATGTAGAAGTTACCAGTAGAACAGTAAGTTTCTTTAAGTATTAATATAGATAATATTCATAGGTTATATGTTTTTGCTTTCAAAATTGTGTTTGCTTAAGTTTTGCTAAATATATCCATTAATAGACATTGCTTAACATTAAAGTATGATTGTGTGGTCTAAATTTTCCAAATCGAAATGTGAAAACAAAGAGATGTTTTTTCTGATGTAGAGATGAGAGCTGGTATTTATTTTTGCCAGTGAGCTTATAAACTCTAATGTGTCACTGTTTTCAAAGGGGAAAGTTTTTCTAGCCACAAGTGCAAATCAGTCTTGAATTTTGATTCCTTAAGATTTTTCTAGAATTACTTTTTTATTGAAGCAAAACAAAGTAGCTTTGTCAGGATATGACTGTCATGGCAAATCTGAAAGACAGGAATTGCTATGTGTCTTCTTGTGACAGTGTAGAAAGTAGTGCTTTTTCAGTCTGCTGCATTGTGCTGCTTCCCATGTACGTTAAGTAAAATTGTCTGGCTGTTTTGAAATTCGAGTGACCCAGTTTAGTTATTTAATCATTATTTTTCCATTTGTGTCGTGTTTGTTTGTTTTTTAACTTTCATTACTGTTGACTTTCCCCTCCTTTGTCCTTAACCTCATCTTTACCTGGTCCAGAGATCATAGTAGCACATGCTTCTTAATTCAAGCAGTCATTCTCTTGAAATATGTCTTTTCTGAAGTTACTGTGGACTCTTAGGTATCTGAATTAAAGGGACTAATACGCACATCCACTCTGAACTGCATTGTCAGTTGTGTGCAGGTCTCCCACCTGCAGTGTGAAGGCAGCACATGGTACATGCTGCCAGACTAGTCCCTCAGCTCCTAACTAGAGCTTCTCTGCATAGACCTATAAGACTGCTTTTGTAAACAAAGTACAGTAGATAAGTATGTCCTTTCAATCATAAGTAATGTTTTAAGACACATATTTGAGTAACTGGAAAATCTGAAGGGATCTCAAAGTGACAGTCATTTTCAGGAGTGTTATTCGGGATGGTGGCAACTAAGGAAAAGCCATAGACATGAGAATGCAAGCTTTTCCAACACTCAGTTCTTATAGGCTGAGGTACATTAAGGTGAACAAAATTCCTCAAACACTTTGACATGAAATATATTTTCTACTGCTTGATTGCAGAAAACGAGGTGTTTGGCTGAATACAATCACTACAATATGTAACAGGTTTTGAAATTTTTCTCTCAAGGTCAAAAATGTCATTTTGTACAATTGCATATAGTTCACTTGCAATGTTTCTGCAAGACCATAAGATATTCAGTGAAAAAGTTTAGTCTGTTTAATAATGGCATTTTTCAAAGTGTTTGGTATCAAACACATTTTCTTGATACGTGCCCTTTGAAAGAGATGAATGATCAACAAAAAGTTTTGACATTGTCTAGATATTGCCTATATTGCCTTAAACACTGGAGCACATCTAGCTTAGGTAGCTCCCCACATGAACCCTTAGTGGGATCTTTAAGGCTGTCAGAGCCGTTTGGTGATCATTTGTATTAGACCCATTTTTATAGACATTAACAAAAAATTCAAAATAAAGACTATCTTGGCTTAGTTCACTCACAGAAGTGGAATAAGAACTAGTATCCTGATCCAGTAGTCTTCAGTATTTTTATTTCTCTCGTTTTGTTTTCCATTTCAGTTGAAATTCTGAGCAGCAGAGTAATGGAGCATCAGAATCTCTCAACTCGAACCTCCACCTGGCCTTTCTATATATATTCTCGTGCATCCTATTCAACAAACACAACAATAAGCACGGTGCAATCAATATAGATACAAAGCAAATATACCAGACAACAAATTGAAATTATAAGCAATGTGCTCAAAATCAGTGGAAATGTTAAAGTAAATAGAAAATGAATGTGTTACCTTACATGACCTACCAATCTTATGTGAATTATTACATAGAAAAAGCAGTACAGTTTTTGTGACCTTATGTGCATTCTCAGATCCATCTTATAGGAATTACAAAGTGAATTTAATGATCAATTTGTTTTTCCAATTACCCTTATGGTAATTGAATTTCCACAGTGTATAGGCTTACTATGCACTCTTGGTAGATTAATGTCTGTATCAAAGTGTTATCATACTATTTTGTTTTACAGGATAGTCTATTGAGTTGATTTAGAGTGCAACTAATATATCCAGCACCGTTTTCCCCATGGGTATATTGTGTTAGATTTGATCCTGTTTGATTTCTACATACTATAGTATTTTGCTGTGTATGTGTTGATGTTCAGTTTCTAATAGGGTATCATTAATAGGGAATAGAAGTAGTAATGTGCTTGAAAATCATGACCAGTTAATGTTATATGCATTCTTTAAAACATTTCAATAAGTTTGTTGGAGGAATACATCTCAAAGTTCTCTTCTTTTGACTGTGGCACAATCCGGTTCATAAACATGCATGCATATCATTTTACCTGTACATCTGACCTTGCTTCATCAACAATGTTACTAAATTTTTACAAGAGAATAATTACCTAAAAAAAGGTAGGGGACATTTTACAACATGAATCTCTAATTATTCCTCTTAGATAGCTTGAAAAACAAGTATTTACATTCTAATGAATGTCTTAGTATTCATAAGATTATGTAAAATAGCCATTACATTTTTTTGTGTCACAGGTATCCTATCTCCCAGGTTGAGTGTCTAAAATTGAGCCATTTGTCATTTCCAGTTGAGAACCTGGTACTTGGTGGCTTAAAGGTATGCTAATTGCAGGTTGTAAATCAAGAGATGAGATAGAGGCATAGAAATAGTTTTCATGTACTGGCAGGAAGTATGTAAAACTATTGCAATGTAACCTTTTGCACAAGTGCCATTTTCCAAATGCAAATAGCTCATGCTCTTTAGACTATACTTTGAATAATAAGTAAGCCTTAGTCTTAACAAAATGCAGTCCAAGTGAAAAAAGAATTGTTTCCAAATGAGGCCTTTCATCCCCAAATGGACCATCTTGCTATTGATCACAGAGGGGGAGACTGAGTACAGGTTTGGAGAAATGGCAGTAGTAGAGGTAGAGAGATATTTTAAACAATGCTTTGACTTATGCAAAGTATATAAAAAAGATTTCCAGTCATCTTTCACTTCATTTTATCTCAGTTTTCCAGCTTGTTCATAACACATCAATGGAGGCTGTAGTGTCTTTGATATATAACAAGTGTTTACCTGCCAAAATCGTAACATCGGATTCTTCTGTCTTATAAACAATTCTGTATTTTCACTTCTTTGGATTCATTTGTCTTTATATGTGTTTCAAAATTATAATAGGTTTTAGCACTAACTGATTAACATAGAGTACTTATATCTCACCAAGGTGAGCTGAATTTTTAGTACTAGTGCTTAGGAAATAATCTTGCACATGCAAAATAGTAATCTATTTTTGTGACATATAACATACCTGCTCTACTCTATTCAGTTACTAACCTCATTATAATAAAGTGAAAGAAACAGTATTTTCCATCAACTTAAATAGATTTAATATTTTCTACTAAGTATATATTCCCCAACTGGAAAATATAAAACATCAAATTTGATTTATATATGCATACACACACAAAGGTTGTTTTGTTCCTTCATAAAAATCACTAGCAAATAGAAAGTATTTGGGATACTTAAAATCAGATCATAGGTCTCATTTTCAAAACAATAAAGAAAGACTTTTCTACAATTGATTAAAACCAAGACCCAAAACATGGGACTTGCCTAACCATTTGAAAACAAATTGTTTCTTCTTTTAACATTTAGCTTTGGAATATTTGAGACTTCGCAAAGCACATTGGATTGGCCCAAATGCAAAAGAGCAAAATTATCTCTGGTGGTTGGTATCCTATTGATTTTAACTATCAAGATAAATCCTAGTTAACAACGATTTCTACATACTCCTGCTTGATTTGGGCCACTATACTTTGCTAACTGTTGGCTGGAGTCAGGAATTGTCCTTTAACTCGTAGCCTCTTTGAACCACTTAATTTTTGTTTCTTAGAATCATAGCATTGCTATAGAAGAAAGGAGAGTACGCTGTTTCGAAATGCCTTCTCTATGGAACTGAGTTTTGCATAGTCGGTGCCAGTACCTCTACAATAAGACAGTTTTGATTACATAGTTTCAGGAAGGAAGTACCTGAGTTAGTCTTAAATGTATAATACAGTGGTCTGTGCAAAACGATTTCTTTTGTATTTTAACATTTTTTATGCAACATGCTATCTCATTTAACTTCTTAAAACCTTTGACAAAGATGTGTATAGACAAAAAAAAAAAAAACCCAAAGTATAGCTGTTCTCATGGTGTATTAAACATTGGAAGACCTTGATAACAAGAGACATTCAGGGTAATTGTATTTTTGGTGCCACAGTTATTTATAATGGTGGCATTTTAAAAAATTTCTATATAAGTGAATTTAAAGAAAGAATGCTCAAATCCCTAGCATTGTGATCATATTCAGCAGGGTTTTGAGGGAAATGCAATTATAAGATAGCACTTTTTAAACTAGTTGTGCAATGACTTACTGAGATGATCTTAGTGAAGAAGACAAGAGATTCGACTATGAAATTTGAGTAAAAGGCAAGTTATAAAACTACTCAGTAACTAAAAAAAAATTAACCAGATCATTTGTAAATAAAAAATTCCAATCACTCATGATTCCTACTTAACATTTTATAATCTTTATATCTTACAATGACCTCTATTACGATTTATCTAAAAATACTGTTTCGTTCATTTTTTCAGTCTTTTGCAAAAATTTGCAAGACTGATAAAACCTGGATAAATCCATTATGTACATAGATGAACAATCTAATAGTTATCTTTTAAGAGGTTTTTAGTTTCAATTTTTACAGAAAGCACTAGGTCACCATAACAAGTGTATTTTAAGTAGGGATTAAATTAAAATAAATGGATTCATACAATTAGTATTTAAATACAGTATTTACTTTTGTTATTGGAGCATGAGTCCACAATTGGCTGTTGCATTTCAATTTTCTCAATTGACCTTTAATTTGCATGTAATCATAAAAGCCTCTTACTCTCTATTCCTTTGATCTTTTACGTCCATTTCTGAACATGCTAAAAAGCACTTCGATCTTACCAAAAGTGTTGTCCTACACCACTAGGCTGTGTCTACTCACTAATGGGAACCCTTAGCTCCCCTGTTTTCCAATGTGAGAAAAAGTCCATTCACTTTTTCTGCTGTCAACAGGAACCGAATGAAATTAGCCTTTTCATCTCGAATCACCTTAAAGTAGCATGATTAATAAGCACAATGTTGTGTAAAGAAGGACTTTACATTTTGGTGAAATGAGCGAAACTGCTCATGTGCTACTTGGGACACTGTTTGGTTCTTTTTCTCTCTTTTTGGAGAGTGTTGATGAGGATGCTGTTAAGTAAAATGTAGCCTAAGTTTTCTAAGATTTTTTAGTATGTGGGACTAGGCTGTGGTACAGAATGATAAAGAACCACCATTCTTTCTTTTTGTCTCTTGTGCTTTTCTCACTTACATTGAAATCAAAACAAGTAAATTTTTAGGGAAATCTGATTTCCCAATTCTGATTAATAGATTTAATAAGATAGTGGCCTAAATTCACCAGCACCTGCCAAAGTAATAGAATAAATAGTATGTAAAAGGTTTTGTTTTATTTTTTTTGCAATTTAGTAGATAGGCTAATCAAACTGTAAATATAATTACAAATAGAGATTCTGAGCACCAACTCACTAATTGGTGTCATGTTTCATTTTTCTTATTGTTAGTTTTGAAAGTTTTTATTTTATAACTTTTTGTATCTAAGAGCTAACAAAATTAGTTTTTGAAGAAAAGTTAGAAAGAAGTATACGTTTGTACTACATTTATTCAGACCACCTAGGTAGGTTCTAAAATGACACTGTAGCATAACAAGATAGATTACAGTTCGTAATGGCACTCTGCAATCCACAGTTTAGAAATAGATTTAACTTCATACACAAGGTAATAATTGTCACCTACTTAGATTTAGTTGTTGCTCTGGCAGCAAAACTACAACATGGCTACCTTTAGACATATTGGATGTGTAAAAATTATATTTGTAAGCTGTCTGTGGTTTGCGACAGGGAGAACATATAGACGATATATCTGAACATTCAGAAAGCAAATGATTTTTGAATACCTTAGTTTGATGTTGAAAGATTTCTGCCCTTCTGACCTGGAAGTTTACAACTCATGTATTCAGGCTTTATAATTTATAAAATTTGTTGTGCGGACAAGGTTGTTCCACAGTGTTTTGATGTCAAAATAATCATTGCAATATGTTTATCCGGCCCTGTTTTTCACAGTTTTTCATTCAAATTTGTCTATCCACATTATATCTATAGCTGTTTTAAAAAAAGCCTATTTCCAGAATTATCTACACAAATATATGTGAGGATGGCTAAACATTTCAAATTAATTCATGTTTGTGAAATCACACATAAAGATACTAAGAAATAGCCCCTTAACAGTGTTTAAGAGACATGTGCTGCAACTATCTGATTGTCTCAGGGTGCGAATGTGTGAGACATCTTTATTGCACTTATACATAGTCCATAAAAGCATCTTTCGATTTTTTTAAAAAAATATGAGGAATCTGTGATACTAATGGAAAAGTTAGACTTGGAGAAGGAGGGTTTTTTTTTTTCTTTTTGTTTTTATGAGACTTAGCAGCAGCATAAGGTTGCATTGCCCTTGTGGGGGCTTTCTAGTTTCCTATAGCTCACAACAGAGTGGTAGCAGGTGCCAGGCCAACTTTCACAGCACTGAACGATGATATAAGTACTTCTTTTATACCAAGGCCACTAGCAAAAATTATTTGTGTTTCTAACCAGTTCACTGTTCTCTCTCTCTCTCTCTCTCTCTCTCTCTCTCTCTCTCTCTCTCTCACACACACACACACACACACACACACACACATGCACGCATGCATGCTCACATACACAATACCAGGTGGGTTTCTGACAGGTTTACTTTTTGTAGCAAGCAGTAAAATAGCCTGTAATTTACAAGACAATTGCTCACACTATGAAAGAGTCAGATTTCATCTTCACAAATGATTGATACATGTCCATTAATTAAATAGGTTTGAAAGACAATCAAATTAAGGGCCTCTACTCCTCTTTTAATATCCAGAATCCTAAAACTTGGTGGCAGCCATTGAAAAAATGGCTTTTATCTCTTAAGCATGACCAGTATAAGAAAACATGCTCCTGGCACTACTTTAGAAATGGTTTTGTTTACATTGTACCTGTTCGATGGGCACTGTTTTCCTGCTTACTTTTATCAGATTACAAAGTACTTCACTATGCTACTTCAGTCCCCCCAAGTTTTGTTTGAATTAAATAGAAGAAAGCCAGCCAAAACTTTACAGAATATGGAATCCTGGAAGAGAATATGTCCGATATAAACAACTTTGTCAGTCTTCACACCACACCCTCAGATAGCCATGGAGTTTTCTTGTTCCCCAAAGGCAATGAGGCTCAGCAAAGGTGGAAGTTTGAAAGGTCAGGAGGTGGATCATCATAGGTAGTTTTTGAATCTTGATGTCGAGGCTTGTGGCTCTTACCCTGGAGAAGGAGCCTGTGGTTAGGTATAGAATAGTTGATAATGGGATGATGATACTCACATTGATAGCTTAGATGAACAAGGTCTGTGGTTCCATCCTCAGCACTAGAAAAAGAAAGGAAAAAGAAAGAAAGACAAAGACTAACACATATACCAAAGCCAAAAAGCAAAATCCATGCCTTACACTTACCCGATAGCTCAGGGCCGGTTGGCTAGAAATTAATTTTATTTTCCTCTCAACTTGTAATTTCATGGAGTCAGCCATACAATAAACAGCCTGGCAGGCTCAGTAACATTTCCACTGATATAAAATATAAACATTCATTCATTTTACTGTTAAGAATGAGCACTCCAGCCTTATCTCCAACATAATTTCACTGTTTAATCAATGTACTTATGTTGGCATTTCATCTGAATATGTAAGCCATGAAAATATATTCTTGCAAGATCAATGGAGAAGTGAAATTTTGTATGTGCTGCTGGATATGGAGTCCAGTCTGTGAGCATTGCAGGCAAGTCCTCTATGCTGTGCTACATCCCTAACCCAAGATTCGATGTTTAGTCCAAAAGAATCAACTGCAAAATAGCAGACTCTTGAAGCATAATGAAAGTTATTCAAGAAATTTATAGGATGCTTACAGCCACTTGATCACACCTTGGAGCTTAAACACAGTGATCACGTTTAACTCCATAAAACAAATTAAGACATTTAATTTGATGTACCTGTAACTGAAGCAAAAGGAAATTACCTTTACAGGATTTAAATTTGATTGATTCATAATTTGGAGGCCTTCTACCTGTCCTTGTCTATAACTGAATTACTCACACTTAGAAATTGGACTATCTAAGAGAATTTTTAGGTTTATATAAAACCTATCTTTAATTGTAATAGATATAAAGTGAAAAATGTATGACTCCAAAATAAGTTGCCACTCTTTGTTGACACTGCAAGAATTCTCATTATTCATCTTCTGCATCATGTTACTTTTAAAAATACCTCTGAATATAAAGTGGGCTTTTTCTCCCAAATACACAACCTCAGCATGTATCTGTAATAGAACTGCATGATTCCAAAGCTTTATTTCTATACACAGATGCTATTTGTTAATGATAGAAACCAAATTGTTTTGTTGCTGTGTTTTTTGTGCCTAGCAGTTGAGAGAATGGCAGGACCATCATTTATCATATTCTGCAATGCTCTTTGAAAAATGTTTCTTTTATTATAGTTGCTGTTTTAGGTATTAAAATAAATACTTGCTTTTGTGTTCCCAAATTATAATAATCAAGTCCTTATTGTTGCCCAAATTTCCTAAACACATGACTCACGTGAGACTCATTGAAGTCTATGTTAGGATTTTCTTTTTCATTAGCACATACCGATTTTATGTTATGGCTAAAAACTATTCAAATACTTTTTAACCCCCCAAAATGTGATATTATTCCTTCAACTGCAGATGCTTTTGATTTTTTTCATGTTATAGCGCTTCTTTATGTTTATTAGCATGCATTATGTAACTCATTTATTATGCTCTTTTCTGTTTATTTTTTTTCTTTTAATAAAGTGTGAAAAGTTCTTGGCTATGTCTTTTTATAAATCCGTATTTACATTGAAGCTCACTTAAAAACTATTCATGTTCTGGTATATCAACACTGATATTTAATAACTAATCTAAAATTTAAGTTTGACACTGTATGAATATTACATTTTATATACAGAATCATTTCCAAATACCCTCAGTATTTTTTGAATGAGTAGATACTACATTTGTGTTAAATTAATCATTCCCATAAGATTGAAGTTAATGACACAAGAACGATATGTTTCAGTAAAAGAAAGCAAAAAATTAAGATCATGGTTTCCATTGTGCTTCAGAAACCATAAAGCATATTCCAAAATACATTATTAGGTGTCTGCATGTATTAGTTACTCATTTCAATTGTGACAAATTAGTGCTTTTGACACAATGAGATGCAAGAAGTTTCCATTGAAGTTTTCAGGCACTTAAAATTGGTCATCTCCAATAGATGTCACAAGACTGAAAGGATAATCATTTTTAGTCTTTTAAGAAAATAAATGTACTTAGTAAATCCTTTCAGATTTCTAATCTGGAATTGTTCTGTGTCGATCACCATTCCAGAGTTGGGCAGACAGAAATCTGAAGTCAAAAGCGTTTAGATCTGAAGTCATGGCAGAATAAAGCATTATTTTTGCACCCATGATAACCCTGGGGCCAGGGAGGAAGTTGGATTCTCGCCTGGTATCAGCCGTACCCTATCAATTTCTTTTGCTTTTTATGACTTACTTTACTATTTCTAAGGTGATCTCCACTTTGGAATTTCTTCACAAGCCAGTGTGCTGTGTATCTGTGAATCTGATAATCCCAACACTAATACCAACTCAATATATAGACCTCTGTAGAGGTTTTTGGCTTCTTTTGAATTCAGTTTCTCTCTTTTAAACTGCTGAAGGATGCATAACAGTTCAAGGTAAATATTCCCAACCACCGTGAAAATGGAGACTTGGAGCTTCTATCTGTGAGAAGAAAGTGATGCAAAGGCAAAGTGAGATATTACCCAAGCTTGTCTTGGAAACTTCACAATCTCTTTCATAGCATCCTTCTAAGGCCCTCTTTCACAAATTCTCTTGACAACCTCTAGCCCTCTGAAAGCCCTATGATAGCAACTTACCAGGCCTAAAACCTCAAGTACATCTGAACCTTCCCCTTCAAAATTTTGCTATTGAGTAATCATTTTGCAAATGGGTGATGGACTCCTCCCTCAGTGAGGTTTCCTACTCTTATTACATCTACCCTTGAATGTGCTATTACAACAAGACTCCAGTTTAACAGCTTTTTGTCTCTGGCCAGTGGGTGACATACAGTGCCCAGCAGAATGAGAGTGAAGGGAATTGCAGGAGCAGCAAACTGCAAAAGAAAATCAACAAACCACAATCCAGAACTTCAGAGACTCTATATCAATCACATAGAACTAGGACAGCCTAATCTCTCCCCATCCTGGAGCTCAGGGACATTTGCGGAAGAGGGGGCGGTAAGATTGTAAGAGCAAAAGGATGGGAGGAGCAACGATTTTGCAAGATTCTCAACAATAGTTGGGGGCCAAAGCAATCATAATGGGACTTTGCATGCCCTGTGCAATGTCCAGCGCACTGTTGCCCTCATAAAGTCTAGCATACTGTTAAGGGCACCGAGATCCCTGGAGGCAAGGGATTGACAGCCATAGTAGTGATCTTATGCTTAAGGGGAACAAGGGAAAGGGCTTATGGAAATGCACTGGTCCTTATATGTCATCGGAGAGGAGGACCAGTGGAGATTAGGCGTACACAATAAAGGACTCTCTGGGAATTGGGGGGAGGCACTGGGGGAAGGGGAGGGGGAGGAGGGGGGAGGGAGGGAACTGGTAAAAAAATTTTAAATGTATAATTAAATTTTTAATAAAAAAAAAGAAATGATGAGAAATGAGAGGCTATTCAATATTGTCAGAATGATTGATACATTTTATGAAATGATGTTCAGGAAATTAATGTATAAGAATAAAGATCCCCAATTTAAAAAAAAAAAAAGTAAAAACCTTTACAAAATGACAAAAAAAAAAACTTTGCTATTGGGCATATTAGGCTTTGGGGAGCTGCTTGTGGCCGGACATTTAAGAAAAATAATGACAATCTGAAGGCATGACTTTGCCTCTGGCTAGAGGAGGTGGCTCAGGGGTTAAGAGCCTTTGTCTCACAAACAAACGGATCTGAGTTCCGATCTCAGACCCCTGGTGAAACAGCTTCAGAATGACAGTGGCATGCACTTCCTGCCCTGGAAGGCAGAGCCTGAGGAAAACCCAGAGCAAACCCATTGAAGTAGAGCAATCCAGGATGTTTCCTGAAGTCACCCTTGGGCCTCCACAGGGATGCAACCAAGTGTCCTCACAACACACACACACACCACACACAAGGTTTTGCAAGCTTTATGCTCTGCTCTCTCTGGGAGTGTTTGAGTTTAGAAAGACAATATTCTCCAATGCATAAGTAAAGGAGGTTATTACCAAAGCAAACTTCAGACACAGAATAGAATCTCAGCATTAAGGAGCAGCATTCAAGTACCTGTAGATGGTGGGGTAGACATATCACCTTAAGGCCAAAGGGAAAAAAGTTTATATTTTGTGATTGCCAACAAAACTCTCATATAATAAAACATAAAATATTGACCATATGTGAAAATCCAAAAAGTCCAGGAACATGAATCCACTGATGCTCAGCATCTGTGGACAGCTTGTCACTTGACTACTGGCATTTGTGATTATATTTCCAGAGTACTCTGTTGCATATATTTGTTAATATAAAACAGATGAACACAGATACTCTTGATTTTCTTTCCACTTGGCTCTTTCCTAACTGGGAAATTCTCATTTAACTTATCCTTTAGAGATTTTTCCTTTTAGTACCTCACACACCTCTGATCAGTGTATCCCAAGCACAGAAAACCAGACATCACATGTTCTCCCTTATAAGTGGAACATAATTCCAAGCCCTCATAATGACATACCTCATGGGGAGGAAATATTTTTATTACTCTTTACAACCATGGTATCTGGGTAAGAAAGCTAAAGCTTCAAACTGAGGACTTTAGATAAAGGACCACCAGAAACAAAGGACAAGTGTTTATGAGAAGTACACAAAAAAATCTTATCCGTGTGGATACAGAATAAGTAAAAGTGGACATTCTAGTCAGAGTTTCTCTACATTTTTGTGTTATGCATAGAAGAACAAGCATAGGACAGAGGGTCCAGTGCAAAACAAAGCAGATACTGTGTGAGAAAAGTAAGTGTTTTCCTTGTATGTTCCCAGTATGTGAATGCATTATCTTCCAGTGCAGTGCAAAAGGAGTCTGGTGGAAAATCCATGGTGTAACAGCAGACAACAGTAGAAAAATTACTCACTGAAGCAGGTAGCCTTTTCATGCACAGCCTGACACGGAATATGGAAGGAATCTGACAAGTCATGGT
Organism: Typhlomys cinereus; assembly: GCA_023101885.1. NCBI lineage: Eukaryota > Metazoa > Chordata > Mammalia > Rodentia > Platacanthomyidae > Typhlomys > Typhlomys cinereus. Next base: position 201,318 of record JALPQD010000355.1, on the reverse strand, counting down.
GGTCAGCATATTTTCGGAAGCATTATGGCTACAGAAGATGTTGACCCAGTCTCTGAAACTCATTATATCTCTCAAGATGATAAGATTGGGGATAGGAACTTTGCCTTTAGCTTTCATGACCTGAAGAATTGAAAACTGATTTTTTGGAAAACTTGGCAGATAAGAGAGAACTGTATCAGTGTTCATTATACAAATACATTGTAAGTGATATTGATGTGCCTTTGTTAACTGATAAATGTGTGTAACTTATTCAAAGTGCTTTGATTCTTTTTCATTCCTATTAATAAAGTTCTAAGTTAAAGACATCCCCTTGTAGATGGTTTTACTAATGTCTTAGCACTGAATCCACAATAGGCTAGGCACTCAGTATAGATTTGGGATTCTGGGTGGACACTGCCCACTGTGCAAAGAGGTAAAACAAGTCTTTACTGATAATATCAAGGAAACATTTTACCATGGGCTCAACCACTAACCAATGACAGATCACTACAAATAATCTCCTGATAGATACTGTAAGAAATATTCTCAAACATAAAGATACTTGACATCCCAAAAGTCATTTGAATAACTTTAGGCCCAGAAAAGCATCAAAAACAGTCAGAAAAATGGCCATAAAACGTGGCCAACATGCACTCACACTCATTATTGTATGCTTCTGATCCTAATGAAATATCTTCATGGTTAAAGAATGTACCTCTCTAGATTATTGTAAGAGTAGCTTATGGAGAAATCAGCTAGTAGTAACTTTTTGGATAATAATGGGCTGAAAACATGTAAATACTATTTAGATTCTTTGGATGTTAACCTATTTTGTGGGTATGTGAGTGCAGGTGTGCACACACTATGGTACATATGTACCAGAAAATGTATGTTGAGATTAGAGGACAACTCTGAAGAGTCATTTCCCTCCTTCCACCCTTGCTAAAGCAGGATCACTCTTGTTTCTGTTGCTCCGTGTTTCCAAGCTAGGAGGCCTATGATCTTATAGAGCATTTTCCTGCCTCCCCCTTCCAACTCACCACAGGATTATGCTTACAGATGTACACCACTCAATAGATTCTGGGATTGAACTCAGGTTATCAAGCATATATAGCAAGCACTACTGACCCATCTTGCTGACCCCTTAATAGTTGTTTTTTTTTTTTTTCTCCAAGATAAGATTGTGGGTCTGGAGAGATAGCTCAGGGGTTAAGACTCTGCCTTGCAGACAGAAGTTCCTGAGTTCAGATCCCAGGTCCCACATTAAAAAAAAAAAAAAGCCAGGCGGAAACAGTGGCAGCCTGCACATCCAGCCCTGGTAGTGGAGCCTGGGAAACCCCAGAGCTAAGCAAGAAGGAGGTAGAAGGAATCCATGATGATTCCTGAAGTCATCCCTGGTCCTACACAGGGATACATAGTGTCCTCTGACACACTCACACACACACACACACACACGAAATAAAAAAGTCATGATTGTATGCTGTGTCTAGTGCTGTACTACTTTACTCTTATCTATTCCAATCGTTCTGCCTGGCAACCCAGCTGTATTGCAATCAAATTCATTTTTCTCTAGTTGAAACAGTTTCTTTGTCAAAAAAATAAACTAAAGAAAATCATTCAGTTCATACCAATGACATATAGACCCAGATAGAGGTTCCTAGGTCTTTCTCAAAATTAAACAGTGTTTATATTTTACCCATAATTTTAAGGGAAAAAAGTGTTTCATTGGAATCTTCTTCTAGAATTTGACTTCAGAAAATTACAAGTAATATCATCTTTATAATAACACATACTAATGTAACTCTCTCTGAGGACAGAAACTTCACCTATTTTTCTTCCTCTTGTCCAGGCTCCCAACAGTCTCTAATATACCTTAGATCAATGCTTCTTAAATAAGGATCCACACCTTATGTAGGAATCCTGTAGCTGCATGTGGGGGTGTGTCTTAAAAATGGCAAACAAGAGGTGGAGATGTCCATGGTGATTCCTGAATTCGTCCGTGGTTATAAACACACATACATACACACACATACACACGTGCACACACGCATACACGCACAATGGAATAATAATAAAAAAATGGCAACAGTAGAAGATTTCTGAAAACACAGTGCCCAAATGTTAAACAGATAACTGAATGAGATGTTTTTCTGCCAGCACTCATTGCACTGCAACCTCACAGAAACAAAATGTGCCATTTGTACTACATGTGCCATCACAGTACACAATGCCAAAAAAGGTGCCTGAGACACTTCAGTTCAGTCAGGGAACCATTAGAAATTGCAGTGTTTGGACTGCAAATTTCTGCTTTTATAGACATATATCATCTTAATTATGAAAAAGACTAGATCATTTTCTTCTTGCCATTTCTAAGCCTATAAGCAAAAATATTACATTTTGAATAGAAGTATGGTGGAAAAATGAGCACCTTCCTTCCTATGAAATGTTCCACTTTGGCGCTCATAGCATGCTACAGAGTCTTCCTCCTGGGGTCGGGTGGTAGTTACAGGCAGGCCCTTGGCCACATCCTTAGGCTCTGGATCATCATCAGCAGGCTATAGCACATTGAAATGCATTTTGTACACCCAGCCTGCTGTAGGGTGCTTCCCTAGCTCTGGGATTCTGGCAGGCATTGAAGAATTGGATTTCCTCTCTCTCTCTCCCTGGGGACCAGTGCAAGGAAGCCTTAACCAACACCCCCCATCAGTCAACCAGTGATAGAACCTCCAAGATTTTAACAGAGTCCACAGACACCACAAACCTGGGATCAGAGCACCAACACCTTGCTACTGAGGACCCTGAAGCTCCTTCAACAGAACAGAAGCGAATTTTCACATCCAACTCTAAGTAACATTTTTATTTTCCTTCTCATCACAGTTGACAGTCACCTCTGCTTCAGACACCCAAAACCCCACATACACACCCCTTAAAGCATTAACAATTCACCCTCAAAAACCTGGAAGGAACTAATACCTCCATAGTAATCTAAGCTTTAACCACTGACTATTAAACCTGCCTATTTCATAATATAAAGCTGATCTAATACTTATATTAGATTAAACCACATATAATACCCAATCCCAAACATTCAGACAAATCTAGATCTAAACTCTGTCACCACCAGAAACAAGTAGGGCCTTCACACTTTTTTTAATAGCATATCACCCATGAAATAACAGCAAGGAACGCTAGATTGGGACCTTAAACACTGAGGTAAACAGTAGCAATAACAGTCCAAGTTCAGCAATTCTGTATGATTCATAGCAATCATAAACAGACAACAAGAAAGATTCTAGAAATCAAATACAAAATGACCAAGTCACATTGTAAATCCACAAGAAACAACTAATACCACAACAACTCCCCCACAAAAACTGTTGACCCATAACAATGGATTCCTACCAGAATTACCCCTTAGATATTAGTCAAGATTTCAATAACCAAGACAAGGATTTTCAAAGCATGATGAAAATAATGAAAGAGGAAATCCAAGAGGAGTTAAACAACTGCATTAGCCAATATAAACAGGAGCAAAACAGGCAACTAATGAAATAAAAAAGGCAGTTGAGGAAACAAAACTAGGCATAGAGTAGTTGAAAAAAACCTATACAGAAATTACGCTTGAAATTAAAAATAAGCTAGCTATAATGCAAAATTCAACAGAAAGTTTTTCAGACAGAACCAGGGAAGTTGAAATAATATACTGTACCCTAACTGAAAGCCCTGGAATAAAGCTAAATATCCACGACAAAGCAACATAAAAAAATACACAAATTCTTAGACTAAACACCTTGACCATGAATGAAGAATGGGTTCAGACAGAAGTTAAGGGGAAATTCAAATATTCCTAAAAATGAATGAAAAGTAAAAGAAAACTTATGAAAATGTTTGGGATTCCCCTTTCCCCACCCGCCCTGGATACACACAGTCCAGCCAGGACTCACAGCCACCTAGGTAAGCTACGCTGCCCACCCCCAAATCCCAGGAGCTGCTCCAGGCCAAATAATTCAGTTCAGTGAAAAATGCACAGAAATTGAAAGATCTTAAGAGTTAAAATGACAATGCCAGTCAAAGTGCAAATCCATGAGAAACAACACCAAGAAACAAATCTCCCACTGAAGGAATTAATCCCATAATGTTAGACTCCAACCAGAACAAACCCACGGAAAAAGGCCAAGAAAGCCTGACCCAGGATAACGACTTTCAAAAATGATCATTACATGTTCAATACTATGAAAGAGGAAATCCGGGAGGAATTAATAATCGAATCAATTTGAAGAGGAACACAACAGACACTTGGAGGAGTTGAGAAAAAATGCAAGAAACAAAAAGGCATAGAGCAGTTAAAACAGACTCAAGCAGAGTTTAAAACTGAGCTACAAGACAAGTTATCTTCAACCCAGAACCCACAGAGTCTTATCAACAGAACTAACGAAGCAGAAAAGAATTTCAGACCTTGAAGATAAAGTGGGTATAACCAGCTCAATGGAAGAGGTTGTTAAAGCCAAAAAGATACTTGAGAGAAATATCCAAGATATGGGACACCCTGAAGAAGCCTAACATGCGTATTCATGGAATACCAGAGCAAGAATCTCAAAATACCACCCTGAGGAAATTTTTCAAAATCATCAAGGAAAACTTTCCTCATCTAAAAAAGAGAGGCCCATCCATATACAAGAGGCATTCCGCACCCCAAACAGATACGACCAAAATAGAAACACACGGCAAATAATAGTTAAAACACTCCACATTCAAGATAAAGAACTGGTGCTGAGAGCTTCAAGGGAGAAAAAAAAGTCACTTTTAAAGGTAAACCTATTAAAATAACAAATGACTTCTCAGTCGAAACAGTAAAAGCAAGAAGAGCTTGGAGAGACATACTTCAAGTATTGAATGAGCAAAAATGTCAACCCAGGCTGATTTACCCTGCAAAACTATCAGTCATGATCGAGGGAGAAAGAAAATTTCCAGCACAAAGACAACTTGAAGGGATACATGTCCACCAAACCAGGCCTTCAAAAAATGCTAGAAATGATACTCAAGCTGAAGAAAAAAACAGGCATATCCAGGAGAACAGAAGGCAAATAACACCATTAAAAGCGAAGCAATATACTTATAAAAATACTAAACATAATAAATGTCTGGAATTAAAATAGTTTCTCCATTATAACACTAAATGTTAATGGAATTAATTCACCGATCAAGAGACACAGATTACAAACTTGGATTAAAAATCACAATCCATCAATCGGCTGCCTGCAGGAAACCCATCTCACCACAAAAGATAGGCACACTCTAAAAATAAAAGGCAGATGGAAGCAGAAAACAGGCAGGGGTAGCCATTATGCTATCAGACAAAGTGGACTTCAAACCAAAGAAAATTATAAGAGACACGGATGGATACTACATTTTAGTCACAGGTACAATTCACCAGGAAGACTTCACAATACTGAACATATATGCACCCAATACGGGCCCCTCCACATTCATTAAGAAAACCCTACAGCGTCTAAAGCAAGAAATCAACCCCCAAACGATAATTCTTGGGGACTTCAACACCGCCCTCTCAACATGGGATAGATCAACAGGTCAAAAGCTTAACAGAGACACTTTGGAACTTAATCAAACCCTGAAAGAAATGGACCTTACAGATCTCTATCGAACTTTTCACCCACGCACCAAAGAATACACATTTTTCTCAGCAGCACACGGAACTTTCTCCAAAATAGATCACATATTGGGCCACAAAATGAATCTACACATATACAAAAAGTTGAAATTCTAACCTGTGCCCTATCAGACCACCACTAAAGCTGGACATCCACAAACAACAAACAAGAGAAAATACACTAACTCCTGGAAACTTAACTATGATGCTGAATGAGAACTGGATTCAGGAAGGAAATTCAAGATTTCCTGAAAGTGAATGATAACGAAAATACAACTTACCAAAATCTCTGGGACACAATGAAAGCTGTTCTAAGAGGTAAGTTCATAGCTCTTAATGCCTACATCAAAAAAATGGAAACATCAGAAATAAACAACTTAACAATGCAGCTTAAAGCTTTAGAGAAACTAGAGCAATCTGATCCCAAAAGTAGAAGAGAGGAGATTAGCAAAATAAGGGGAGAAATGTCTGAAATCAAGATTAAGAAAACGATAGAAAAAATCAACCAGTCAAAAAGCTGGTTCTTTGAAAAAATCAATAGATTGATACACCCCTAGCTAAATTAACCAAAAGCAGAGAGAGAAAACCCAAATTAACAAAATTAGAAATGAACATGGAGTTATCACTACTGATACCCAAGAAATCCAGAGAATTATAACATCATATTTCAAAAACTTATACTCTGTGAAGTTTGACAACACAAAAGAGATGGATGAATTTCTAAGTAAACACAACTTACCTAAATTGAATCAGGAAGTTGTGAATTATTTAAATAGTCCTATAACATATAAGGAAATTGAGGAAGTAATCTCGAATCTTCCCACCAAAAAATGTCCTGGACCAGATGGATTCAGCACAGAGTTCTACCAGACATTTAAGGAGTTAATAACACCAATACTCCTTAAACTGTTCCATCAAATAGCAAAGGAAGGAACACTACCAAATTCCTTCTATGAAGCTAATATCGTTTTAATCCCAAAACCTAATAAAGATTCACTTAAAAAAGAAAACTATAGGCCGATCTCTCTGATGAACACAGACGCAAAGATTCTCAACAAAGTCTTAGCAAATCGGATTCAAAAACATATTAAAAAGATCATTCACGGGGACCAAGTAGGCTTCATCCCCGGCACACAAGGTTGGTTCAACATACGCAAATCAATAAATGTAATTCATCATGTAAACCAGTCCAAAGTCCAAGACCACATGATACTCTCGATAGATGCAGAAAAAGCTTTTGACAAGATCCAACAGCCTTTTATGATCAAAACGCTAGAGACAGTAGGAATGGAAGGAACCTTTATCAATATAATAAAAGCTGTATACAACAAGCCCACAGCAAGGATTATGCTCAATGGGGAACAATTGGAAGCATTCCCACTTCGATCAGGAACTAGACAAGGCTGTCCACTCTCACCACTTCTATTCAATATTGTACTTGAAGTCTTAGCTGAAGCCATAAGACAAGAAAGGGACATAAGAGGGATTCAAATCGGCAAGGAAGAAGTCAAGCTATCCCTATTTGCAGATGACATGATCTTATACCTGAGTGATCCCAAAAACTCCACCAGGAAGCTCCTGGAACTAATTGAGAAGTTCAGCAGGGTGGCAGGATACAAAATAAATGTGCAAAAATCAGAGGCCTTCCTATATGCCCAGAATGAAAGAAGTGAAAAAGCCTTGAGAGAAACAATCCCATTTACTATAGCCCCTAAAAAAATGAAATACCTTGGTATAAACCTAACCAAGGAGGTAAAAGACCTTTACAATGAAAACTTTAAAACCCTAAAGAAAGAAATTGCAGAAGACACCAGAAGGTGGAAAGACCTCCCTTGTTCCTGGATTGGCAGAATCAACATCGTAAAAATGACCATCCTACCAAAGGCAATATACAGATTCAATGCTATACCAATCAAAATCCCAAAGCAATTCTTCAAAGAAGTTGACCAAACAATCTCAAAGTTCATATGGAGGCACAAAAGACCCAGGATAGCAAAACAATCCTGAGTAACAAAAACAGCTGGAGGTATTACCATACCAAACCTTAGTCTATACTACAAATCCATAGTTATAAAGACAGCCTGGTACTGGCTCCAAAATAGACACACAGATCAATGGATAAGGATTGAAGACCCAGATATAAGCCCACAAAGTTACAGCCATTTGGTCTTTGACAAAGGGGCCCAAAGAATCCAATGGAAAAAGAACAGCATCTTCAACAAATGGTGCTGGCAAAACTGGATCTCCACATGCAGAAGATTAAAGCTGGACCCGTACTTGTCACCATGTACAAGACTTAATTCCAAATGGATCAAGGACCTTGATATAGGCCAGAGACTATAAAAACCATAGTTGAAAGGATAGGGAACTCCCTCGAGCTGATTGGGCTAGGCCAACATTCCTAAACAGACATCCAATGGCACAGTCACTGCTACCAACTCTCAACAGTTGGGATCTTGTGAAATTAAAGAGCTTCTGTTCAGATAAAGAGATTGTAACACGAGCTCAAAGGCAACCCACAGAATGGGAGAAAATCTTCACTAACCACATATCTGATAGAGCTCTGCTGTCCAGAGTGCACAAAGAACTTAGAAAACTAACACCAAGGAAACCAATGGCCCAATTAAAAAATGGGCCCTGGAACTTAAAAAACTTTACCAGGGATGAAATTAAAATGTCTAACAAATATCTTAAAAAATGCTCCACTTCCTTTAGCCATCAGGGAAATGCAAATCAAAACTTCCCTGAGATATCATCTCACCCCGGTCAGGATGGCAAAAATCCACAACACAAACAACAACAAATGCTGGAGAGGATGTGCAGAGAGGGAACTTCCTACATTGCTGGTGGGAGTGCAGGCTCATACAGCCATTCTGCTGGTGAGCCGTCTGGAAATTCTTTTTTTTTTTTTATTATTTATTCAACTGTGTGCGCGCGCGTGTGTATGTCTGTGTGTGTGTGTGTGTGTGTGTGTGTGTATGTATGTGTGTGTAGAACCACGGACGAATTCGCGAATGACCATGGACGCCTCCACCTCCTTCTGCCCCGGGATTCACAGGCTCCGCCCTACCAGAACCAGAAGCACAGGCCCCCCCGCTTCTGCCTGGCGTCTATATGTGGGATCTGGGATCCGAACTCAGGACCTTCGCCTGCAAGGCGGAGGCTTAACCCCTGAGCCACCTCTCCAGCCCCCGTCTGGAAATTCTTAAAGAATTAAAGATTGATTGCCATATGACCCTGCTATTCCACTTTTGGGAATAACCCCCATACAGCGGAGGTTCACCTCGATAGCACAAGCACGACCATGTTCATAGCAGCACTGTTCCCAATAGCAAAGTCATGGAATCAGCCCAAATGTCCAACAGTTGACGAGTGGATAAGGAAACTGTGGTAGCTCTATACAATGAGATACTACTCATCCATCAAAAATGATGAATTACTGGAATTTGCCGGGAAATGGATGTCATTAGAAAAATTATATTAAGTGATGTATCCCGACCCAGAAAATTAAGCACCGTATGCACTCCCTAATAGGTGGCTCCTAGTACCAAACCCACCCAGCTCATCTTGAGACACTCATAGGTAAATCTATGTATTACCTCAGTAATTGCAAGGATTATGGACAGAAGGGATGCGGCTGGATGGCCACACCAGAAAAAGGAGAGAAGTGACCAGGTTACAGTAGAGAAAATAGGCTCCATCAAGGACTGCAAGAAAGTAATGTGACACCTAGTT